>RXID01014368.1:0-462431 GCA_005019695.1 Trichopus zeylanicus subsp. travancoricus
TCCGCTCCCGCCGCCGGCTCGCCGGCGCCCCGGATCCGCCTCCTTCTCCGGCACGCGGGGGCGGATTTTTGCAAACAACACCCCGAAATATTTAAATTTACAGAAGAGTCCCCAAAATTTTAATTTTTGCAAATAACACCCCGAAGTTAAATTTGTAATTTATAAATATTAAATTTGTAATTATAAATATAAAAAACACTAATGTCTTTTTGTAAAATTTTATTTAAAATATGATTAAAAATATAGACTTATATATAAAAAAAAATATTGAAGGGGTCTATTTGTAAATGTATAATATGAAACTCATAATTTTTAATTAATTTTTTAATATTTTTTTCAGTTAAAATAGACCACCTATTAATATTTTCTCTATAAATAATGTCCAAGATTTTAATTTCTTTTAATCACTACTTTTACAATAAGTCATCCGAAGGTTTAAAAGATAAAATTTAAAATTACAAGTGTCATATGATACATTTACAAATAGACCCCATTCAATATTTTTGGATAATAAGTCTATATTTGGAAATCATATTTTAGATAAATTTTAAAAAAAAAGACATTAGTGTTTTTTATATTTATAATTACAAATGTAATATTTATAAATTACAAAATAGACCCTCATATTTTTTTAAAAAATAATTGTAAAATTATTTTAAAATTAATTTTTAATATTTTTTACATTTAAAAATAGACCCCCTTTAATATTTTTCTCTATAAATATGTCCAAATTTTATTTATTTTATCAATAAATTTTACAAATAAGTCATCGAAGGTTTCAAAGATTAAAATTTAAAATTACAAGTTTCATATTGTACATTTACAAATAGACCCCTTCAATATTTTTTTTATAAATAAATCTATATTTTTAATCATATTTTAAATAAAATTTTACAAAAAAGACATTAGTGTTTTTTATATTTATAATTACAAATTTAATATTTATAAATTACAAATTTAACTTCGGGGTGTTATTTGCAAAAATCAAAATTTCGGGGACTTTTCTGTAAATTTGAATATTTCGGGTGTTATTTGCAAAAATCCCGCCCCCGCGCGCCGGAGAAGGAGGCGGAGGCCGGGGCGCCGGCGTGCCGGCAGCGGAGCGGAGGCGGACGCCGAGGCCGTTCCGCCTCCGCGTGCCTGGGACGGAGGCCGAGGCCGGCGCGCCGGCACGCGGGCGCGGACGGCCAAGGCCGAGACCGTTCCGCCCCCGCGTGCAGGCGCGCCGGCCTCGGCCTCCGTCCCCGGCACGCGGGGGCGGAACGGCCTCGGCCTCGGCCTCCGCGTGCGGGCTCGCCGGCCTCGGCCACCGTCCCCGGCACGCGGTGGCGGAACGGCCTCGGCCGTGGCCGTTCGGGCCCGCGTTTCGGCGCGCCTGCGCCCCGGCCTCCGCCTCCGCTCCCGCCCGCCCGGCCTCCGGCTCTGCCCCCGCCGCCTGCCGCCGGCCGGCCGGCCTCCTCCTCCGCTCCCGCCCGCGCGACGCGGTGTTATTTGCAAAAATCCGAATTTTGGGGCTTTTCCGTAAATCGGAATAATTTCGGGGGTTTATTTGCAAAAAATTCGAATTTCGAGGACTTTTTTGTAAATCGAAGTTCTTTCGGGGTGTTATTTGAAAAATCCGAAATCTGGGGATTAAATATAAAAAAATAAGTTTTTAGGGGTGTATGTGTAAAAATAATGGGGGTAAAATCGGAATTTTTGGGTAAAATTTTGATTAAATAACAATCAGGGGGCTGTGGGTAAATACGGGCGAATTTGAGGGGGGTGGGGGTAATTACGGAAATTACGGGGGGTTAGCGGTAATTACCCTAAATTACGGGGGGGTCACTGGTAATTATCCCAGTTAAAATTTCCAACTCTTTGCGGGCTATTGGGTTCAAATTGTAAGTCCAACAACCCAATTATGATACATAGCAGAATAGCGATAGCTTGATTCGATCTAGATCCGAACCATGTAAACCCGAATCCGACCGTTACCAGCGCAGCGCCTCCTCTAGACTCGAGGCAAATCAAGTTCATCGAAAACCTAATCGATCTTCTTCTACGTTTCCCCTCCGTTCCCGCCATGAGCTCCACCCTCCGAAGCTTCGTGAAGACAAACCCTAACCCTAGCGACGGTGATGGGAAGCGCACTATCGATCTGGGAAACGGCAGCGAGGTTGTCTACGTCCCTCGGTTCCTCCCCTCCGCTCGCGCGTGGGAGCGGTTTCGCTACCTCGACGAAGAGATTCCGTGGACGCGGCCTTCGATTCACGTATTCGGGCGATCTTGCGTTCAGGTGATGAAACTAGTTGTTGTTCTTATGAAAAATCGGTTTTTGTTGAGTTTTAAATTGCTGGATTGGATAAAGTCGCGATTTTGAGGGCAAATGTCTGGCTATTGGTACTGTGAATTGCAGATCATTTGTAAGGATTGGTTCGATTTGAATTGAGGTTATTTTTTTATATCGTGAAGATCTCATTTTTCGAGTTTTCCATTTCCAATTTTGGGGTATATCTTCATTTCATATTTTGGAGGAATTGCATTCTCAAAATATCTAGATACAGTAGCATTGATGTTCAAAAGACCAAGGCCTAGGTGCTTGTAATGCTGACACCGATTGAACTACAATGCTAGGTATTCAATAATATAAGCTGAAATTTTTCTAAGAATTTTGAAACCACTATGTGTTGATGTTCAAAAGACAAAGTTCTAGTTTATGCGGAATTTGTAGGAACAAATGATGTAGTCAGAAATTATTGTTTCTAACAGGATTAGCTCCCCATTAACTAGGGAAAAAATGGGGAGAACTTAACTAAAAGAATGAGGCGATAGATATCAAATTGAGGCAAGAGATGTCCATCAGCGGTTAATGGAGTCACTTGAGGGGAGAGGTAGCTAGATAAATTTGCCAGCTTGAACTACACAGAATTTGTCAACAACAATAATATTTGTGTTGATTGCACTTTTATTCTTATATCGTTCTTTTTGCTTGAATGTGAGATGGAAAATGGATCATTTTTTGCACCCAATTACAAGGGAATGAAACATAGTTCTTCACTGACTTCTTGCATGGTCATATTTGTGTTAGTAGCTGTTGAAGTGAGATTTCTGCATATTGTTGCACTTTAAGTCTATGTATTGCTAGGCTTTTCATGGTTTGTTCTTTTTTGCTTGTGCTTGAAATAATGAAATAAATTATTTTTAAGTCAACTTTGTGGGAGTTATACTTGGGATTCTAGGTTGCACAAGTGATTATATCCAGGCTTTGATAAATAGTTCATCGGATTACATCTACCTTTGATTTGTTATTGGCTGTTGTTAATTATTGTTAAACAAGGATGTCATGTGTCCATGTATGATGAAGTATCCAAAATGGCAATCTGTAGAAATGTAAATCCAGGTACCTGTCCGTATATTGTAAACATATGCTCTTTTTTTGAGCAACTGGAATTTATCATTATAGCCTTGCTAACCTCAAGGATCAAAAATGATACGACTGACCAGCAGCTTGAATCATTACAAGCATCAGTAACTAAAGGATTCGAAGTTCCACAACAAAACAAACAAAAACACCCAGTTTGTTCTAACAGCAGATGCCCAACCATGTATGAAAGGGTATTGGCTTCCTGGCAGCCCTGGTCCCTCTAGGTATGGCTCCCCACATCCAACCTGCACCTCTTCTTTAGCTGGTTCTAGTTCTACTGCAAAAAATATTAATCACCAGTTAGTGATGCAGCCCTGATGAGATCTAAGATCTCCTTTAGTTTGCTTCTGCTTTTCCGAGCCTTTATACAACTAGTATTTTGAGCGGGATTTTAAAACAAAGATAGTATGATGGGAGAATTAAACTTTTTTCTTGGACTTCAAGTACAACAAAATGAAGAATGAGATATTCATAAATCAAGCCAAGTACGCTACGAAACTACTCAGGAAGTTCAACATGCATGAAGATTCCAATGTGTCTCTCGACCAAGTTGGATAAGGATAAAGAAGGTGAAGAAGTTGATGAAAAGTGGTATAGAGATATGATCAGTAATCTATTATATTTTACCACAAGTAGACCCGTCATCATATTTAGTATTTGTTTTTGTATGAGATTTTAAGCATCTCCGAGGAAATCACATCTAGTTGTCATGAAATACATCCTTATATACCTTAAAGACACACTAGATTTAGGATTATGGTATGTTATAAATGATTATTTTGATTTAACCAATTTTTATGATGTGGACTATGTCAGTTGTCATGTAGATAGGAAGAACATTAGTGGTATGTACTAATTTCTTGAAAAATCTCTAGTTTCATACAGTTCCAAGAAACAAAGTTCCATAGCTCGTTCTACTGTTGAGGCCGAATATGTAGCCACGGGTTATTGTTGTTTTCAAATTCTTTGGATGAGATAAATACTCCAACATTTTGCTTGCGATTTTCCCTGAGTTCTTGTAACATTATCAAGGCATCAAACACGCTAAGCATAGCAAGAATCTTCTTAAGATGGGTTTGGATTGGTCTGTTCTTGCACTGAAACACTATTCTGTTTCTCTCCGGCGAAATTGTCCATAGTAATGCCATGACTACAATGTCCATAACCTCCTTGAATTTAGGTTTCCACCCATCTCTCCGACTGGTCCACAATTCATCAATGGATTGAGAGGGATGTACTGCAAGGTTTCAGGACCTGCTGCCATATCTCCTATGTGTAAACACAAATACAAAATATGTGCTTCACAGTTTCAGCTTCCTGTGAGCAGAGCAAGCAGGGGTGTATCTCTCCTTTCCAATTCCTCTTCTCCAAGTTATCAACAGTGAGGATCTTTCTTTGAAAGACTAACCAGGCAAATACCTTTGCCTTCAAAGGACATGATATTTTCCAGATATTGATAGTAAATGCATATTTTACCCCTCTCTATATGAAAAAACTGTGGGCAGATTTAGTCGAGAAGGCATTATCCCATCTCCATTTTAGTCTGTCTCTCCCCTCCCCCAAATTGTTAGGTATCAAACTTTAATATCCTCTTTCGTATATCTGATTTCTATGGGTGTTCTTCTTTCAGTAGGGGCCCTTGGTGAGCTGCTTCAGCCAATAAAATTTTTGGGTCCTTTGCAAAATTGGTAAGCTTTTGGGGAATAGCATTTCCACACTGCAGCCTTCAATCCATCTATCTGTCCGGAAGAATATATGTTTTCCACTCCCAACTTCATAGTCAATGCTCATCATAAATTTATTTTTAACTCTCTGGACTCCCATCCAAAATGCAGAGCATTTTTTGGCTTGTCTTAGTTCTGTATTACAGGAGCATTCCATTTGTAATAACTCAGCAGAACTGGTCAGCAAACAGCTTCCACCACCATTTCATTAACATGGATTGGTTGAGCAAATCAATGTTCTGAATCCCCAACCCTCCATTCCTCTTGCTGGTGTAGACTAACTCTCAGTTGGCTAAGTGGTATTTGTGCCCTTCTTCAGTTTCCCCCCACAAGAATTTACATCTTATCTGATTCAGTTTTGGTATCACCCATGCAGGGAGTTGATAAAAAGCTATCCAATATATAGGAGTGGAAGAGTATTGAATTAATCATTGCAACTTGCAACCAATAGATTTGCTTCTCCCCTTCCATATAGCCAGTTGTTGTCCACCTTATTGATTAATGGAAACCACTCGTCTTTGGTGAGTGCTTTGCCTTCATGGGCAGACCTAGGTAATTACAAGGTAGCTTTTCAGTCTTGCAATTGATTTTCATTCCCGACAGACCTTCAAACGGGTTCATGATAAGTTTCAGGTTTAGGAATTGTTGGGGCACATGTTCATGTAAGATTAAGGAATCATCAGCATAGTGCAGATTCATGATTCCAATCATACCTCTAACCAATCCTTCCTCTTGTGCTAGCTGCAGCATTTTGTGCAAATAATCAGTGACCAATGTATTTAAGTCGGGTGATAGGGGATCTTCTTGTTTCAAATCTTTTATGCTTAAGATGCTTTCATGCAGGTTTTTATTAATAAAAATGAACACCTTGACAACTTCCAACATGGCTTTGATCCAATGTATACATTTTATTCCAAAGTCCTGGCCTATCAGTTGTAGCAAGAAAACTCAGTCCATATAATCATAATATTTTTCAAAGTCTAATTTCAGCATTACCCCTTGTTTTCTATATTTCTTATATCTGAAAATCACTTCTGGTGCAATAGTCACACTATCAAGAATATATCTCCTTGATATGAAGACAGATTGGATAGGATTGTCAAGGTAAGTAATTTTCTTTTTTAATCTGTCAGCGAGCACTTCAATGAAGATTGTTAAAATACAATTCAGCAAGCATATTGGTTTGAAGTCTCTCAAGCCATTAACTCCCACTTTTTTTGTTACAAGTGTGATTAGAGCATTATTTGTGTTATCGAATGAAGATTTGTGATTGTATAAATCCGTGAATATCTATATGATGTCTTTGTTAATTATTTCCCAAAATGTTTTTAGAAAGGTATTGGATAACTATCAAACCTAGGGGGTTTTTTCTTCTTCCATATCCCATATTGTAGCTTTGATCTCTTGGTCACCAAAACCAACATCCAACACATAAATTTACCCTTTCTTAGTATGATTTATGTCAATTTATTGTTATTTTCCACTCCTTAAAAGGGCCAAAATAGTATTATAACATCTGGTGTGATGGATTATTCTCATATTAAATAATTGAATAAATAAGGTTTGATATATATAGTGGAAATATACATATTCCATTAATCAAGATTTTTTGGATAATTTGGTGTTCAATCATCTATATTAATCTGATTTAATATTCTTAGACTTTTCGAATAAATGAGATTAGAGTCTTAAATTTGAAATTGTGCAAATTTCTTAAAATTGAAATTATCGTATTGATATAATTAAGTCAAGTCATATGCTAATTTCTTTTAAAAATCGAAAATTAAGACAAATTTCATCTATATGAGTAAGTTATATGGTAATATTAGTTTGGTAAAAAAGTTATTCATTAAGAGTGTTAAAAAATTAATGTGATTTGAAAAAAGAGATTGTTGTGGTGTCATGTAATAGATTAGTCTCATTCGGATAATTGAATAAATAGACTATGCTATATATAGTAAAAATGTGTATATCCCATCAATTTAGACTTTTAGATAATTTGGTGTTTCATTCCTTATATTAATTTGATTTGGCACTTTTGCATTTTCTCAATAATAAAGATTAAAAATATGTCAAGCTTAGCAAAATCTAGGTTTATTGTCTCTTGGATCATGTGAAACTCGTATCCATTAGGGGTATATTAATAAGTTCCTGCTCAATAATTCAATCATTAAATTCATTTTTATCAACAAGTTTTCCAATTATGTTTTTAATTTCTTGTCAATGGTATCGCTATTTGTATTGGAATCCCTAAAGTTTAGCAAAACTACTGATATAGAGAAAGCCTCAATTTGGCTTGATTATTCTTTAAACAAACTGTCATTCCACCTAGCAGAATACCCCCAGAAGCTCCATGAGGAGGTAGAGTATGCCATTGATCTATTCGTTTATCCCTCATGAATCTTAGGTCTCCCTTGTTAAACTTCAACATTTTAGTTTCTTATATTCCAAGAACCTCGGTCTTCGAATCACCTATCATTGCCTTCACAAACCTCTGCTTTCCATGAGTCCCTAAGCCTATGATGTTCCAGGATAGGATTATCATGTTTTTGTCACACCTACCCCTTTGCTCAGGAAAATTGCCCTCTGTTTCTCTAGAATTTGCAATGCCTGAAAAACCACTTTAGCAGCTACAGCTCCCAGATCCCAATATACCCCACAAACTTTTCCTATTTGTAGTAATTTCCCAGGGACCAGTTGGAGAACATGCTAATATCATCATGGGACAGGTTTGGGGATGCAGAGTTTCTGGGTTTTGCTTTACTTAATGCATGAGAAACATGAGAGGTTCTAGAGTTGCATGTATCCTCAAAGACCTTGTAGGTAGGTCTTGTAACCTGCCCACCCCGACGTGAAGGTGGAGCATTGGATGCTACTGTCGGAGCAGGAGCAGGAGGTAGTGGAACTTTGAGTTCTGACTCCTGTTCAGGATCAGCTTCTGGCTGCTCAACAGGAGTTAACACTGCTACAGGGACTTCAGTGCCCATCAGTGCAGGGTGATATGAGCAGAGAGGGGCTATCTCCATGCGATTCCAGTTGACCTGCCCCATCCAGCACTTGTCCCTATGCCACTTGCCTCCTTCAATGATCTCATCTGCTTTTGAATAAGCCTTAATCAGAATTTAGAAAGTCTCTGTCCGCCATGAAACTCCATTTTTCCTTGTTCATCCAGCTGTGTTGGAAGACAAACATCACCATCTTTGATAGCCATCTCCTCCCTCCACTCATGGTGATCTCTCACTCTGACTGGTTTGCAAATCAGATGTGGAGATGCTGCCGTTGAATCCAGTACCAATCATTCTTATCAGCTACTTCTGCTGGAGTAATCCCTTCCCCAACTTCCTCCTATACATCAATCTCCCTCTGGCATTGTTGTCACCTATCTTTCCCTGGATACACTTTGGAACATTTTGCCACGACTTCGCCTAACAGAACTCATAGCTCTTTGATATTCTCAGCAGACTCTAGTCCTCTGTCAACACCGATGATTGTACAAACCCCAGCTAACGCTCGAGAGACAGAACATTCCTTCTCCAAAGATGGAAGTCTTTTGTTTTGATGGATATCCATTTCTTTTTGTACTCGATTGCTAGTGTAGGTTTCCATTGTGGCACTGAGACCATCCAATCCTCCGTCTGAATAGTATTGATGGCCATAGCTTTCATAAGAGTGCTTGTCTGACGGGAACTTGAGAAGGAACCTCCTTTGTTTGAATGGTCATGCTCTCCATTCCCAGGCATCGGTCCATCGCAGAGCACAAGTTTCTTGGATGTTTGCCAGAGCTCTGATGAGGTCGATCAGCGAGCCACTAAAGACACTGTATCTCGTCTCGGTCCCTATTGTAAACATTTGTTATATTTTTAATTAACCTATCATAAAATTTATAATGCAATCCTAAAAAACTATTTGATTCTGTTTTTTAACTCTCAAAAGTTGATATTTCATGCTAGAATCATCATTAGGTGATAAAAACTGCTTATTGGGAATCTGAATTGGTCCTTGGAGCATCTTTGATTGTCATGGGAATATTCTGAAGTGGTAAAGTTCAACTCTTCAGAATGTAAGAAGGGATGGTTCCTTGTCTGTATGCAACTATGTTTATTAGCATTAGATTTTTTTTTTTGTTGTTGGCTGTGCTGCTTCAATACAAAGGCTTGTTTGTTCCTTTCCATTTGAAGCATTTGGCAGCTGATATTTATTGGTTTGGGGTTTGTTTCAGTCAAACTCCCAATTGATGGTCTTGTTTTTTTGGTTTTACCAAGTTTAGATATTCTGGCACTCTATTCAACAATAGTAATTGGCATCTAATCATTCTATTCTTCACGCAGCCCAGAGATGTGTGCTATGTTGCTAGTGAAGGTCTATCTAATTTGCAATATAGTGGATACCAGCCACATGCTTATTCTTGGGATGAATACCCTCTTCTTAAAGACATCTTGGAAGCAGTAAGAACATTGTTTTTCACAAATGTCTGCTTTAAGTATGTACTACATCCAAATATGCAATAGCATTTTTATTTGGAAATAGTCATATGGGATAACCGCCACTGACAGTGATCTGCATGAGTTTCAATCTTCCAGTTTTCTACTTGATTCTTATTTTCTGCTGTGCATCTCAGGTGCACGAGTCCCTGCCAGGGAGTAAATTCAACAGCCTGCTTCTGAATAGATACAAGAGTGGATCAGACTACGTGGCTTGGCATGCTGACGATGAGAAGTTATATGGAGTGACGCCTGAGATTGCATCAGTATCATTTGGATGTGAGCGTGAGTTCCTACTGAGGAAAAGACCCCCCAAAAAATCTGGTATACTTGTAAGCTAAGAAGACGTCTAATTGGTGTTTCTACATGACCACTGTTCTAATCTCTCTTTTCTGCGAGGGGTTTCAGTGCAAATGCAAGATACAAGAGACACAGAAAAACCAGCGAGCAAGCGACAGAAGAGCTCTCATCCAGATCAGCATTCATTCGTGTTGAAGCACGGGTCTTTGTTGGTAATGAGGGGATACACGCAGAGAGATTGGGTTCACTCGGTTCCTAAGAGAGCGAAATCCTTCTCTGTCAGGATCAACCTCACTTTCAGGCGTGTAATGGTGTGAAAATTTTTGGGGATGTACTGCAGGAGAAGAAACATTTTGTCGGACGCCGTGATGGTGATATGCTCCTCAAGAATTGTTCTATTTCTCTCTTCTTTGGTGCGCTTTTGTATTGCTGCTGCACATTCTGGAAGAGAGTTCATTTGATATAAGTTTAAAGTTTTCATTGGAACAAGAAATACTTTCCTGCAACGAAATAATTTTAAAAATTATTTTAAAATTTTAAGATGATTAGTTATCTGAAATCACGAAAACAGTCGAAACAGAAACAGGCAAAACAGAATATTTTTGGCCGTTGTCGAAATTACTGCCAAAATTATTCCCAAAGGCGAAATTTAACACCTTGCTTTGAACTACCAAAAAAGGCGACCCAATTGGGCCAAGCCCGTTGGCGTCCGTCGTCCAGTTGGAGCGGAGCTCTCGCGGAGTGCGCTTACTCGAAATCTCTCCGATGAAGTTGTCCGAAGATGAGATGCCGTTGTTCTTGGAGACCAACCTCGGCACTCGCTTCGCCGTCTCCGTCCCACCGGACGTCACCGTCTGCCTTCTCAAAGGTATTATGGGGCACCCTTGATACTAAGTCTTCTTCTTGCAATTCATTCGATAAAATCCTATTTTCT
This sequence comes from Trichopus zeylanicus subsp. travancoricus, assembly GCA_005019695.1. Taxonomy (NCBI): domain Eukaryota; kingdom Viridiplantae; phylum Streptophyta; class Magnoliopsida; order Dioscoreales; family Dioscoreaceae; genus Trichopus; species Trichopus zeylanicus. The sequence goes on from RXID01014368.1 coordinate 10,846, forward strand.
TTTTTGATGCATTATTTTGGCCTAAACAGGGGCTTCTGAGGCCAATGTGGTGAGATTGGATTTGGTTATGTGATAAAGCTTCCAATTTGATTTTGGTGGTTTACAGAAGTTGATTTTTGGTGAAAGAGTGTTGTTTGGTGGGATTTTAGGTTTTGGTTCGATTTGAATGACTCAAAAAATACAACTTTTTCGGGTTTTATGCATTGTTTTGTCTTGTCTCTTCACACGATTGCTGAAATTGGCGATTTTTGTTTCACTATAATCAGTTGCGCGTTTGTTTCTGTTTTATGCTTTTGTTTGACTAGCTAAAAAGCGAGAAATTTGCTGGATTTCAATGGAGGTTTCTTTTTGGTTATAAAAGGCATGAGCGCCAGTTTGAAACTCGACTTGATTCAAATACATGCTATATCTTGGCACTGAATTTCCAGTGTTTGTTGTAGACTGACTTGGCTTTGATTAATTTGGCTAATTGTGACAGTCCGAACATGAGTTTATGTTTGAAGGGACTGGAAGAGATTTGTGTGCATCCATCTTCCACCAGTCTTATTGTCAGTGTGTTCTCATTTTGATGTTGAGATTTCTCTTGAATAATGGAATAAAAAAGATAAGATATAATTTGTGAGATGGTTATGATTCTCTTCTTTCATTTGGCTTCACATATCATCAAGATTTTGCTTTCAAAAAGTTTGTATATTAGATGAAGAGAAAATCTGGTTACTGACCTTGAATGAGTTTTTATCTAATCTTTTGCTTGGTGATCTACTCTGAACCTAATTCCAGAAATGTCATAAGTTTTAGCGCCTGAAAGTTCTAGCAGTATTCAGGGAATGTGAACATTAGCCTTATTTTTTGGTAAATTGTTTTGCCGTGTTTTGTATGTAATTGGCTTACATTTCTCTGTCCCATTCTTCTAAGGAATGCTGAAACCTAAATAAAGATGAAGAACCTAAAGCCAAATGTCTGTCATTCGGGTTGCTGATCTGAATAATAGCACCAATTGATAATGTGCAATACAACAGAATAAAGTAGGGAAAGTGGAAGTTGACCTGTTATACAATGTTTTATTTTAGACCTGACATAAAAATTAAATTCGCTTTGCTCTCAAGCTGGAGGATGCTTAAGTAAACAGGAATTCAAACAAATAGATGCATCCCATTGGCATCTTGAATATTGATTTGACCCCTGTGAAGCTTAATCTGTTTTGGATATGAGGGTGATGTAACATATGGAATGGCAATTGGTTAAGCCATACATTACTTCTCTATGAGAACCCAGTTGGTACTAGTGAATGTATCCTAAGATCCAACAAAACCTAGTTTTCTAGGTTTCTCAATTTTGCATATATGATGTACATACTCAGATCTTCAAAGGATACAAGGACATATAGAAGAAATTCTAATGTAGAGGAACCCTTAAATGCCTTCAAATGCATGTTTATGGGAAATTATGTGAAGTCAGTCAATAGGCAAGAAGAAGATCGTCTCAACTTGCATGGTTGGAGTCATTTTGTAAAATTGTTAGTGTGAGTCCAATGTGGAGAGTCTTGATTTAGAGTAACTTGGTATTGGTACACAGTTAAAGAAGGAAGCCTTGGTACTTACTGGAACTAGCCAACCTAAATAACCTTTTAAATATATAATTTCAATTATTATGATTTGAAAAAATATATCTGTCTAGATGATGTGGAAGTTTGCCGCCTACTACCACCTATGTATTTTTTGCCAACAATGGTCGGATCTGGTATTTTTCAGAGTTAATACATTTGTGTTTTCTCGCAGGTAAACTTGCAGTTGAGCACCTCTCCTGTTTCCCAAATTTTGGGGAAATAAGGGTCCAGAAACTGATGGTATATCGATATCTTACATAAGTTCTTAATCTTATTATGTACATTTTTGACATAATTCGCTAGTGATCATATGCATGACAAGCATCAAAGCTTCTCTAACTTGTGCATTTCAACTGATGTAGGTAAAACGAAAATCTTGTCTTTATCATCTTCCAGATTCCATTGCTGTAAAATATGCTTTCCACAATTTGACAGGCAGTAGGTTTCTCCACATGGAAATTTCAAATGTTCTCCCATTGAAAGAATCATCTGTTCCTCCAAAAACTCAACAAAATGCATTGCAAGGTACTCTGGCCCAAGGAGTATCTCTTAATGCTACTCTTGATATCTCACCTGCCTTTAAAAAGTTAAATTCATGCCAGTTTCCCTCTTGCAAAGATAAAAGTAAAGAATTTGTAACCTCCCAAGGTCTTTTAACAGAAACTAGAGAATTAGTCTCTGTTATCAGTAATGGTGCAGAATACTCTAGATCGAGGACAAGTTTCAGTGGAACAAATCAGGATGGTAATAGCGGAAGAGGTCAGAATGTATATGATGAAGATCAGAAGGAAGTGCTTTTTTCTCCTCTTTCTAGTCAAAGGAGAAGGAAGTTTCAGGAAGACAACTGCAATAAAAAAGCCATTAGTGGAAATCTGGAGGAAACTGTTGTCAAAGAGACAAGGGTACAAGAACTGGTCCCTGTTTCAAATCTCAGAAAGAATAAGCAGAACAAGAACAATATTGTGGACAAATTTCAACCTGTAGCTGAAAATGATAGCAAGCAACTATTGAAGGATAAAAGAAGCGGGAGATTTAGATATCCATCAGTGACAGAAACTCGTAGTATTTATCTGCCAGAAGAGAGCAAAGAGACAACTGTTACAGGTATAATCTCGAGATACTTCTCTGAACTTGATGAGGTGAATTCTTGTGGCGGCGAACATAGAAATGAGATAAATACCATGAAATTATCTACACAAGCTGATGAATCATCAAATGTTTTGGGTTCTTCATCTATTCAGGAAAGTACAAATAGGATGAAGAGATTAAAATGCAAAATGCAATTATCCTTTGATGCTATTAGCTCAAATGCAGAAGTGTCAGGAAAAAGTTGTGTTGATAAGAATGCATTGGATGTTCCGAGGAAAAGAAAGATATCAGGAAAAGTTCTGACCACTCATAAGCTCAAACACTACCATACTGATCGAGGTTTTGCTTTGAAAACTAATGCAAGTATAGTTGTTGATCTCACCACTGGAAAAGTAGCCAAGAGAAATACAACTATCTCAACTCCAAATATCATATCTCATCATCATCTGTATCTCGAAAGGCATGCTAATGCATTACACAGCAAGAATGACAGAAACGAAGTTGGCAAACGCCTCATCCAGGCAGCAAACAATATTCGGGATTGTGCTGGTAGGAAAAAAACACCCTTGTCAATGTTCAACCTTAGGTGTGGAGGAATTCTATCAGGGCACTCAACTATACCAGTTAGGCACCTGGCATTCGAGATTGATAATTCAGATGGTTAAGAATCATACAGGCATTTATCTTTTTAGTTCTCTAAGTTTTTGGTAAATGAAATACAAGTTCTTATTTTTCCTTGTACCTTGTAAACTTGTTGTGGGAAAGTGATTTTACTTGCTCTAGTTTTAAGGTTCTAAAAACTGTGCAGACAAATTTGCCAAGACATTTAGGCTCCCTTTGGTATGTGCCTATGTCATGGAACCATGAAGGGTTAATTACATAGAGGTCCCTGAAATCTGTGAATATTACATATGAGTCTGCTAAATATATCAGGGGTTTATACATAATATTCACGGATGTCAAATATGTTTTGCTTTGCATTTGAGTCCAATGTGTTTGACCTCTGTATCAGATTTCTTTCAACTTGAGTTGCATATTTTGCATGATTTTCCTGAAATTTTATTAGCAGGCAAATTTGACTCCCATCCTTTTCAACACGTTCTCTTGGATTTGTTCTCTCAATTTTTTTGGCGGCGCTGTTTTTGGAAGTTTAAAATATTTAAATTGTTTTTTTTGCGTCCCAGTTTGAATCTAGTAATCTAATTAATTATTGAAACGTAGTCTTTTGCGGTCTTTGTTGGTAAAAGAAATATTTGTGGGGTTCTTTCAAGCAGTCTCTGACTCACATCAACTTTGTCTGCGTTGAAATTTGAATGTTAGGTGTCCCACATGGTGTTTAGACCAATTTCAATTAGGTTTGGATTAAATTTTTTTTTTTCTAATTACAAAAAATCTAAAAAAACCAATCTACCCTTTTCAAATGTATCTTTGCGGCCATAATATTTGCTTAGTCCCTAACTTTTAGGGATATATATGCCATTGTGGAGGAATGCAATTTATAGGCTGTTTGTTTGAAATTAAGGAAATTATCAATTCGGTCAATTTCAAAAAATTAAAGGAATTAGCTAAATTAATAAATTTCGGTGTTTGAATATATTTTTGAAATAAAATTAAAAATTATTAATTTCGTCAATTAAGTGAATTTCAGTGTTTGAATTGCAAATGAAAATCAATCAATTCCAAATAAGTAAGATTACTCTTTTTTTAATTCATATTTATTTTTAAAAATATAAATATTTAATTAATAAAGTAATAAAATATATTTTTTTGGTTAAAAATATATATAAATATTAAAAAATATTTTACGTTAAAAAATAAAATAATTTTTTAAAAATATTTATTCAATCAATAAAATATATTTTAATTTAAAAATTGATAATCTATAAGCATTAATATTTACTAAAAATATGCAAAAAATTAATGAGTAGAGAAAAAAATTTTCATATGATTTTAGATAAAAAATTTAGTTTATTTTTTTCAAAATAATATTAATGGTTGAATAAAAAAAATGTAGGAATTTTTCATTTCAAACCGGAATTAATCCACCCACATGGACGTGGGTCCGAACACGACATAATTTTGATATGAAATTGTGAATTTCTCTTTATTGAAAAAGAAATTCAAATACCAATGTTCGGAATTATTGGAAACTTCAATTTCAGCAATTTCCGATAATATTGTTGTAACCAAACATTCAATTTAGGCCATTTAAAATTAATCCAAATAACTCTTGTATATCTATTTATCTTGATAATCATAAATTCTAAGGAAAATAAATGAAAATAGATATATTCATGAGGGTGGAAATGCGATATTGTGATTTTACAGGGGTATTATGCAAAACAATTAGGGTGATACTTTGGCAAGAGTATTTATTGAGATTGGATAAAAATTAGCCGACCGCAATTTACGGCCTATGTTTTGAAATTTATATTGGCATTTATTTTCCAACGAATTGATATAATGGTTCCTAACTTCATACGGACCGAACCGGACCGGACCGCCCGCCAGACCAGACGTATAGATCTACCGAAAAGGCAAGACGACAAAGGAATCTGCATCACGGGCCACGTGCATGCACATTGACATGTCCTGAGACCGTAATTTTCGCCAACTTCGAGGGTTTAACGTCTTCATCCATCTGATGTCATCACCCGTTCTCCGTTTCCCAGACCCGTTTCCACCTTGCCATCTCCAGCATTTTAAATAGTCGCCATCTCTGATCGATGCCCTTCCCTGTACGCCCGGCCTAGTTCCTCTCTCTCGTCTGTGTCGAAGTGAGTACCCATTTTTTGAGGTTGTAGTGGTCTGATCTCTCTTAAAGTTCATGTTTTTCGTGGTTTTTACGGGGATTTTGACGGTTATTTTGTTTATCAGGAGGAAAAGATCGCGCTTGTCCTCGAATTCTTTTTTTCTTTTTTGGTTTTTGATTTGTGGCCATAGATTTTCTTTGGTTTTTGTTTCCAATTTCTTTGAATTTCATTTTTCTGATGGATGTATAGCTTTTTCCTGACCGGCGGCTAGGGTAATTGTTTTTTTTTTTGGCTGATTAGCTGCTGTTATTCAGAAAGTCTTGATTAAATGTTCAATTGTTTTATGGGAAATGTGCCAAAATTCGTGCTTTTGCTGTCAATCTTGGGACAGGCCGGATTCATGCTTAAATCTTTTGATAGTTTGACAGAATTTTATTTTATTTTATTTTTTGGATGGAGTGATAGTTTGACAGAATTAGATATTCTAAGGCATGTTTCGACTTTTTTTCCTTGTTTCCTCTCTTTACAGGAAAAGAGCGTACTAATCCGTCGAATTTGAATATCAATAATGTCGTCGGCAGTTACATCGGACCAGATAAAGCCCAGAGGTATATGCATCACTTATCGGAGTTTTATTTTGTGTTGAATTTTTTGTAAGATATTTTAGATTTAGTCAGCAGAGGGCGTTGGAGAAAACGGGAACCACTTCTTTTGTTTTATAGCAGGATGTGTATGTTCGGAGTTGCTGTATCTAGAAGTTCTATACTAGTGTATTGTGTTCTCTTTCATTTTGACAATTTAATTGGAGATTTGATAGTTTTAAGCTTTGAAAGTTATATTGGAGGTTTGATATGTGGTGAATCTGGTGATAGTGTCTGCTTGTCTTTTTTTTTTTAAAAAAAAAATTTGTTCATTGATGAATAAGCATAATCCCCATGATTGTATTTTCGAAATTATAACCATTAAGAGTGACCCCTTGCTAATACCGTAAGTCCAACAATGCAGTGAGAGCATGCATGGCTTTCCAGAATTTAGCGATGATAACTATGTGTTGCTGTTAATGTATAACTACTTGTAACATATCTTTCTTCTTATGAGCAGATGTTTGTGTTGTGGGTGTAGCCCGCACACCCATGGGTGGCTTTCTTGGTTCACTTTCATCCTTGCCTGCCACCAAGCTTGGCTCTACTGCTATTGAATGTAATATTGCAAACCTTTTGCTCAATGATGTTTTTCGTAGCAAACAATGTTGCAGTGTTTTTGACCTCCTTGTATGCTGCTTATAATGTGCAGGGGCTCTGAAAAGAGCAAATATCGATCCAGCACAGGTCCAAGAGGTCTTCTTTGGGAATGTTTTGAGTGCTAACTTGGGGCAGGCTCCTGCTAGGCAGGCTGCGCTGGGTGCTGGGATACCAAATTCAGTGGTCTGCACCACCATTAATAAAGTCTGTGCATCTGGGATGAAGGGTGGGCACCATCTACAATCTTGAGAGTCATTAATGTAATTGTCTGCGACCAATATTTAGCATTACAATTTCATTTCCTTCATTAACAGCTACTATGTTTGCGGCACAAAGCATCCAGCTGGGTATTAATGATATTGTTGTGGCTGGTGGTATGGAGAGCATGTCAAATGCACCTAAATATTTGGCAGAAGCAAGGTTAGTGTCTCATGCCCAATCTGCCTTTTTTAAATTATTCACACGAGGCATAACTCTGTTTTCCGTAATTCAGCAAATCCATTATTTCCCATAAGACATGATTAAATTCCATGCTTATGTGAATCTTTGGCCTCGATTTTGCTTTTAATGATTTTAATTGGAATTATCAAATGTAGGAAAGGATCTCGATTTGGACATGATACTATAGTTGATGGGATGCTTAAAGATGGTCTATGGGATGTTTATAATGATTTTGCAATGGGAATGTGTGCTGAATTGTGTTCAGATAATCATTCAATAACGAGAGAGGAACAGGTGAATTTCAGGAATGACCTTTGTGGAGTTGGGAGGGTTATTTTAACTTCTCTTAATTTCTGGATCCTACTAGGAGGATCCATATATTCTGCACTATTTGAATTATCCTGCTCGCATCTTTTTTATCTCCTTCTGTAGGATTCATATGCCATTCAAAGCAATGAGCGTGGCATAGCTGCTCGAAATAGTGGTGCCTTTGCTTGGGAAATAGCACCGGTGAGTCTTAAATTCTACCAGGACATCTGTATGAGTGATTTCTGTTAGACATTTGATTTATTCCTGAAATATAATAAATGCAGGTGGAGGTTTCAGCAGGTAGAGGAAAACCATCAGTAATTATTGACAAGGATGAAAGCTTAGAGAAGGTAACTATCCATAATCCATCTAAGTATGTAGTGAATCAGATCTGTTACTGTGAAGTTCACTCAATGGTTTCTATAAATTTTTTCTTCTTTTTTCTATGTACTTTCCGTGGACAAACATTGAGATTCATGATAGCTTATTGTCAGATAGTTACTTGTTTCAGACCAGAGAAATTGGAAACAATCAGTTAAATGAATTTCTATAATTAATCACAAATGTCATTCTTGATAGGCTGGCTGAAGTTACTTTTTAATCAATGTTCCTTCTTCTTTAGGTAGTTTTTCAGCAACATCTTTTATTGATAAAAAGTAGGCAAATCGTCAGTCATAAAAATATAGATTCAAGAAGGCAAACTGTTTTATGGATTTGCCTATTAGGAGTAGGCCGCATTAGTTAAATTACTGAAGTGTACTCCTCTAACTGCAAAAGGTAATCTGTTGTGGTTATATTATGTGAAGCTAAAACTATGCATTTTGGTCACTTGAACTTTGTCGGAAGGCATGCTTATTTTATCAGCCTGAGGCTGGATATGGTTAAGTGAGCATCCATGACTCATAAATGTAATTACCCTTTTTATCTTTTTCCAATAGATAGCCATTAGCAAAGGTTTCTTAATTGCTTGTTTATTTCAATTATTATTTAGCATAGCTTGTCATTGTTAATTGTGTCTGAATTGTTATTCATCTTATGCTTTCTAACCAATCTTAAGATTATTTATTGACTTTGTTGTCCTTTTGTCATGGTAGTTTGATCCTATAAAATTGAAAAAGCTCCGGCCAAGTTTTAAAGATAATGGTGGCGCTGTCACTGCTGGCAATGCTTCTAGCATAAGGTGCTGTTAATTTCAAGTTCATTCTTTGCATAAACACTCACATATGACATAAGTATATATTTTGAGTGTCCTGTAGTATCTAGCGAAGGTGCATTGTTGGACTTGAGGGGAGGCTTTTGTCTCTTAGTAGTGATTCTTGTTGTCTGCTTTATGGAGAATTGTGGGGCATGTGCATCTTGTTCTTGCTTTTTATTTCATATAACTTGCATGTAAGTTGAGTTCATTTTAACGACCGGTAAGTTTCTATGCTACTTCCTAAATTGTACTTTATTGTTCACAGTGATGGTGCTGCTGCTCTAGTTTTAGTAAGTGGAGCGAAGGCTCTTGAACTTGGATTGCAAGTGATTGCCAAGATTACAGGCTATGCTGATGCTGCTCAGGTGTTTCCTTGAATCAAGCATATTTCTTCAAATGTTAATTGAATGAATGAATGGCAACCCATAAACACTCTAGAATACTATGTTTGGTGTTTCATCGGGAATCCAATGTCCAATCATGTCAACTTTGCAATAATATTGTCAAGTTTGTGAGCTTACGCTGAAACTTTTATATTCATTCAGGCTCCTGAGTTATTTACAACTGCACCAGCACTTGCAATACCGAAGGCTATTTCCACTGCTGGCCTGGAGGCTTCTCAAGTTGATTTTTATGAAATAAATGAAGCCTTTTCTGTATGTTTTTCTTTTTAACTTATTGCATGCCCTAAATTATCTCTCATTATGAGACATGCAAAGATTGTTAAGTGGAACTTACAATGAGAACTTTGATGGCAGGTTGTGTCTTTAGCAAATATGAAGCTTCTCGGGTTACCCTCGGTTAGTAATCCTTCACTTGCTTATATGCCCCCTTGCTTACTGTAGCGGCTTGCATCTTTTTCCATTGAATTTTCTATCACCTGGGAGGCTGAATCTGGTTTCTTCTGTTTCCAGGAGAAGGTTAATGTGCATGGTGGTGCTGTATCCCTGGGGCATCCACTAGGGTGCAGTGGTGCTCGCATTCTAGTTACCTTACTGGGGGTATGTGCCCTAGGCTTGCATTTTCAGATGTTTTTTAGTTTGTGAAACTCAGGTCATTCCACTTCTGTAAATTATGTTTATTGATGGCATTAACTGGTAAATTTAACATCAAATATGGTCAGCTTCTTTTTCATTAAAATAAAAAATGGAGAAGTAATGTGATTCTTCAGACTTCTTGTTGCTTAGTGCAACTAGGAGGAACTGCTTCCACCCTGGTCAGTTGGAAGTGCTATTGCAGCGAGTCTATGGAAGCAGCCACAAAATTTAACTGATCATACAATCGCTGATCATAGGAAGTGCTGCAGTGGTGACATTTATTTCTTGATTGCTATAAATACAGAGCTTGTACTGGCTTTTTTCATTTTTTTTGCAAATATTTGATGGGAAATTGTGACTTAAAAAGGTTATTGATAACATAGAATTTTCCTTGTGATATAACTTCAAAATCTGGGTGAGATTTTGGTTTTCGTGATGTACAAAAAAATGATTAGTCAGTCATAACTCTGCTATTTTTGGCAGGTTCTGAGACATAGAAATGGCAAAGTTGGAGTGGCCGGTGTCTGCAATGGTGGTGGTGGAGCTTCTGCACTTGTCCTAGAGCTCATGTAAGCGCTCTTTCAATTTGGTAAGGATTCAATTTCTGCCAAAAAGTATTTCATCAATGATAAATGCTCGATTATCGAAATTTGATTACTTGTGAATGCTCCTCATTTACTTGACTAGTATGAATATCCCATACTTTCTGCTCCATTTCAGATAACAGAAATGGAGATTTAGTTGGAGAAGTTCAAGCAATGCCATATCGCTGCAAAATTTTCTTATTTCTCTGTCCTGAAGGATGAGTTTACTCATATATGCAGGCCCAATGCACGAGCGGAACGATCTCTCTTATAAACATGGAGCATGCCATGCCAAAGATTTTAGATCAAATAATTTGTAAACGAACTTATCAATAAATTCAATCCGTTGTTTGCAGTAACATTTGATTGTAGTAACTGTTAAAATGAGAACAGGCAAATGTAATGTTAAATGGGGCATCAGGCTGAATCAATGCTATATTAAAGCCAATGATTTTCTCTTTTCCTTTGCTTCCTCTTTGTGGTTTTTGCCATCGGTTTTCTAGTTGCATATGAGCAACCTGAACTCAAGTGAGATCACTGAGATGAATGGGTTCCAGATTTTCTCAGAAAATAGTTTCAGCCGCCGGCGTGACCAAGACGTGAAATTGTGGTAGAATAAGAAAACATAGTTCAAAACAGAAATTGATGTTAAATTAAAAAATGGCGAGACAGATATTTTTTTTCAGCCCCTAAAAATTTATTCTTTCTTTTCAGTTCAACATATTTTTTAAATTTCTTATTAGCCCCTCGTCTGGTGTTCAATCGGTGTTTTTTATAGAAAGAGACTTAAAAGAAATTTTAAGAAGCTAAAATAATAAAAAAAACTTCGTTAAATTAATAAAAAATATAAAAACTTTTGAGTACTTATGAGAAATTACCTCCAAAAATATTCAACGCATTTCAAAATAATTTTGTGAGTAGAATATTATGCGTTTAAATATGTACCCACTATTAAAAGAATATATATTCGACATTCGAAATGAAAAAAAAATTTAAGTGGCTGAAAATGAATTAATTTTTTTGTTGAATTAATAAAAATTACAAAATTTTGGAGGGGCTTATAAAAAATTACCTCTAAAAATAATCAAAACTTCAAAATAATTTTATAACTAGCAAACCATATATTTAGTTGTGTGCCTATTCTTCGAAGAGTATAAATTTGAAATCCAAAATAAAAAAATAACATGTAAAATGAAAACTGAAATAAAAATAAAAGGTAATATAATTAGGAAAAGGAGAGAAACAAATAGACGTTTTAATTATCTAGGTTAATTGCAATTTTTTTCTAAGATGTATTAGGCTTAAAGGGTTCACTATGCAAACGAGTCAGTCCCAACAGGTTCGCTATGAAATATCCGAAGCTTAAAGGGTGTATATGCAATTATTCAAACAACGTTAAACATTCTGTAACTTATAGGCGGTCAAACATGAAAAAGAACCTTTATAACTGAAGTTACCGTTTTGGTTGGGTTCAAAATTAGGATAAGACCAGCGATCGCTTTTATAAATTAATATTTTTTTATTAAAACTAATATTTTAATAATTTAAAATTCGAAAAATTATTTAATTTTGTATAATAATTTAATTTAAGAATAATATAAAATAAATAATATTAATTTTATATTAAAAAAAATTCGGAAATGGGCTAACCTCGATCTTAATCCCAAACCAAACGGGCCGAGCAGCCAAAATTCGCTCCTTTTCAGCGAACTGTCGAATCCCAGCCCGTTCCTGTTTACGATTCCTTCGAAGAATGCGAGGCAGAGCAGCAAGGATGGCTAGAGTAGCAAGGGAAGTAGCAACCCCATCTCCGGTATGTTTCAATCCTATTCTTACTTATCGGAAAGCGGCAAAAAGAAGTAAATTTCTGAAATTTTACCCAATTTTTTCGTCTTTTTAATGATACCCTTGGTACAGAAAGCTTATCTCAGGCGTTTGAATCTTTTGAATGCCAAAAGTTCGAATTTTTAAATAGATTTAGTGGTCACTGGCTTTTTCTCCTGCTCTTACCTTGTTTATTGTTTTTCCTAAAACCTTCTATGTGGCTGTATGCTTATGTAGAATTTTTATAGGTGCTTCTTTAATGTTTCCGAAGCATTTCGTTGTGTTTCACCTGTTTGTGAGCTTTCTAATATACATTCTTTTCGTGTCGTGAAGAGTACTGCAACCTTTGATGCTGCTTGTTCTATGCAGAATCGTCGTATCAAGAGGGCTACTAGAACAAGTTTTAGACAAGGTTCTTGTTATACAGATCATTTTCAGTGCTCAGTTTCCAGCTCCACTGGTACTTCTTTCGCCTTAATTCATCTATTGACGTCTCATAATGTAACTTGTGCTATTGACCAGGAAATGGTTTTGTTTCTACTAGACATGCTGTTTGCACTCAGGTCGTACCTCCATTCTAACTTCTCTACGATAATAACATTATCTATGGTATAGGTGCCACCATGCTTTCCCTTTCTTCTACTTATTTAGTTCTTTTTTTTAATGAATTAAGGATGAGAATGATCCTTATATGTCTAGTAGCACCAGTCATATATTCCTTTTTTTTATAAACGATCTACCTCTTTTGATGATGATTGGAATTTCAATTCCCACTAGAATTCAGATAGGACTTACTGTAAACTCATCCTTTTTAATAATTGAATGGTTACTCACTGGTTATCTTTTGCAACATGGACTTTCATGCATCATTACTTTGTGATCATCTCCCATCGATGCATTTTCATTACCATCATTATGTAACTACTTCTTAAACATACTCTTGTGGCTGTTAGTGCTTCATAGTCATCGGAATCTGTGGATTGTGAATCATTGCCAACTTATTAGATGTTTGGTATGTTTGGCCCTCTCATATTGCCATTTCCCATGCCTATTCTTGTAGCAAGGATTTGGCTGACCCTCTTTGATCACTCTTTCTGACATGGCAGTTCAAATAATTTATTCTTCTGTTACAGGCCTGGAGGAGCTTATTCTTATCCTCTGTTGGTCCACTTAAGCTATGCCCCCCTACCAATGTTGATTTGGTTAGCGATGCATAGGTCATTGCTTTTTCTATCTTTGTAGTCTGTTTTCATGTTGTTAAAGTCTGAAATGGAGGACATGTTCTCTTGCTTAATCTTAGCATGGAACATCGTCGCATGCCATTACAAGTCTGAAGAATATATAGTCATGATGATTTCTTGATTCAGATGGTGTTGTTTTTTTTTTCCACCAATTGCCTCACCATGTGTTATGACAACCTCGGTATTTTTGAGATTCCTTCCAAACTATTGTTCCATAAATATACCAAACATATTGTTCACATCACCTCCAATGAATATACATTGTTCAAGTTGTTGATTCAGGCAAATCCATTTTTCACTTTTAATTGGGTAGTTTTTCACAATGGTGTGTTATTTCCAGAGGATGCCCGTTCACCTTCACAATTGTTGTGTTATGATTAGCAGAGTAAGGGATTAATTTATTTATTTCTTTTTTTCTTCATCATTTTGGTTTATAGAGTTGTATATAGTTAGGGACACAATAAAAAATGATTTTCATATTTCCTCAATATGAGTTCTTCATTTTGAATATGGCATTGCAATTAAATCATCTCTTTATTTAATTTTTTAATAGCATAGATAAGATAGCTTTTAAATCTTTGTGATGACTTACCTCTTGCTTTGCTTCCTTGGTAGAAAAAGGAGTTTCTAGTGATCTCTTTTTCAAAATATATAATGATCTTTTTACAATTAGTTACATTTCAAGGTATGCACGAGTGGGAATTAAATATCTGTCATTGGTGATTGTTAAATTGGACATTTCCATTTGTACACACCCACCTGTACAATCAATAGGGAGTAATTGTTATATGATTATGTTTAACTACTGATGTGTAGTCAACCCATGTACCATAACGTTGGGTTCAACTTTCCTTTATTGAATGAATTTTCTTGTATCCATTGCTCCTGTTCTATCTTTCTTATTCCTCTTTGATTTTGGATATATTGAGTTATTTTTCTTCTTATGTTTCCTGAATTTCTTCTTAATCTGGATGTTCTTCCCATCTAATTTCCAATTGTTTTCGAACAGCCCAAGAAATTGAGAGCATCTATGCAATTCTTACTATTCACCGGTGGGAATCATTGAATCGCATGGACTATAGGCTTTCTGCACTCCGATCTGTTCATGGAAAACTAGCACTGAAGTTTCTCAGTTGGATTGTCCAGCAATCAGGTTTTGATGGTATTGTTCATGTATTCTGTATCACAGCCCATATACTTGTTCGGGCGCGGATGTATGAAGATGCCAAATCCATATTGGAACGGATCTGCCTTATGGATATGGGTTATGGATCCACTTTTGAGTTACTCATGGACTCATACCGTCGTTGCAATTCAAATCCATCAGTGTTTGACCTTCTGCTTAAGGTTTATGTCCAAAAAAATATGATCAGGGATGCTGTAGGGACACTTAGATTGATGAGTTTGCAAGGATTTAAAGCTTCTGTCCATAGTTGTAATCTTATCCTTACCACCATTGCAAGAGAGAAGCAAATGCCTTCAGTCTGGTTGTTTTTTAAGGAAATGCTGAAAAGGAGGATATGTCCTGATGCAAGCACCTTCAACATAGTTTTAAATTGTCTTTGTCATGAGGGGAAGCTTGAAAAAGCTGGTTATCTATTTAAAAAGATGGGAGAGATTGGTTGTATACCAACTGTTGTTACTTACAATACAATTCTTGATTCTTACTGCAAGATGGGGAGGTTCAAGGTGGCATTTCAGGTTATTGACTGTATGGAGAAAAAAGGTATCAAAGCAGATTTGTACACATACAACATAATCATCAACGGCTTGTGTAAAAATGAGAGGAGTGACAGAGCTTATTTGTTACTGAAGAGAATGAAGGATTGGAAAGTTTTCCCCAGTGAAACCACATATAACACTCTCATTAGTGGGTTTTGTAAAGAAGGGAAATTGGATATTGCTGCTCGAATATTCAAGGAGATGCTAGAATTTAATATTACACCAAATTGTGTTACCTACAACATTTTAATTGATGGGTGCTGTCGAAATGGAGACATTAGCAGTGCTTCAAGTCTTTTAGATGAAATGGAAGTTTCAGGCTTTATGCCTAATGAGATTAGTTATGGTGCTCTAATGAATGGCTATTGCAAGGCTCTAAAGCTAGATGCTGCAGTCAATCTTGTTGGTAAGATGCAGGCAAATAATTTGTCGGTCAACCATATTATTTACACAATTTTAATCGATGGTTGTTGCAGAAGGGGGCAAGTTGATGAAGCATTAAATTTTCTCTCCATTATGAGTGATAGTGGAGTCAATGCCGATGTAATCACATACTCGGTACTTGTAAATGCTTTGTGCAAAATGGGTAAACTAGACCTCATGAAGGAAATCTTGGGCAGGATGCAGAAAACTGGAATTCTGCCCAACAAAGTCCTATATGCAACAATAATACACCATATTTGCAAGCACAGGGATGTCATGGAAGCAATGAAGTTTTATGTTGATTTATATTCTGTTGGTCTGGATGCTGATTTAAACACCTGCAACTCACTGGTTGCTAATCTCTGTCAACAGGGAAAATTGGCAGAAGCAAAGCAGTTTATGCAACATATGATCAGGATGAAAATAGCCCCTAACTCCCGTACCTTCAATTATGTTATTGACTGTCTCAGCAACAGAGGTGACCCATTAGAAGCCTTTTCTGTGTACGACCAAATGATTCAAATGGGTCATTCTTCAAATGTTTATACATATGGAAGTTTGCTCAAAGCATTATGTAGGGGAGGTAATTTGGATGAGGCAAAGAAATTTTTTCTTCGACTTTGTCGCATTCCATTCGCTGTTGATTCCTTCACCTATAATATACTGCTGACAGAGCTTTGTAAATCCGGAAAACTAAATGATGCTTTAAATTTTTATGGCAAAATGATTGAAAGCAATGTAATACCTGATGTATACACTTACAACATTCTTCTAAGTGGCTTCTGCAGGAAAGGCAAGATTCTTCCTGCAATTATTCTGTCTGAGAAAATGACGGAGAAAGCATTGTTTCCTAACCATATTGCAAGTACCAGTTTAATTAATTGTTTGATACAAGAAGGTCAATTAAAAGCTGCTTCATTTTTGTTTGAGGAGATGTTCATTGACAAAAGCTTGCATGCTGATGTTGCTGTTTTCAATGCAATGATTGATGGATACTCAAGAGCAGGTATGATGGAAAAGGCAGGTAAGTTGGTCTCCCTGATGGAAAACAAAGGTATATGCCAAAATCAGGTGACATACAATATTCTCATTCATGGTTATGTCAAGAAAAAACAATTAGCAAAATCACTCAGCCTTTACAAGCAAATGACAGAGAGAGGTCTAAAACCAGATAAACTTACTTATAGTTCAATTATTATTGGGCTTTGTGATGCAAAAATGATGGATGTTGGGGTAAAGCTATTGGAGAAGATGGCATTAGGAGGTGTTATGCCAGATGAGCCAATTTTTGACATTCTTATTACTAAGTACAGCGACAAAACCGAGATGGATACTGTTTTCAAGTTGCTCAACTGTATGAAAAATTTACAGCTCTGCCCAAGCAGTGATACCTATAATGCTGTGTTAAGTGGCTTAAACAGAAAATGTTGGTTCCAGAAGTCCCACAGTGTTTTGCATGAAATGTTGGAGAAAGGGGTCTCTCCTAAACATACCCAATATATTACCTTGATCAATGGAAAATGCAGGACAGGTGATATATGGGGTGCATTCAGATTAGCAGATGAGATGGACGCCCTGGGGCTTGTGCCCAGTGAAGTGGCAGAGAGCTCTATGGTTAGAGGCCTTTGCAAGTGTGGAAAGCTTGAAGAAGCAATGCTGGTCTTTGATGGAATGCTTCGGAAAGGAATGATACCAACTATTGCTACTTTTACTACTCTCATGAATGGGCTTAAGAAAGAAGCTAAACTCGATGATGCTTTGTATTTAAAGAATGTGATGGAAAATTATGGCCTGAAATTAGATGTTGTTACCTATAATGTTCTAATCATGGGACTCTGCAATTGTGGTTGTCTTGCTAAGGCCTTGGAGTTGTATGAAGAGATGAAACAAAACCATCTGTGGCCTAATATCACAACTTACACTGCTCTCATTGCTTCTGTTTATGAGGAAAATAAAGTTTTGGAAGGAGAAGCTCTTTTGAAGGATATCCAAGATCGAGGGTTGATTTTTCCAGAGAAGTGCGTCAAAAATTTGCGTGAGAAACTAAGTAAGGCAATGAGAAAACTAAATAATCTACGGCATTGCAGGAAATGCAATGGTATTCAGAAGTGAAGTTGGCAACTGTATCCATTGCATCATTATTGATTATGCTGGGATTTTCCATATTGTGGGATCAGACCTCACCTGTACACATGGTGAAAAAAAGAAAGATGTCAATGATGAGGTTTGTGGCCAAACATGAGATTCTGATTGCTTATATCCATAATTTATTGTACTAGAAAACATCCTTTTTTTCATTCAGGAAAAAATTTGTCTCATGCAGATTCCCAAACATACATTAAGGCATCTAACGTGAGAATTCTATTCTCAAGCTTGAGTGGTATCATGAAACTTTATTGTGATGCTTTGGTTTCTACTTAGCGTTGGATGTGATTGGCGGGGAGCCTATGTGATCAGAGATAATTGCAGGGTAAGATTTTCTCCTTTTAGAGTAACATTGCTTGGTAATTGATGCTTGGTAACATTACTCCTCCATAGTTATCTTCATCATCATGTCATTTGTGATCTTAAGAATCCACCACATAAAATATTTAATGTTCTTGACGAGTAAAAATATAAAGCTTATCTACATGTCAGTTGTATTTATACATGAGACAATTAAAGTGTATTCGAACTCATTAGTCGTTATTTCAATATTATCATCGATTTTGTTATACTTGAACACTATGAACTTGAGCTCATTATTTTATCATAGCTCAAAAATATATGTTAAAATACTATAAAATTGCATAGCTTCTGATATGAAATTTTTGTCTTTTTTGTTTGCAAAATATATTATAATTACTCAATCGGATGTATATAGCGATAATGCACTAGTCCTACAAATATTACTTCATAATACTCCATAATATCAAAGAAAAAAGAGGAAAAGATCTTGCCGAGGTAGCGAAGCACTAAGGTAGTCTTAAACTATAAAGCTTCAAAATTCAGATGGGCGGTTGTTTTGTACATACAAATGTTGGAAGATATTGCTTATCTCAATTAATGGTTTAGCTATATTATTAGGTAAATATCTCTATATTGTGATCGAAAGTAACTATTGTATTAATATGTTGTAATCATAATTATTTAAATTAGTGAGACTCTGATATTTCATAATCATGCATTTAGAAATATTTGATACGTAATCATCAGGAACTTACATTTTTTAACATTTAAAAAAAAAAGATATATCTTTTGTTTGCTCATGATGAATGAAATTGATAGCAAAAATATCTTCTTACGTCTATCTTTTGGGTGAAGTGACTTTCATATATTAATTACCTTTATGTCTAATAATGCATTTAAATTATTCTTTGATTTATTGGGAATACCAAGTAATATCCACAATAAATTTTCGAGAAATTTTTTTTTAATCTTTATAATATTGGGATTGTACTGAATATACAATATACTCTAGTACGGCAAATCAAAGATGATATTTATTTTTTCTAATTAGACTTCATATTTGAGAAGTTTTTGGTATGTATTTTGGAAGTTTTCATCCTTTTAAGGGTACATAAGTGATTATATGTTTCCACACGACTTTAGGTAGCCATTACTTCGCTTAATGTGTTAGTTCTAGAAAGTTGGAGGGAGGGACATCATACTCGTACGTCTCATCAAACACAAATTTATTACGTTGAAATTTATGATTAATAGGTAGAAATTGTTAATAACACATATAACAAAATTTTAATTATGTTTTAATGACTTGGGTTCCATGTTCTTTCCACACATAGAACATGCCTTCTTTCCTTTGTTGTTTTAACTTAAAAGATATACATACGCCGTAAAATTATTAATTATCTATATTAGTGTTACACATAAATAACATATCTATTTTTTATTTGTATTAAATGGTGGTGCGCCTAGTTTTTATTATTTTTTTAGCTCTTTAATAAACAACTATAAGTATACGTCAATGCTATTTTCTAAATCCTTTTTTCCATAAATAATTATAAATAAAAGGGATAATTACGTATAATTCTCTGTAATTAACCTTAATTACGTACAACCCCCCGTAATTTCTGGAATTACTCACACCCCCCATTTTCGAAAATATTTACCCACACCCCCCTGATTGTTATTTAATCAAAATTTTTTCAAAAAATTCTGATTTTACCCTAGGTTATTTTTACAAATACACCCCGAAAAACTTATTTTTTATATTTTACGTTCCGAAATTCGATTTTTTGCAAATAACACCCCGAAATAACTCTGATTTACAGAATAGTCCTCGAATTTCGGATTTTTGCAAAGAAATCCCCGGAAATTATTTCGATTTATAGAAAAGTCCCCGAAATTCGGATTTTTGCAAATAACACCCCGGCGCGCGGGCGGGAGCAGAGGAGGAGGCTGGCGGCGGGAGCGGAGGCGGAGGCCGGGAGGGCGGGAGCGGAGGCGAACGCGGGTGGGAGCCGGCGGCGGGAGCGGAGGAGGAGGAGGCCAGGGCACCGGCGCGCCGACACCCGGGCGCGGACGGCCAAGGCCGACGCCGTTCCGCCCCTGCGTGCCGGCGCGCTGGCGCCTCGGCCTCTGTCCCGCGTGCGGAGGCCGTCCGTGCCTCGGCCTCCGTCCTCGACGCGCGGGCGCGAACGCTGGTCGGCGATGATCCGGCGAGGGGTGTATTTGTAAAAATTAGTTTTAAAATTTCGAAAAATTTAGATTTATTTTATAAAAAAAAATTTATGGGTTTTTTTAATATATCAATATTAAATTTGTATTTACAGATTTAAAAATCATTAATGTCCTTTTTGTAAAATTTTACTTAAAATATGATAAAAAATATAGACTTATTTATAAATAAAAATATTGAATGGGTCTATTTGTAAATGTACAACATGAAAGTTGTAATTTTAAATTTTAAGTTTTGAAACCTTTCGATGAATTATTTGTAAAATTTACTTATAAAATAAATAAAATTTGGACTTATTTATAAAGAAAAATATTAAAGGTGGTCTATTTTTAAATATAAAAATAGTAAACTTATAATTTTAAATTTTAAATTTTAAAACTTTCACCGTATTTTCTGTGAAATTTAGTATTAAAATGATTAAAATATTGATTTATTTAAAAAAAATCATATTTGTAAATGTACAATATGAAACTTGTAATTTTAAATTTTATATTTTGAAACGTTCGATGATTTATTTGTAAAATTTACTTATAAAATAAATAAAATTTGGACTTATTTATAAAGAAAAATATTAAAGGTGGTCTATTTTCAAATGTAAAAATAGTAAACTTGTAATTTGAAATTTTAAAATTTAAAATTTAAAACTTTCACCGTATTTTTCGTGAAATTTAGTATTAAAAATGATTAAAATATTGATTTATTTAAAAAAAATCAAGGGATCTATTTGTAAATGTACAATATGAAACTTGTAATTTTAAATTTTATGTTTTGAAACGTTCGATGAATTATTTGTAAAATTTACTTATAAAATAAATAAAATTTAGACTTATTTATAAAGAAAAATATTAAAGGTGGTCTATTTTTAAATGTAAAAATAGTAAACTTGTAATTTGAAATTTGAAATTTTAAAATTTTCACCGTATTTTCCGTAAAATTTAGTATTAAAAATGATTAAAATATTAATTTATTTAAAATTAATATGTTAAAATGAAACTTGTAATTTTAAATTTTATGTTTTGAAACGTTCAATGATTTATTTGTAAAATTTACTTATAAAATAAATAAAATTTGGACTTATTTATAAAGAAAAATATTAAAGGTGGTATATTTTTAAATGTAAAAATAGTAAACTTGTAATTTGAAATTTTAAATTTTAAAACCGTCACTGTCTTCTTTTTGTGAAATTTAATATTAAATATGATTAAAATATTGACTTATTTATTAAAAATATAATCAAAGGATCTATTTTTAAATGTACAATATGAAACTTGTAATTTTAAATTTTAAGTTTTCAAACAACTAAAGAAAGAATACGGAGAGAAATCACAATAGATCCAGATCTCCCACCAAAAGGATAAACCCTATTTATGTAAAACTGGAGATGATAAAAAAAGTCACTTCCTAGTGAATGACAATCATTCCTGAGATTTTATAACATATAGCCTACCATAACAATAATAGAAGCTTACAGCTTGCTAAAACAATATAGCCTAATTAGTAATCAGATAGCAATAGCAGGTAGAAAGTTTAAGACACAAACCAATATAATAAGTTCTGTTGTTGTCCAACAAAAACAAACCTTCCATTATTGAAGCGAAAAAGGAAACATTTCATTATTCCTTATAAATCAAAATTTGAAGAACATTAATGAAACAAGTGTCTAAAATAACACTTCTCATTTCTCATTCAACAAAAGAGAGGTGAATGATAAAAGAAATGACAGTTCCTCCTAAGTCGCTAATCCAAAACCTTGTCATCTAACTCTCCCCAGTCTATCTAGTAGAAATATGTACCTGCAAACAGAATGCACCCATAGTTATGATAACCAAGCAACATGACATCATCATTATTTTCGAGAAGACTGTTTACCTAATTAAAATTGATCCTAGAGATCTGACGAATTTCCTGCAAAAAAATACAGTGACATTTATTAATAGATTGTTTCAAAATCGCATAAAATAAGAAAAAAAAATGTCAATTTTTTTTAAAAAAAACTCACATGGTAAATGCATGCTAAAATTTGAAGTCATTACGGTAGATCTTCCTCTTCCTCTTCCCCTGCCATGTTCTCCAACATATTGATTTCCCACTGACTGTTGATTACTGCTAGATCCAGAAACATCAATTTGTTGTTGTAGTCCAAGAGGCTCTTTACACGCTCTCTTGTTGTGTCCCAGCTGACCACATCTACTGCAAGTATATATTGCTCTACTTGATGTTTCCATTGGATCCTTAATCCTTTTCTTCTTAAGCCTACCAGGTTATCTCCTTGAACGTGGAGGAAGTACTTGCAGAGTATTTGGCACAGACACTCAAAGTTGCTTGCTTGGTAATGGAGTGACAGGAACATCATATACTCTTTTATATGTCTCCAGAGTGTAGTACTCATCAATAAAATCAATAGGATCAAGCCGAACATCAAGGAGAGCAACAATACCGTGAATGCAAGACACTCCTGTCAGCTGCCATTGCCTACAGTCACAAATTCTCTGCCTTATATCCACAATCCATCAGCCTGCCGGATCACTGACCTCTGAAATATTATCAGAAGACCTCTAAATACGGTATCCGCCCCGTGCCTGTGAAACTTTCCTAATAAAAGCTTCTATTTTTGGCACTAGCTTTCCAGACCAGTGGGATCCTTCATTTTTTCTTGTGGCAAATTTCACCATTATCTTCTGCCTGATGAAATCAAGTAATTCAAGAAAGGGAAGCTCCCTGCCATCATGAATAAAACTGTTAAACGACTCAGAAATATTATTAGTCACATAATGACATTTCACTGAATGATCAAAGTGACTTCTACTTCATACAAAATCATTTATATCTTTCATGTACTGCCAAGCTGGTATGGATAGCTGTTTAATCCTTTTCATATACTTCACGAATTCAGTAGGCAAAAATGTATTTGAAGCATTAAAAACCAAATTTTCTAATCTTTTCCTAGGGTAGGATCTTTTCAAGTTTGCAATCACATGCCTTATACAAGCTTTATGCTCAGCATATGGGAAAATATTCTTCACAGCATCAGAAAGACCCTTCTGCCTATCTGAAATAATAGCCAAACTATTCAAATTTCCAATAACCCGTTGCAAGTTATGTAGAAACCATAACCAGGATTGGTATGTTTCTGCTTCTGCAACTGCAAATGCAACTGGAATTATGTTATTCTCCCCATCAATTCCACAAGCTGAAAGCAATGTGCCTTTATATTTTCCTTTCAGAAATTATCCATCAACTCCCAGTATAGGTCTGCATCCAGTAACAAAAGTTCTCCTACAAATATGTAGTGACATAAAACATCTCTGAAAAGACATATCTGGACACTGAGCAATGTGCACAATATTACCAGGATACCTCCTCTCCAACTCTGCCTTCAGCGAATGAAACAAATTAAAAGATTCTTCTTCATTGGCATGAATAATCCTGTAAGCATAGTCTTTTCCCCTCCATACCTGCATATAAGTCAGTCTGAGATTGTATTTCTCATTCATCATATTCTGTATTTGTTTGACTGTGATTTGCTTGTCAACACACATCCAATGCAAAACTTGGTTGCCTACTCATTCAGCATTTGCCATTTTGTTTCTAGAAGTATTGACAGTAATATAAGTATGAACTGGTTCCATTTTTCTTATCTGAAAACCTAAACCATCAGATCTCTCTGAAGCATGAAGCCTCCATCGACAATTCGCAGGAGCACATCTGACTGTTACTCTGTTACAATCATTCTTCACAAACAAAGGCTGAAATCTGTACACAATACAGTACTGTGTAAGAGCCAATCTGAATGCATGTACATCTTCAAATATGTCTCCTATTTTCAAAACATTGTCATTCAAATTATCTTCAAGTAAAGATAGTAAATCATCTTCCGTTCTGTCTTCTACTCTTTTTTCGCCTTGTCTTATATTTTCTTGTTCATGCTCAGCAACTAACTCATCATTATCATCATCCTCCTCCTCATCTTCATTATCATCAGAAGAATACATCAAACTATGAAAATTAGAATAAGAAGGACAATCATCTAAATCTGAATCAATATATTCATCTCTTTGCACACTGTGATACACAGAAGATTCTTCTGTCAAAGGAGTTAGCCTTGGTGCAGACACTGCTGATAAAGGATCGCCTATGTCCTCCACTGATATATAGATATTGCTATGCTTCAAGTCTTGAATTACTGTCCACATTGCTTCCAGCTGAATTTCACTGCTGATTGACATATAAATTGAAGGACTGCTGTTTGGATATAAATACTTGATTACAAGTAACTCATTTGTCCTTGGTTCGACCAATTTACAGGCTCAGTCCATAATTATGCAAATGTGTATTTTCTTGTATCAATCAGTAAAGATTTCTGTCTACCAAATACATATTTTCTTCTTTGAGTATGTTCCACTTCCTTCTAATATCCTCCATAACGGAGTACTAATCGTACCAGATTCTCTGAATCAGCCATCTGTAAATACACAATATCAAAAATTAGATATAAAAAATAGATAGAAAAATTGCAGGCGGCGGGGGGGAGGAGGGGGTGCGCGTGGGGGGCAGGAGGGTGGGGGGATAGCCGTCTGTGAGGTCGTCCAAGAGAGTCTGTGCAGGAGGCGGGGAAGGGTTTGAGGCATTGAGACAGGAGGTGAGATGGGGGGGGGGGGAGCGGGGGAGTGGCAGTGAGGCAAAGGGGGAGGGTGGGGTGTCGGAGGCCGTCTAGGGGCAAGGGCGGGGACGGAAGTGGTGGGTGGGTCCGAGGCCGTCGAGCGGGGATTGGTGGGGTTTGGGTTTGGGCGGTGGGCTGGTATCGGAGGCCATCTGGGGGCAGGGACGGAGACGAGAGTCGTGGGTGGGTCCGAGGCTGTCGAGCGGGGAGGGGGAGAGGAGGTGGTTTGGGCGGTGGACTGGTGTCGGAGACCGTCTGGGGGCCGGGGTGGGAGCAGTCGGTGGGTTCGAAGCCGTTGGGCAAGGAGCGGTCTGAGGACGTTGAAAGGGGGGGGGGGGGATCTAAGGCCGTCGGGCGGCGAGAGGGGTGAGGAGAGTTGGAGGCCATCTGGGGGCGGGGGCGGGGGCGGGAGCGGGTCCGAGGCCATCCGAGGCCGTTGGGCGGGAGTGGGTCCGAGGCCGTCGAGCAGGTCCGAAGCCGTCGGCGGGGAGCGGGTTCGAGGCCGTCGGGTGAGGAGGGGGTCCGAGGCCGTCTGGCGGGGAGCGGGTCCAAGGCCGTCTGGCGGCGAGCGGCTGGCAGACGTCGGCTCGAGGGTGAGCGGTGCGGACAGCCGAGACCACCCGGCCTCCGACGTCCGCGCCAGGGTGCCATCACACGCAGACGTCCGCCACCCGGCCTTCTTCCGCCGGGCGTCCTTGCCGGCCTCGGCCGTGAAGGAAACGGGGGGTTCGGGAGGTGGTGGTGGCTTACCGAGGACGAAGGAGCGCGGCAGCGACGGCAGCAACGGGACGGCGGTGTTCTCGCCAGTGGGGCAGCAACGGCGCGAGGGCAGAGTAAGGGGCGAGCACCGACGGCGACGATGACGGCGTGGGGGGCGCGGCGCAGAGCAGCGACGGCGTGGGGGGCGCAGGCCAGCGACCAGACGGCGATCTCCTCGCCGGCGGGGCAGCGACGGCTGCACAAGCGCAGGGAGCGGCAGAGTAGAGCGGCGGCGGCGGTGGCGGTGGCTGAGGGTTTAGGGATACAGTAGGAAGGAGAGAGTTTTATAAGAAAATTTTTGGACTTTTTTGTAATTCGGAATAATTCCGGGGTTTATTTGCAAATAAGACCCCGAGGCCGGCGCGCCGGCATGCATCCGCGCCGGCCTCAGCCTCCGTTCCCGGCACGCAGGGGCGGAACGGCGTCGGCCTTGGCCGTCCGCGCCCGGGTGTCAGCGCGCCGGCGCCCCGGCCTCCGCCTCCTCTCCCACCGCCGGCTCCCGCCCACGTCCGCCTCCGCTCCCGCCTGCCCGGCCTCTGCCTCCGCTCCCGCGCGCCGGGGTGTTATTTGAAAAAATCCGAATTTCGGGGACTTTTCTGTAAATTGAAATAATTTCTGGGGGTTTGTTTGCAAAAATCTGAATTTCGAGTACTTTTCTGTAAATCAGAGTTATTTCGGGGTGTTATTTGCAAAAAACCGAATTTCGGGGCGTAAAATATAAAAAATAAGTTTTTAGGGGTGTATTTGTAAGAATAACCGAGGGTAAAATCGAAATTTTTTGGGAAAATTTTGATTAAATAACAATAAGAGGGGTGTGGGTAATTCCGGAAATTACGGGGGTTGTACGTAATTAAGGCTAATTACAGGGACTTATACGTAATTATCCCTAAATAAAATGAACGATGATTATTTTATGCATAATTAAGAATACAAGTTATATGGAATTAAAATCACATGTCAAATATTGTATGAATAATTTATTTTTTGAAAGAAATTAAATCCATAAGAGATTAAGTCCAAACAAATATTGTGATATCAGCAACAAAGTCAGAGTGATGTTGGTTAAATTCTTTTTACTCGATATTATCTGTTAGATTTCTAAGTGTCCCATCATATGTACAACCTTCAGCATATGATGTTGTCATTATTGATGTGAATAGTCATTGTAATCTTAACTTAAAAGAGAAATATCATACAATATTAGTAGGGATTTTTCAAACCTTTTGATTGTTATCTTTGTTCAATGGCAAAGTGAACCTAGCGGGCTAAAATGTTGATTTCATGCTTGAAATGCTTGGGTTGCTTATCGCACTTAGAAGGGTACTCCTATTTTGAGAGGTAACCCTATATCATCTGAGCAAAAGATCATTATATGATGATCTTTCTAGTCATGAACTAAGGAAGGATCTTTTCATAATAGTCATTGACTCTTTCTGGTAATACACACTAATTCTCTTCATGGTCTTAGTTTGGCACAACTTATAGCACTCTTGAATATATCTATAAAAGGAGAGACCCCATGAGCCAAAGAAAGCGCTTAGAAGGCTGACATGATACATGTTGGACATGACTAAGTCTAAAGGAAGCTTGTATGCCTATGGAGGTTGCGAAAGAAAAGGGGAACGGAGAAGTGAAGACATGACTAAGTCTAAAGGAAGCTTGTATGCCTATGGAGGTTGCGAAAGAATAGGGGAACGGAGAAGTGAAGACTGAACTCAAACCGAACTCAGAAGATGTCATAGTAAAAAGGCAACCTTTGGAGTATAGTGTCCGAGTTGGAGTTGTCTTTGAAGGGCGCGATCTCAAGATGAGTTGAAAAACTAAACTCAAAGATAAGATACTTGCTCTTTTTCTCGGCTATTGTCCGCTCTAAGAGCCAGGTCCAAACACATGAAGGGCGACTGTATATTGGGGGCCGCACTCTAGGATGTTTGAATGCCTAGACCGAGTTAGTAGGAAGCTCATCAAGATCGCTCCATAGAGCGCACATCCACACCTAGGAGGTACAAGTGGAGTTATCCTTTTTGTTCGCATTCACACTCGAGACGGGTGAGCCTGAGCTCGTGGTAGTATTAATATTCACCAAATCTAAAAATGAAAGGACTATCATTAGAAAGAGCGACAATCCTAATTCAACTAAAGGAAGTCTGAGCTTGGCATGCTATCAAGAAAGACAAATGAAAGAGAGAAGAAAAGGAATGTACATTGAAAACAAAGAAATAAAACATGAAAAGCAAAGCCCTAGATGGAGCAAAACCTAAGTATGGAAATGAAGGAGACTCACTCGACATTCTTGAGCAAGGGTGGAGTTTTCTGTGCAAAAAAGCTAAGGGGGAAGCATGAACTTTTTGCAAACAAGTGAGATAAATCCTAAATTGCCTCGCGATTGATACTAAGGGAGTGGATCACTATGGCAAGAATTAATGCTTGTGGCACATAGCATCATCCAGCAAAAACACGAAGGTTGAGGAGCCTCAAAGGAGTATAGCGGCTTGATGATGATTTCGTTACCCTCCCCATGGGTAGTCATTGCTAGTGCTTTGTATTTGGCTTCAACATTGGTGAAGTAGGAGTCTAGCTGCACCTTGCCCAATCCTTGTCCACTTTTATGAGATACAAGCAATGTGGATCAAACTTCCTATTGTACATGTTATTAATCACCTCAGCCCTATAATAGGCAAACCCCTATAGGAAGCAGCAGTCAGACCTCGCCTCAGCCAGAAGGCATTGTTCCTCGACAACCCTACTATTCTAGGCCTACTCCAATAGCATCTGGAACTCTCCACTAGAGCAAAATTACTTCGCAGCCTAAGCAACTCATAGTTTGGCCTTTGCTTGAGTCTCCTCCACTTGGCAGCCTTTGTCCACTCGCTATTGATGCAGTTTTGAAAAATGGCCTGCCACAACCTAACCTTAGGGAGTTGGTTGAGGTAGATAAAAGAGCTTGTGTTGAAGCTCAAGTATCTCGGCCAAAACATTGTCGAGCTCGTATGACAAATTGTTTCAAGTCGAGGCAGATTGAGAGACCTCCTCTGGAAGGTTCAAAATGTCAAAGGAATTAGCTAGTCATTCAAAGATAGCAGATTTTATGGCTGATTTTATACCAAAGTGATAGCAGATTCTATGGCTGATTTTATACCTGTAATAATTGTAAATATTTTCCTTATTTAGGATATGCCTTATTTTCTTCAACTTGTATTCATTATATAAGGGGCATTCTTCTCCAAGGAGGACACCAGTTTTTTTGATCAAGTTATCATGGTATCAGAGCTTGAGTTCTGAATTCTCCTGTGTCTCTTTCTCTCAGTCCTAGTTCAGTTCATTATTCTTAGTTATTTTGATCAAGTTATCTCAGCCTCATGTCTTCAGACAAGCATGAATTCTTGATTCGTTTCAATGGCAAAAACTACTCAGCCTGGGCATTTCACTTCAAGATATTTGTCAAAGGCAAAGATCTATGGGGTCATATTGATGGCAGCAAACCTGCACCTGACAAAGACAAGGATGAGCACTCCAAGTGGGAAGTCAAGGATGCTCAAATCATGACATGGATTCTAGGATCTGTAGAATCCAACATCATCTTGAATCTTCGACCCTTCAAAACTGCAGCTGAAATGTGGAATTATCTGAAAAAACTCTATAGTCAACACAACACTGCTCGTCGGTTTCAACTTGAATACGAGCTAGCAAGTCTTCAACAGGGCAGTCTCTCAATCTCAGATTTTTATTCTATCTTCATGAATCTTTGGGCTGAATATACTGATATTGTCTATGCTACCTTACCTCCCGAAGGTCTTATTTCTGTTCAATCTGTACATGAAACTACTAAGAGGGATCAATTTCTTATGAAATTGAGATCTGAATTTGAAAGCACCAGATCTAATCTTATGAATCGAGAAACTGTTCCATCCTTGGATGCATGTCTCAATGATTTATTTCGTGAGGAACAACGGCTTCTCACTCAAGCCACCATGGAACAAATTAAATCCATTCCTATTCCTATGGCTTATGTAGCCCAAGGCAAGTCAAAAGGTAAGGACATGAGTACTATTCAGTGTTATTGCTGCAAAGAATTTGGCCATTATGCTTCAAGTTGTTCAAAAAAATTCTGCAACTATTGCAAAAAGGATGGACATATTATCAAGGAATGTCCTATTCGACCTCCCAAGAGATCTGGAACGGCATACACTGTCTCAGTTGGTTCTTCTAATGCTGGTAGTTCTGAGGATAAAGCTCATCTGACACAAAGTGCTCCTGCTCCTATTCAATCTGTGACACCTGAAATGATTCAGCAAATGATCATTTCTACATTTTCCGCATTAGGACTCTCAGGTAAACCTTTCTCTAAACCTTCACCGTGGTACTTTGATTCTGGAGCTTCCCATCACATGACAAACAATGTTAAATTCCTCACCAATGTAAATAAATATCCTGGAAATCTCAAGATTTATACAGCTGATGGAAATTCCTTACCTATCACTGCCACTGGTGATGTTTCTTCATCCATAACCAATGTCTTTGTCTCTCCTAACCTTACCACTAATCTTGTTTCTGTTGGACAATTAGTTGAAAATGATTGTAAAGTGGAATTTTCTAAATCTGGTTGTGTGGTGCAGGATCAGCAATCGGGGAAGATGATCGCAAGGGGGCCTAAAATTGGACGTCTTTTTCCTCTTCAGTTTCCTATGTCTTCATGTTCCTCTTCATCTGTTATCACTTGCAATTCTGCTTATGTTGATTACCGAGCATGGCATAAACGCCTTGGACATCCAAACTCTAATGTGCTTTATACTTTGCTAAATTCTGGTTTACTTGGCAATAAAGGGTCACCATCTCTTAGTACTGTTCAATTTGATTGCAATTCTTGTAGGCTTGGAAAAAGTAAAGTTCTGCCATTTCCCACTCACACACCTAAAGTAGTCCAGCCTTTTGATTTGATACATAGTGATGTGTGGGGAATGGCGCCAGTTACTTCCCATGCTAATTACAAGTATTTTGTCACTTTTATTGATGACTATAGTCGCTTCACATGGATTTATTTTCTGCATTCTAAAGATGAATTGTTTTCTGTCTTTAAGCTTTTTCATGCACATATTCAGACCCAATTTTCTGCTAGTATCAAAATTCTTCGTTCTGATAATGGGGGAGAATACATGTCTCATTTATTTCAAGAATTTTTACAAACCAATGGTATAATTTCTCAAAGGTCTTGTCCTTCAACCCCTCAACAGAATGGGGTGGCTGAAAGAAAGAATCGACACCTTCTAGATGTTGTTCGCACCCTCCTATTAGAGTCATTTGTACCCTCTCGTTTTTGGTGTGAAGCTCTCTCAACTGCTGTCTATCTCATCAATAGGTTACCTTCTCCTTCCTTGAATCATGTTTCCCCTTTCTTTCGGTTATTTGGTCATACCCCAAATTACTCTAATCTTCGTACTTTTGGTTGTGTGTGTTATGTTCATCTTCCTACACACGAACGGACAAAACTAACAGCTCAAGCTGTTCAATGTGCTTTTCTAGGCTATTCGGTGCACCAAAAAGGTTTTCTTTGTTATGATCCCAACCTACGACGTATTCGGGTTTCTCGAAATGTGATTTTTTTTGAAAATCAGTATTTTTTTTCCACACACAAGGATGACCTTTCTCCTTCATTCTCTGTTTTGCCAATGTTTACTAATTATTCTGAAGATTCCATGCCTTCAAAGCCTCTCATAGTCTACCAATGACGCAAGATTCCAGCACCTCTCGGGCCCCCTCCAGCTCATTCCCTTAATGCTGATCCTGTTCCAACAACTGCACCAGCACCTCTCAGACAAAGTACTCGAGTTCGTAAACCACCAGATAGGTATGGTTTCACCTCTCCTTTATCTTTGACAGCCACCTTGTCCTCTATTCCTATTCCATCATCCTATAAGCAGGCTATGGAGCATGAATGTTGGCGGAGAGCTATTGAAACAGAACTTCTTGCACTTGAAGAAAACCAAACATGGGATATTGTACCGTGTCCACCATCTGTGAAACCTCTTGGTAGTAAGTTAGTGTTTTCTATCAAGCTCCGTTCTGATGGATCCATAGAACGTTACAAGGCTAGATTGGTGGTTCTTGGCAACAAGCAAGAGTATGGCCTAAATTATGAAGAGACCTTCGCACCAGTAGCCAAAATGACCACTGTACGAACAATACTCGCCCTAGCAGCATCACAATCATGGTCTTTACATCAAATGAATGTAAAGAATGCTTTCTTGTATGGTGATCTCAAGGAGGAAGTTTACATGAAACTTCCCTACGGTATGCCCACTTCTTCCCCTAATGAAGTTTGCAAACTAAAACGCTCTTTGTATGGATTGAAGCAGGCACCACGAGTATGGTTTGAAAAGTTTCGATCGACCCTCCTTAGTTTTTCATTTACACAAAGCCAGTATGACTCCTCACTTTTTCTCCAACGGACATCCAAGGGCATAGTTGTTCTTCTTGTTTATGTGGATGACATTGTCATCACCGGTTCTGATATGGAGGCTATATCTAAACTTCAGAATTTGTTGCACTCTACTTTCCACATGAAAGATCTCGGCCCACTCACCTATTTTTTGGGGTTAGAGGTGCATCATCAGCCTCAAGGTATCTTCTTGAATCAACACAAGTATATTATGGATTTGGTTCAGCTAGCAGGACTCACAAACACTAATTCTGTTGACACCCCAATGGAAATTAATGTAAAATATCGACGGGGTGAAGGGGAACTTCTTGAGGATCCCACTTTATATCGCAAGCTGGTTGGAAGTCTTATCTATCTAACTATCACCCGCCCGGACATCTCTTATGCTGTCCATATTGTCAGCAAGTTCATGCAAGCCCCTCGGCATCTCCACCTATCTGCAGTCCGCCGCATCATCAGATATATCCTGGGCACACAAAGACATGGCTTATTCTTCCCTACTGGTTCTTCCCTCAAACTACAGGCCTATAGTGATGCAGATTGGGCTGGTTGTCCGGACACAAGAAAATCAACTACCGGATGGTGTATGTTTCTTGGTGATGCTCTTATCTCTTGGAAATGCAAGAAGCAAGACTCGGTCTCCAAATCATCCACTGAGGCGGAGTACCGTGCCATGTCTACTGCATGCTCAGAAATCATTTGGTTACGTGGTCTTTTAACAGAGCTTGGTTTCACCCAAGATCAACCTACTCCCTTACATGCTGACAACACTAGTGCCATCCAAATTGCAGCCAATCCTGTCTACCATGAACGCACAAAGCACATAGAGGTTGACTGTCACTCTATCCGGGAGGCCTATGATCGCCAAGTTATCACTCTCCCACATATCTCCACTACTCTACAGATTGCGGATATTTTCACCAAACCAATGACACGACAGCGACATAACTTTCTTGTTAGCAAATTGATGCTTGTTGACTTACCCGCATCAATTTGAGGGGGGATGTCAAAGGAATTAGCTAGTCATTCAAAGATAGCAGATTTTATGGCTGATTGCAAACCAAAATTAGCAGATTCTATGGCTGATTTTATACCAAAGTTAGCAGATTCTATGGCTGATTTTATACCAAAGTTAGCAGATTCTATGGCTGATTTTATACCTGTAATAATTGTAAATATTTTCCTTATTTAGGATATGCCTTATTTTCTTCAACTTGTATTCATTATATAAGGGGCATTCTTCTCCAAGGAGGACACCAGTTTTTTTGATCAAGTTATCACAAAAGGCATCAGGACATGTCTCGGACAACGTCACCAAGCTAAAATAGAACAAAGAAGAAATTATTAGTGCACAAAAAATAAATGCAAAAAAGTGAACCATAGGAGTTACCTTTCCGTGAAACTCAACGTAGAGGGTCATAAGAGCAATGTCGAGCAACTTTTGCAAAGGAGGAAGATCCCTTTTGGGAATGAGGTCGACGAAATGGGCACCACCATGGTGGTCTAGTCGTGAAGACAATGTTCTAAGAATTACCAAAAGAGAACAAATTGCAAACTTATTTGACATTGCTGGAAGGTAGGAGAGCAAATAACAAATAAAGGTCATAAAGAAAAGTGAGATCTTCAAAATGGGTGGGAGGTTACTTCCCAATTCACCTCGTTTTATAGCAAGAATCTGACGATCCAAGAGTAGCAACTACCAACTAATGAAGAGTTGTGTCTTGAAAAACTAACAGGCAAGAACTATGTTCAAGGAGATGCCAAAGGAGTTAAAGCGTAATGACGGCTGCAAAACCATTAAACGAAGGGCCATAGTTGAACGCCTCAAATTTCAAGACATATAGGCCGTCATGGGAAATAACCATAGGGAATATTTTCAGCATATGAGCTCTTGTATTTAAATTGCAGTAATGCAACTAAAGGGCTTGGGGACTATAATGTGTGAAGAAATACTATTAACCCAAACCTAAAAGTTGAACCTAACTAGAAGATGACTCAAAGCCGAAATAGAAATCTATGGGTGCATACAATCCATCCCTCGTACCTCAATAAAGCAAGACTCAAGCGGACCGAGCCATGGTAGCTCGATACCTCCTATGCATACTCAGCAAACGTATTAACCAATCTTTATGGTATTTTAAAGGATAGGTTTTTGTAGTAGTAACCACCTTCTGCTCCACCTTCCACTATTCGACAAAATCTATTAGGTCACGATATGAAGCGTAAGTGAATTTTCACAAATGTTCTAAGCTAACTCACCCAATAATTATGATAGAGTTATTCTCAAAGGTCAGATCAAATTATCTCAAAATCATATAAGAAGAGGGCTACGGCACTCAGGTACCATCTCCTCTTCTTCTCTCGAATACAATCACTACAGCAAGCACGAATCTTGCTCAATTGCTTTTCATTACATATTATTTACTTTTGTTGTGAATTTAAATATTTTTAAATTATAAAACAAGGGTATTCTCTTACTTAAGTTTTCTAATTCAAAATCCATATAATAAATTATGTTTTTTTGTCTCGTCTCTATCATATATTAGTTAAGTTTTTTTACTTTAGTAGATTTTTGACAATTGTCAGAGTAATTAATAATAAGAATTTATACTTGTTGAAAGTCAAGAATCTATAATAATCTAATAATTCATTAAAATTTAATATTATTTGATTTGTCATTTTAATATTGTTTATGAGATTTTTTAGTCATTCTGGGTGGGCAATCGCAACTCCACAATGAGCTCTAGTGCGGGGGGAGTCAGGAGAGTATTAAATTATGTCAATATAGTGGATCGAATACCAAACTATCCTAAAAATCTAATCTCATGGAATATAAGACTTGTTCATCATATATATTGGGATTTATCAATTTAATATCCGATGTCAGATTGATCGATCACATATGATATTATAACAATCTCTTCATTCATGTGTAATATGATTACATCAATTTTAATACTTTTAATCAAAGACTCTTTTTAATCGACTAGTTCCATCATATGACTCATACTAACGGATTTTTATCTTAATTTTTATTTTTTAAGAGAGACTAACATGTGACGTAATTCAGTTGTATTATTACAGTAATTTCGATATTAAGAATTTGTATAGTTTCAAACCTAAAGTTTTGATATAACTTGTTAGAGGAGTCTTTTTTGGGAGAGCCGGAAAAGTGTTAAATTGAGTCGATATAGTAGATCAGACACTAAATTATTTCAAAAGCTTAAACCCATGATATATGAGTTTTTTTTATTATATATATTGCACTCTATCTATCAAATATCACACCTAATATTATAACAATATCTCCCTTTATATGTGTTTTGATCACATTAATTTTTTAATATTCTTAATCAAGAAATTTTTTTATTTGATCAGTTTTACTATGTGACACATACTAACGGATTTTTATCTCAATTTTTAATTTTTTAAGAGAGACTAACATATAACTCGACTCAGTCGTATCATCATAATATTCTTTTACTTGATCAGCTTCATCATATGATCCATACTAACGAATTTTTATCTTAATTTTTGATTTTTTTAAAAGAAACTAATATATAACTTGATTTAATTGTATCATTACAATAATCTCAATGTTAAGAGTTTATACAATTTTCGAACCTAAATTTTTAATATCACTTGTTAGGAGAGTTGAAAGAGTATTAAATCGGGTCAATATAGTGGATCGAATATCAAACTATCTCAAAGGCCTAAGTTTATGAAATATAAATTTTTTTTCACTGTATATATTGGATTTTTTATATCTCATATTCGATGTAAAACTAATTGATCATAACTGACATTATTACACTCTAGTCAGCTCAGCTTCCTAATGAATATGAAGCTCGCCCAGCTGTCTTTGAGCTTTGTTGCCTAGGTAGCCTCGGTCATAGCCTTGTTAGCTTCAGCTATCACCTTGACGTCCTCAGTTGCTTGCTTGGTGGTCTCAGCTTTGGCCTTAGTTGTCTGACCGTTCTACACCTCAAGCTAGAGATTTGTAAAGAGGGAATGAAGGAGGGAAGCACGGCAGTGGTGACTTGTGCCTTGTTTACTGACGTAGTCCTTTGGAAAGTGTAGTACCTCCTCCGGCAAAGTGGAATAGCTTCAATGCCTGCAACCGAGCCCCATAAGTTGCTTAAAGCAAAATTGTGATTAAGATCAATTCTTCGTGAATAGGTCATGAGTTCAATTTATTATTTGTCATTTGTTCATGTTATTGATGTTTTCATCAACATGATTATTCAGAAAAGAAATAACAACATTCACATTAAAAAATCTGAACTAGTGTGTTCTGAGTTCTCCAGTGAAAAGTATTCTTATGACTGGCACATAACTCGTGTTTTCACAGGTGACAAACTTCAACAATGTTCAGAGCAAGGTTTGCTAAATAAATCACTTTTCATCCTTTGGTGATATGTTGGATTTGCTGATCCTTATTTCTTCTAAATCCCTCGTTTACATATCTGTTGTCAAGCTTATGTCTTGCATCAATTGAGGAAGACTCTTTAATGAGTGTTTTTCTTCTTGTTCTTCCTCTCACTCATGCTGTGCTGTTTGATACAAATTTTGGTGTTGACTCCTATAATTTCTGTATACCATAAGACATCTCTGATGACCACCCAGCCTGTTCAATATGATTTGAATTTATCCTATTTCATGTGAAATTTTCTGAATACAAGCTTTCAAATCATTCTATAGATTATGCTTGTGGTTTAATCATGCTACTCATCAGAAGTTGAGTTTCTCTGTTGTTTTCACTTTCTAGTTTACATCGAGCACGTACATCTGAGTAGCTGCTTACACCATTTTGTTTGATTTTTGTGCCTTTTCTTTCTTTCCAAGGATTATTTCAGTATCTTATTTGCATTATTCTTATAATTTGTATCAAATATCCTACTATTGCAGAATATGAGGGGCAGAGTTGAACTGAAGACAAATCACTGGGGTTGCAAGTTGCAAGTGGTGGGCTTTCTTGACACTGCTCTCTGGCTTTTATATCCAGAAAAGGCATTCATCATAGGTCTCTAATTGCTTGTGGAGGTATTTCAAAATGTTGTTATCTTACCCATTTTTACTAACAGTTAGTAGGACGAAGAGATTTACCAGTCATCTTGGGCTCAGGCATTGATTACCAGTGTTAAAGATAACGGAAGTTCATTGCCCGACACAAAATGGTGTTTTCACACGCATACAGTATACTGATACAACTTGTGATCAGGTCTTGATTCAACCAAGTCATAATCTTGTTCTTAAAGTATAGGAAGCTATATATGCAGGAATCGAACACATAGTAGTTCTTGTTTTTGCCTTTTTTGTTGCTATAATCTTGGGATTTTGTCTCATGATTCTCTGTTTTCTTTGTTTGCTTGCGAACTCCAACGCAAAAGTTGCAGAATGAATCAGGGTTTGAGCCATGGACTTCTGGGAATTTACTCTGCCGTTTCCTCTGATGTGTCCCGGGGCAAAGTGACATGACATACTGTAGTAAAGCAGTTAAACTTGGACTATCTGTTCCTTCCGCGAGTCAGAATGTTGATAGAAATTCGATTGGATGGTTATGAAAGAGTAGTCAACCTCTTGTCTCTAATGGGCATGGTTCTGTTCCAGTGAATCCGTGATACACGTTATGCCATTTCTCTTCAGCCGCAATTTTTCAATTTGGCACTCGTTTCTTGTTTTGGATCCAGTTAACAAGTTCTACGTGGGTGCTACATTAGAGAACAAACTGTCAGTTGCTACCGCTATTTTCGCCGTACTAGAATGCAAAGCAATGCTGCGGAGCATGGGCCGCCGGGAAGTCACTTCTTTCGCCCAAAACCGAAACCGGCGACCGGTTTGGATCCACAGCTCATTTGCCTCGAATTGCAAACTCAGATCTCAAAGAACACGTGGCGGCTAATCCAGCCATTTCGGACACGACACCCCTTGATACTTTGAAAGTCACAAAACGCCTCAATTTCAAACCCGTCGTCGCGCGGGACCCATCCGGACAAACTGTCGCCGTTCCTCTCGCTCCGTGCTTTTCGTCTCGGATCCGCTTCCCACGCTACCGGATTTACACCCGAACCCGAACAACCACATATCTAGTACATCAACACTGGAGATTCGGATCCGGGTATCGGTTAGAATGTTGTCTCCCATTTCAGAGCTCCGCCAAGCTTCCCGTCGCTCACAGGCTCAAAGCTCACATTCGTCTAATTCCCACAAACACCCCAGCAACTATAAAATATTCGTCCCTCTTCTCTCTCTCTCTCTCTCTCTCCCTCTCGTATATTCTTGCGGCGTGGTTGGTTGCTGCGGGGAGGGATTCATGGCGGTAAGGCCCAATTTCTTTGGTTTGCGCTCTGGATTTGATGGGGTGGTCGAGGTTTTGTCGTTGGATTTGGTTGATTTGGTTGATCTGGTAGGGTTTGGGGGTGGATTTTGCTGTTTCTTGAGGTTTTCATTGTTTTTGTGTTGATTCTAAGTGGATAGTTTGGAGCTGTGGAATTTGGAGTGGTTGGTTGGTTTTCCTTAAAGATTAGTTTGGAAGGAATTGAGCTTGTTTTTTTGTAAAAGTTGATTATTTTCTGTCATCTTTGTGTACTGATTGTTTTTTAATCATGGGAAGTGCGTGGTTGGTGGAGGATTTTGAGGATCGCGTTTTTTATGGGTGTTGATGCAGCTAGCTAGAAGGGATCCTTTATGTTTATGATCTTCGTTGGTTTTTCCTAAGATAGTGCTTTAGGACGAGATTTGGATGGTGATCGTTCTTGAGCTATGAGCATGGTTTCTGGTGCTTTTGATGCATATCCTGTATAGTTTGCGATCAGGAAGATTAGGATCCACTGAAAAATCTATTGAAAGGCGGTCACACAAGAATTGTTCTAGTGTAAGATGTGCAGTGGATCCAGACTACTGGGTATTGTTGTGGTAAACTAGATAGTGCTTTTCCTAAGATTTGTGAATGTCATTAGATTAGTCAGAAGTAATCTTTCTGCTGTAAAAAAGGGGAAAGAAAGGCTTAGCCGGCCTGAGGGTAAAGCGAAAAATACTAACTGAAGTTACTCTTCTGGAATTTTAGGATAATATTGACACGCTTATGTAACTATCTATATTCTACAGGTACTTATCTGTTCTCTAGGCCAAATTAATTCTTCAAAGATAATATTTACCTTATGGTTATTATGAATTTGGTGTATCCATATTTAGAATTGCGATCTTCCACTATTGATTTGTCTTCATAATTGCATTTACAACCCCCATTTTATTGAAGATCATTGGTATTTTCTTTCATAAAGCAAGCCAACTTTGAATCTTGAAGGATCCTTGGCATTCTTTTATATGACGGAGAACAATGACAATGATTGAAATCTTAATCCTCAGTCCTAGGCCACCAACTACTAATTTGACATTCATGTACAGTTTTTTTCGTCCTTTTAACCAGTGACTTTGGCGCAAACTTACATGCATTTAGTTGGACCTAGCTCTAATGCACGCATTGGAAGGCATACCTGCAAGAGAGTCACTTTGCATTTTGCATTACTAAAGTACAGGCAGTTTGCTCAAAAAATTGCTTGTTCTTTCATGTTATGCTACTTCCATTTAATTTTGCTTAATTTTATCTTTCTCCCTCTACATAAAGGCATGAAGTGAATTCTTTCATGACAAACATATTCACAGTCCCTGCTATTTCACCTGCAGTTTGCTTTGTCACTGAGTCCTTGTGAAATTAGAAAAAATTTGAAGTTGCTTTCCAGGTAACTGGAATTTTGTTCTTCCAATTTCATGGTTTAATTAGCAGAACACTATCATATGTGTCTTCAATCAATTTTTGTTTCCTTAGCTCTGTTCTTTAACTTACAGTCTAATGCTCAGAAGGATTCATTCAGGGATTTTTCATGAATAAAGGTTCTGTGACATCAGCTTCAATTAGGATTATGGTTTGCCATCAATGGTTATTGGCCGTAGTAGTGAGAGTTCCACTTTCTTATTTGGCACCTAACAATATTAACTTAGCAGATACAATTGTTGAGTGGAAGCTAAGAATTTTCAATGCTTTGGATTGCATTTAGGATCCTTTGTGAATAAGAAATATTTTTTGGTTTCCTACTTCAAGTATTTCTGGAATTTAGTGATAGTTAGGTCTCAGTTTTCCAAGTAGCATGACATTCATGATAAAAGCAGAGAGCAATGTTTTAAATTTTCATCAGACAGGTTGGTGGTGGCGGGTGTATTATCTTAGCTGCATTTCATTTGAAAATTTTATGATATGTTTCTCCAAGATTTACTTCAGCATATTACCTGTTAAGAAACTATAACTACTATATTTGATGCAATGCAGTTGATAATATTTCTGATGCTACAAGAGTTATGTGCCAAAGTAATAAGTTGGCTGCAGTTGGACACCAAAGTTGCGTAACACTTTAGAATAGAAACTTGGTTTCAATATATTTAGGGATATATTGATTACAAGTCAATTCATGCCCCCTTCTACTACAAAATCATAATGCTGACAATTTCCTTCCAACTATTCGTCTCTGTTGGATAATTTTGCATCAATAATGGGAATCATGTCGAATGTTTGACCAGGACCAAGGTCGACCACTGCCAAAGTTTGGGGAGTGGAATGTCAATGACCCTGCTTCAGCAGAAGGATTTACTGTGATCTTCAACAAAGCTAGAGATGAGAAGAAAACAGGTGGCAATGCTCGAGGGCCTGATTCTCCTGGGAAGGAGGACCATTCCTTCAAATCTAGAACATGTGCCACCAAACCTACTGCTGTGAGTATTCATGCTTTTCTAATGCTGCATTCAAGTTAAAACCCTCGAAGACAGTAATCAAGAGCACAATCTATATTGAGAAAATTGAAACATTTCTATATAAATTCACTCAGTTGTGATTTTTTCCATATTATTGTTTTGTTTTGGTTTTCTGCAGAAAAAATGGCTTTGCTGCATTCAATCTGGTCCAGCTGAGTCTTGATGTCAAAGACTCCTTCTCATCTGATGAAAATTTTACTTGTTTTAAACGTGTTTTGTTCTGGGATGATTTATCAAAGAAAAAGCCATGATCTTCTTCTGGATTTCCACAAGTCTGATGAAGGCGGCACCATGAAAGGGGAGGCAAGACAAGAAAAGAAGTATGGAAAGTATAAAGGTGAAATTGGGTGTTTTAATTTGTGTATATATATTTATGTAACTTTAGACATTATGATATGAACAGAAGAGCTTGCTGGAGTGTTGTATTCTCATATTCATTCAACTGGAGTTGCTGCTTTTATCACTTGCTTGTGATGTTCATTCTCCAGAGCCATTTAGCTGATGCCTCATGTGCATCTAGTTTTGTGTGTGATCAATGAGAATTCTTTTGACTCTTGTGATATATTTTGCAGATTTTGAGTGTCTCTTCTTATTAGTTTTCAAGATCTAGTTTTGTTGTAGGTTTTTTTTTTTTTTGCACAACCTCAAGTTTGAAGTTTTGATATAATCAGCTGGGAATTCGTGTTTTTAAAAGAAATTATTTGTTGA
This sequence comes from Trichopus zeylanicus subsp. travancoricus, assembly GCA_005019695.1. Taxonomy (NCBI): domain Eukaryota; kingdom Viridiplantae; phylum Streptophyta; class Magnoliopsida; order Dioscoreales; family Dioscoreaceae; genus Trichopus; species Trichopus zeylanicus. The sequence continues at coordinate 52,357 of RXID01014368.1, forward strand.
GAGTTTGATTTCTTATGTTGCGATCCTCAACCCTCAAAAAAATTATCTGGACCTTCATTTTTGTTTGGTAATTAATTGGATTGTGCTTGGATTCCCTATCAAAGATGGGTTTTTTGCGCAACTTAGCTTTGAATTTGACGTTCGGATATGCTATTGTCAGTCTCATTCAAAGGTTTCAAAGATCCAATATGGTCAGAAAACAAAAAAGAACAAGAGAAACTTGTATTTCTTTTGTGAAAAATGATTGAAATAATTTTACCTTGTATGTGACTATTTGGAAGCTTATGCTTGGCCAATATCTACATGACTACCAAAAAACTTTTCGCATTTAACCAAAAAAAAATTTTGACACGAATCACGGACTGCCAAATCAGATTGACCCATTAATTGTGCCGAATTCACACAAAAAGATATTTATATTTATTTATCCCATGAGATTTAATATTATCCGCTTAGGCTTATAGGTTCCGCTATTCTAAGCGTTCAGCATATCAGCTAAGTTTCTTCACTAAGATATTTGCAATTAACCCCCTATATTATTGTTTATTTCCGGGTAACCTCCATTAGAGTTATTTATTAAATAAAAACTATACTACTAAATAATAATGAACTGTTAGATTAGCGGCTCAATGACTTCCCCAAGTGCGCCAAAACAAAGCCTAATGAAAACATTAAAAAAAAATTCTCTCTTTTTTTCTAAGACCATTCAGAAGTAAAATACGGAGAAAATCTAGAAATTAATGAGCTTAAGAGATGCCAGTTTTCAGCATTTGTTTGAGTCCAATGAAGGATCAAAAGGAATGTGATTACCAAATTGAGACATAAATACTCTTCATGAGAAAAATCCCCTGCTACATGTAGTAGTAATCATCAGCTCAGATGAAACTAAATTAGAATAAAATGCATTACAAGAAATCTAGCAGCTCAGCTCTTTGATCTTTGTAGAAGCACAGAATCGCAAGGATAGGCTTATACTCTTGAAGTGCCAAGCTTGCGCTCAAAAAGGCGCCGCAGGAGGAAAACTTGGAGAATGCTAGCACCAATAAGTGCTGCTGATTCAAAGAGTGCTTTGTGAATTGCCCTTCTGCTCATCCCTTCATTCACTGCAATCAGATTGTTGCACCTTAGGCAGCAACCAAAAGGAATTTTATATGCTAAACTTATAAACCAAATCACTAGTGTGGATAAGTATTTATTTTATTTTCTTTTAGTTCTCCCCTGGAGGAATCAATTTCAAGGAAGAACCTTTCAACAGTTAATTACTGTAATGAACCAATTAACAGCATGCAGCAAAGTAAGTTAATCATAAGATTACTTTCTTTGGGCCCATTTGATAAGATGGTAATGAGAAAATTGCAAAGAGTTAGAATAGAACTAGAAGCACAATTACTAATCGCGGGTAGCATTATTGCTACTCCCAAATCAAACAGGCCCTTCTAGTCTTCAGTTCCTGTATTTTACCTCAAACTTGCAAAGGAATTCAAGTCACAGAAAAAAGACTCAAATCAGAAACAAACTCCACACCTATCAACAGGAAAGAACAGGGAATATACTTATTGCTTGCCGATCAGTCTGAGCCTCCAGCCAATGTTGTTCAAACTGAATGTTGTAAAGAGCATCTTCTAACTTCGCTATTTGTTCAAATAAAGGTGCAAAATGTTCTGCAAACAGAGCAGGGGAGATCAGCAGAATCTACTTGTATTCGAAAGTAGAAACAAGAAATAACAAACCCAAACAGCTTACCATCTTTTGCATGTTGATCAAAGTACGTAAAATGCCCAATGTGAACATCAAAGTCAATTGTTTCATGATAAGGAGATTTGTTAGTAAAACAAAACCGGTGAACCCCACTTTTCTGAACCACAAATTCAAACTTTTCACTAGTTTTATCACGTGCATCATGGATTTGATCACCAGAGGGGCCTTTCACCTGATAAATTTAAATGACACATCAGGTAAGTATCAGCAGTAGGATAAGGAAATAAGATGAAAATACAAAAAATAAAAAAGACATTGTTCCAACTACACCGGGTTGGCATAATGTATTGTTCCTTATCATTTATGCAGTTAGCATACTTTCAGGCAACAAGATGCGCAATTAGTTCCAAATAAATAAGAAGAGGTGGGAGTGCTTGATGAAATCTGCATACACAAGTAAAACTCCTCATTATTCAATTCAATATTACATTACAGACATACTCTTCACTAATAGCTGGTTCAACTCATTCTACACTTAAGGGCAAAACTATGGTGGCAATCATTCTTTCTTTCCAACTATGGTGGCAAAACTATGGATCTGCATACACTAACTGTCATGTTGCTCTGTTATGCTATTTTTCCAAGGAAAGCTTATGATAAGAGTTTTCCTTTAAAACTGTAAAGCTATGAATTAGATGCAATATTTAGATAAAGAAAAGAATATATGCTTTGCCATTGCCAACTCAGGAAGAGAAAGAAATCACTCTTGCACAATGGGCAACTATTATATTTCTCACAAGTCATGCCTTATGAGATTCTACTCGGAAAAAAATACTTCAATTTTTATTCATGCCTGGATGTCCACTGTTGCTTCAGAATCCATTCGATTGTTAAATTTTTGGATGTCATGCATGTAAATTTGAATCACTCCCCAACACATCAAGATCATTCGTTGCATGTTTTGTAACTGCAATTATCAACTCACAGTTTAATTTCATGATGAATTGCACTGATAGTGGAACAAGGTGTGATTCAGATCCGACATAACCAATACAATTCATGATCTAGTGTATTGTCAATAGGACCATATACCCAGATAATGCTGTAATACTTTCGATATTGTTGTTCTTGCAATAACAAGGAGACACCACATAAAAAGGCCTCACAATAATTGAGATCAAGGAAAAGTGGACCACAACAAAGTTTTTGCACTACCATCTGATGATGAAATATATAGTACATCAATTTTTTATATGGACCTGTTGGCTTTAATTATGATACTCAGAAATGCCAAAAATACACCCAAGAGAAACAAATTCGCCAGAGGAAGGCTAGTTTTCGGATTTGACTCATGTTCTCTCTGTCCATAAGCTAATGATCATAATATTGAAAGCAAACTGATCAAGGAACTAAAGTAGGACATGATAATGAACAACAGTCAACTGAAAACCTTGAAGATTTCACAAGCTTCAAAAATAAAACAAATAAAAATACACAAAAGCACACCAAGCATCATTAAAATGTCTAGGGATGTTTTGGACATACCACAAGATCCACACCTTCATCACCATAATGCCATGGAGTATCGGCTTTGATCACAACAAATGATACATGAACTGTGTCTCCTTCATAAGGAACATTATGAGAAAAGCACTCTTCCCTGTCTATCACAAACCTAAGCCCAACAGCTGATTGTAGGGTTGAAATAAGGCTAAGTATGATTAATACTCCAAATCTCATAGTGCCCCTCTCCATCTGTTGAACATATATTTAGGACATCAGTTATTAATCACACATTAACCAACAGAACACGACAGCACGGAAGCTAATAGAATCAACCAAAACTCATGCAGAGCTTGATAAAGAAAGAGAAGAGCAAAGGTTTAATATTGTTCAGCTCAGCTACATGAACAGAGCTAAATACACCAGGACACTTGGTCATATCAACCTATTTCAATATAACCCATTTGGATTTCTTACTTTCTTAGCTAAGAGCAATTCAGACTGTTCTGGCAATCCCTGAACCATTGAAGCCATCAAATTTTTTCAGTAGAAATTAAAGAATTCAGAAAAAAAGACATAATCCGTTAAGAAAGGGATATTGAATAAATGAGAAGGATAACAATTTGCTGCCTGAGTGAAGTCGAGTAACTATTTGTATAATCAAAATAAAATAGAGAAGATCAACGAAAGCCACTCAAATGCAGAAGGCATGAAGACAATAAATTCAGTAATAGCCAAGATTGAACGAATCAACTATAGAAATAAAGACATAAAATTTTTAACAGTTAGTGCATATTCTTTCCAGGCCATTATGCCATTAAATTTCAACTACGCAATCCGAAGAGAGAGCATAGTATAAAAAACTCCGAAAAACCATAGGAACATTTTCCTTCCAAGCCAAATCCTAAATTATCAAATAATATTCATTCAACATACTATTATAGTTCTTTCAATTTTTAGGCCATGTTCTCCAAACCAGCTAATTCACAAAATGAAGAAACTTCAAATGACACCATTCAATTCAAAAAATGGATAAACGAAAAGGCCCAGACATATCTTGTATTCACATTATCCCTCTTCCAAACCCTTCAAACATATCTACAAACCCTTAAAAATCGAATTTTTAAAACTCTCTCGACACAAACCAGTCAGGGATAAAATCCCGGATCATTTCAAACAACACATCAGATCTGACGATCCAACAAAAAATTTAATAAAAAACGTAAATTTGCCCACAATCCATCAAAACCAAAAGCTCAGTAACCCCAAACCGAAAAAAAAAAATCATGTTCTCGCTCTCCCGATCCGATCATCCGTAATCCAACCAAAAAACCATCAAAACAGATCAAAAAATGAGTAAAAATGGCACCTTTATCAAAATTCGAACCCAATTGGTTGGATTTTCAGGGTTTCAGCTTCTTCCTCTGAAAATTACGGCAGAACCGTTCAACAGCTTGAGGATGATTGTGAAGGGCAGGAATAGGTCGTTTCCATTTATAACCTGAGAAAACATTTGCTAGACCATTTTTGCTCGACCGTCAAATCGACACTCCTCCAGAAACGAAGTGCCACGTGAAACATAAGGTTGTTATAGTAATTTCCCTTCACATGAGTTGGGTAGTTTGTTGTTTAGGCAGTCGTCTGAACTGAAATACGTCACGAGCTCTGCACGTGAGCATATAACCTGTTTTGGATTTCGGTTAATTTCGTTATTGACGGTCCAAATTGATCCGGTGACTGATATTAATCCTGGAGGGTATTTAATCAATAAAATCTTACGAAGTTTTTTTTTTTTTTTGTTTTATGAAAACTACGAAATTTTTAGTTCGTATCTTTTTTTTTTTTTCATTTTTAGAAATTATTTGTATATAATTTAGGAGTATAAATAAACTGAGCCGAGTCATAGTTTACCTTAGTTTAATTCGAATTGGTCCCAGAAATACTCCACTTGAGATCAGCTCGAGCGCTGAGCTCAAATCTAATTTTTAAAAATTATAAAAATATAAAAATATATCATTAAAAAATTATATTAATAAATAATATAAAAATATAAAAATATTAATTATAACATTATAATTAAATAATTAAATAAATATTATATATGATTTTAAAATTATACTTTTTATATATTAAAAAATAAATTAACTTTTGAATTGAAATAAGCGAGCCGAGTTGATCTCAAGCTCGACTCATTTTCGAAATGAGTGGAGCTCGAATCAAACTTGAGTTGTTTGTAAGCTATAAATTAAATTACTAATATAATCCCTAATAATTTTGCAAAATTTATGATATAGCTTAAGCAAATCGGGTTGGGTTTGGATTTAGGACGATCCAAATCCAAATTGGGAACTTGGATCGGGTCATTTCTGGTATACAACGGATCGGGTAGCAGGTTGATCCGATCCACTTGCAGCGCTACTTCTCTTGGAGCTCCTCTCGGCTCCCTTTCGGCGTCTTTGCTCTCCCGGTAAGAAATACAGCTTTGTGATTCAAACAGTTTATGGGATTATAATTCTTTTGATCTGGATTTTCGATTTTCTGCATATTAATTTCCGAAAACTAGATTAAAAATTAGTTTTTGAGCGATGGATATCATGGATAGCATTGTTTTTCCGTCAATTTTTGTTCTTTTGAAGTGAAGATGGGTTTTTGGGCAAAGTTGGCGTCTTTTATTTTCAGCGATTTACATTTGGTTTACACCGATTGTGGATCAATGTGTTCAAAATAGGTCTGCAAATGAGAACGTTTTTCTCAGTTATAGATTTCTCAGTTCTTTGTTTGCTGCTTGGAAAGGCATCCACGAATAAACGAACTAGAAACAGATTGCTTTGAGAACTAATAGATAAATTTATCGTAGTTCTGAATCATTTGATCAGCTCTTACTGAAGATTGGCGGGTTTGTCCAGAGAAAATTGATACCTTGTATTTTTTTTGCGGTTGCCATTTTTCTTTTTTGTGTTGATGTTTTGCTATCATGAGTTGTGACTTTCATCCTATTTCTTGTAGATCTGTTGGGGACTTTAGAAGGCATATTTCGCTTTGTGCCGAATTTCTGCTTCTGTTGCAATGGAGCTTATCTCGACGTCAGTTTCTACTATTAACAATGGCAAGTTGCTGTTTGGATCAAATCATGTTAAACAATCAATGTCTCTCAAATCGTGCTGTCTTTCAACCAACATGCAGCAACAGAAGTTTTTTCTGTCTGAAAGGGACTTACGGTTGAAGTATAATGGAAATGGGTGTTATTCAGTTGATGTCAATACCTCGCAGTCCGTTTCAGGTGGCAAAAAGTTCCAAATTGATGATGTAATTGAATCTCAGCAGTTTGATGGGGATCTTCTTGATGATATTTTGAAGTAGCTCGTGAGATGGAGAAAATTGAGGAGAACTTATCTGGAAGTGAGATATTGCAGGGTTATCTTATGGCCGCTCTATTTTATGGTCCATCTACCCGAACAAGGCTTTCCTTTTGAGTCTGAAATGAAACGTCTGGGTGGAGAAGTGTTGACAATAGAGAATGCACGAGAATTTTCTTCAGCGGTGAAGGGAGAAACACTCGAAGGTTTTGATTTTCATCCTCCTGTTAATTAATTAGTTTTTAAGATTTATATCTTTGTTAATCAATGAGGAAATTTTCAATTGCAGATACCGTACGGACTGTTGAAGGATACTCTGATATTATTATGATGAGGCATTTCGAGAACGGAGCTGCCAGGAGAATAGCTTCCAAAGCTAGCATTCCAATTATTAATGCTGGGGATGGGCCAGGACAACATCCAACACAGGTATGTTGAAATATTCTGTAGTTGTTCTCATAGCATGGATTATAATTTTAGTGAAGCCTATTGAATTGTGTTGTCTCTAGATATCTAGTAGCAGAAAATTCATTGGAGTGGTTCAAATTTCCAGAGATATCGATCCTCTTTGTAAAGCAGTGACCAATCATAGTTTCTGCTGTTCATTGAAAAGTTCAATTTACTAGTTATAATGTAGCTTTAAAGTTGAGGATAATGTATTTTCTTTGCACATGTCAGTTTGCACGACCCACTGTCATGATCATGGCAGCTCAAAAAAAATATTAATCCCCATCCTTTCAACTCTTTCATGGTGCTTGTTTTCCAGTCATATATAAAATACGTTATACATTTTAAACCCCTCAGCTGACTATGTTAAGCTTGCAAGATCATTATGGATGCATAACAATTGGTGATTGTCATAGTTATTTTAGACTGTATCGTGTCTGAATCCTGAATTCTGTGCAGCTTCCAACCCGTTTGGAACTAAGCAGATACATTTAAACGTCGATCAAGGTTTCTCCTCATTCTCTGGACTCTGGAGGCGATTAATAGGCAATTTGCAGATCTTGTTAAATTTATTCTGCCAAGTTTTCCATACTCCCTTTTGTCAAAGCCCACTTATTCCACTATCTTGTGTCTTATTGATTTCTATTGCTGAGTTGGACAGTATTTTCTTGTCATCTTTCAGTTTCTGCTCACGCTCTGCTGGATGTGTACACTATTGCCAGAGAAATAGGGAAATTGGATGGTATTAGAGTTGGCCTTGTTGGAGATCTTGCCAATAGGAGGACCGTCAGATCACTAGCTTATCTACTTGCCATGTACAAAGATGTAAGAATATATATTGTCTCACCAAATGTTGTAAACATGAAGGTTCGAAGTCTTGCTTTCTGCTGCAATGCTTTCTTTCATAATTAATCCATTATCTACATTCGCTAATATTAACCATGAACTTTCAGGATGACATAAAAGACTACTTGACTTCAATGGGGGTTGAGTGGGAAGAAAGTGCTGACCTGTTGGAAGTGGCTTCTAAGTGTGATGTGGTTTACCAGACAAGAATACAACGAGAAAGATTTGGTGAGGGGATAGATTTACATGAAGCGGCTTGTGGGAAGTACATTGTGGATAACAAAGTTTTAGATGTGTTACCGAGGCATGCAATTGTCCTGAACCCCCTCCCCAGACTCGATGAGGTAAATATTTGTGCTTGTTTTGTCACTTCTGATGAACCTTTAAACTCCTTCGCTCGTGAACTTGTGAGATTCATCGAAAATTTCTGCTTTTTTTGTTCTGTAATTTTTGTGATAGCAATACCAGGCTTTCATTCTCCACCCAAAAAAAAAAAAATGGCTTTCATATTGATGTCTCTACATCTACCCAGAAATATTAATCTCTCAGATATTCATATGTTTCTCATGCATTACTGATGGTAGGCTTCTGTTTCTTTCCTGCAAACAGCACTCAAGCTTAGGATGTCTGCCTGAAATACTTTTTTTTTTTTGTGTGTGTGTTTGTGTGCATGTGCCCATTCCAATAACTACAGATGCGGATAAAGACCCGAGAGCTGCATATTTTAGGCAAGCAAAGAATGGTCTTTATATCCGGATGGCGTTATTGAAGCTGCTGCTTCTTGGCTGGTGATGACACAAAGTTACTTTCTGCCAAAAGTTTTGACAACTGCTGGAGAAGTTTGAACTTCTACGGACTTTTCTTAGCAATCCTTGTTCTCTTATTCAGATTTGTTAATTGTTAATTATTTCACTCTGGTTTACTCCTTTGAATTTTTCTCTTTGGAGCTGGGTAGCATGAACTTTGTAGCTTATTTGATCCATTGAGTAGAATTGTTTTCATAATGGGTGTTTGCTAACCATTCTGCATATAACATAATAAAATAGTTTATTGGAATATGAACCCCGCTTCTCAATCTATTTTGACTGTCTGATTGTGTTGTGTCCTAGTTTTTGGCTTCAAGCTTGCGCCTAGACTTGGACTCAGTATGATTTGAAGCTAATGGTCTTCTGTGGGAGAAAATAGTTATTTTTGTTTTAAAAATAAAGAGTTTTTAGATAAAAAACACTTGTCTTATGGCGAATCTACAAGAATCAGCCACTTATCACTATTTAAAAAATCAGTTGTCTCTTATTATACATTTATAAGAAATCACCTTGATTATTAAAATATTTTAATTTAATTAAATTTTATCAATTAAAATAATATGAAAGATTAAATTATTTTTATTTGATTTTGTTTCAAACAATTGTCCACAATCACCAAAAAGTCAACCCTTTATAGAAAATGAGATAAGATGATTTTTTTATATTAATTTAATAATTATCCAAATAAAAATCAAATGAAGACATTTTGATTTTTTTTATATTAATTTAATCAATAAAATCGAATTAAAATATAATATATTTTGAATATTTTAATTGAGGTTATTTCTTATACATTTAAAGTATAAAACGAGTGTTTTTTTGGTAATGATGAAAAGATAAGTAATTTTTCCTAAATTCACCATAGTTATTTGTTAAAAACTCTAAAAAAGGAAAACTAAGATATTGAGATTATTAAACAGCATATTTTCTCAAATTCATATATCCATTAAAGTTTGTGAGTTTACCAAAGTATTCTCTTGAACAAAAAAAATCCTCTTGCATTTGCTTTCATAAAGACACGCTTATCGATGTTATAGAAACAATACTTTTAAAAATGAATAAATAATATGTTCTTGAATCTTAATGGTTCATTCCTTGTAACACATATTAGGTGTAAGGATTAATTCAAAGGAAATCCACGGATATGAATGGACATAAACATTAAAAAATATTAATAGAATATGAACCCTTTCATTATATATATTAAATTTTATTTATCCAATTATTTGATATAAAATTAATTAATTAGTGGTAACAAATTGGATGATCCAAGTGATATATGGCAAGTCTTGATACAAAATTTTTACGACGCTGATCTGAATGAACTCAGTTTTAAAACCATATTTCAACCCATTATATCCCATATTTGAAGTGTTCTTTTTTTGAAATGAATGACAAGCTAGTCAATGTCATCTCTACCAAAAGCAACTCGTTCTTGTCAAGGTGTTTTGTTCTGAATCTACGAAAAATATTAGCTTGATAATTGTACCTACTCAGGATGTGAGAGACCATGAGTCTGAATTTTATTTAGACAAGACAAATAATTGTAAATCCCAGAACCTTGTAAGAAAAATGAAAAAAATGAAGGCTTCTCTTGGCAACTTTGAATGATTCAAGAACTCAACTATCTGTTGATACATGTAAACATGTCTGACAGAGAATAGCACCGGGATTACATCTTCAGAAAGCTGCAACATCACATGGTTATTTGGCAAAAAGTTTCCACATTGCACGCTAAGTTTAAATGACCGTAGTTTTTTCTGTTGCCGGTAAAAGAACCAGCATTCTCCGTTTTTAACAGCTCTAAGTCAGTAATGGCAATTATTGCAATACAGAAAAGAGAAGGAACATAAATACAGCCAATCATAAGAGTACCAGTACCATAACAAGACGCATAGTGTGAGATAAATCTGACACACTCAGAAATCGCAGTGAATGATAACCAAGCAGTTCCTACAGAGCACCATCAGCTAGTTGAGGTTTTCCTGCATCAAATTAGAGTCTTGTGCTTCTTCACAAACTGCTCATGACTAGGTTAGTTAGGTCATTTCCATGATAAAACAGATCTTCCTCGCAGAAAAAAAGATCATGCCAACCATAATATTTATCTCAAAAGAACAAGTTGGGGAAGGTTTAATCCACACAAATAAACAGTTTCAGCTATTTGACCATGAGCAAGGAAAGAAATATTAAAAGCTTTGTCTGGTCCGTGATCAAATTGAATCTGGTGTGATTTGCTGAACCTTCCATCTGGTAGAACCTTGTTTTCTCAGAAACTAACAAATATCATTGGCTTTATGTTGATGGGATTCCACAAAGCAATTTTTGCCCCATTTTGATGGGAAAAGTAATAAAAACTGTCCTTAAAATTAAAACAGAATGATGGGATTCACAAGGTTTTCTTGATTATCTCAGAAACCAGAAATTGTTTCAAGCTTTGGTGTAAACATAGGTGAAGAACCACAGCCACCTAAGGTCAAGCCAACAAGAGAAAGCAACACCCAAAGACATTATTTAGCTTCTGTTTCAGGAAAAAAGGGGAAGCTCCTATCAAGATGCTTTCTAACCATATAATGAAAACAACCAAAACTAGAAAAAAAAAATCCCAATGCATGGTTTGCGTCACATATGTTCCAAGATAAATTATTTTGGTAAAACTTCATGCAAAAATAAAGCTAAAGATTTTAGATAAGTATTTGGAGTCATTTTTCATTATTTGACTTAATTTGACTATAGTTTGTTGTTGACTATGAGTGAAAGTTCACTTTTCTTTGATTGCGATGATCCACGGGAAACGGCATCATTTGAGGAGAAGAGCAAACTTCCTCAAGATTGGCAATTAGATAGCAGGAAAGAGGAAAAATAGGTGGCATATCAGGTGGAGTAAGGAAAACCAACAGGTACTAGATTCTTGCTGAATAAGCTAAAACTGGAAGCCATCAAAAATATCATTCGCATGAGTGAGTGCCATATCAACAGTCTCAGAAATGGTTCTGCAAGGTACTTTAGAATAAGTGCTCCATATCAGGACTCATATTGACAATAAAATGGTAAATTAATACAGGCTGATTTTCTGAGTAACAAACAACTGTTAAGCACATCTGTGTCACAATCCCTAATTAATCCCCAGATTCCCCGCCACTATCCAAACTAGTGTAATCTAGCCCATAAATAGATCCTTGCTCCCAAGACTGAAACCATCCTACTAATTATACTTGATAAAATTTTTCAAAGGTGCCCAATCATCCAAAGACAACCTGTATTGGTTGAAACTTCAGGGGCTAAACTTCTAAATTCAATGGCACTGAAAGATTTGAAGATGAGGGACTAATCATATACTGAATGATCTGGAAGGTATAACATGTAAACCTATCTTAAGTTGTAGGAAATGAAGGCAATTGGCAGACAAACTGACTTGCTTTTTCATAATGAGAAACTGGTCTTGTTCTACAAATATATGCAGCAAAAGTTTTACCAATTAACCATATCTAGAAAAGCAATGTCTAGGATCCAAGTTATTCCAGTGTCCTAAAAGAAGACAACCAAGATGCACACATATACAAAAACTACCTTGAAATTAACCAGAAGTTCTATTGATAAACAATAAATACAAACTATCAATACAACATCTTCAATCACAAGAAATTGAGCATCTTGGATAGACTTAGTCTCTCTCTTTTATCAAGTTACCGATCATATTTACCAAGGGAAGAGTACCCTTGGCCATAATTTCTAACCTAGAAGTGTTTGAAGCATGTGAGAACAGAGAGAGCCCAAAAAATACCAGCTCCCCAAGAAAAAGTCTCGATGACAAAAAGCCATGCCAGTAATGAGGTTCTAAATCAAAGAATGCATCAAAAAATCTTCTTGTGCCTTGCAAGTCAAGCTTAAGCAGAATATCCATACCAAAGCAGAAGAACTCCCTTTGCCTTCTCCTTTCAGTAGGCCACAAGTTCTTCCACACTGCTGCTGATAACTCTTCACCAAAAAGGCTCTCATCGGAACCAAGATACCGAACAATAGACTCTGCAACTATAGGAGCTGCAGCAAGTGTTCTGGCGACCATGTAACCAGTTGATGGGTGAACCATACCTGCGGTCCCTCCTATTCCGACAACCCTCTGTGGAAGCACAGGAAGCGGGCCACCCATTGGAATCACACACCTCTCATCCTCCTCAATGCTCTTCACTTTTATACCCAAATGCTTCAATCTTGCCACCATCCTCTCCTGAATATCACCCATTTGCAATCCAGGGCGAGCAACCAAAGATGTCTCTTCGAGAAATATCCTCTTTGACGAAAAAGGCATGGCATAAAGAAATGTCGGGATTCTACCATTCCTTTCCCTCAACTCTGTCTTGTCCTTGAGATGTGAGTCCCTCCAGTCCATGAAGACCATCTTATCCAAATCAAATGGGTGTTCTTCAACCTCTGCCAAGATCCCATAAGCCACCTGGTACCCAGGATTATAGGGCTTATCATACCGCACCAGGCACCTTGAAAAACCAGTAGCATCAAGAACAACAGTGGCCGGAATGGTCACCCCATCATTGCAAATCAGGAACGACCTCGACTCCTCATGCACCACCTTGACAACCTTAGCTTCATGAAACCTCACATCATTTGCCACACACTTCTGCATCATCTTAGACTTGAGCTGTTTTCGATTAACCCGGGCATAAGGCCGATCGAGGAGCTTCTTGGAATGCTCATCAATATAAACCACCGCCCCAGGCCACGAAGCATCAAGGCAGTCTAAAAGGTCTAAGGCTTCAAACTCATCAACCCAAACACCATAGTTATTCGGCCAAATGAGCTTGGGCGACGGATCAATAGAGCAGACCGAGAGACCAGCTTCCGAGACCCGTTGTGCCACGGCAAGGCCCGAAGGGCCTCCGCCGACAACCGCAAGGTCCATAGTAACACTCTTCGAGGGGTCATACAATGAAAGATCAAACTCAAGGTTCTCCTTCTTGGTCTCAGGCACGAGTTCAAGAATTGCACTAGCACTGGCTCCCACCGAGCCATTTCTGCACCATTTCTGCTGTTGTTTCCTAGTGGAATCCCCAGAAATCTTGGGAAAAGGCAGAAGGCCAGGCCTTTCCGCGATTTTATGAACACTGTGCGGCAACTCAAGCCGGTTGTGCGTTCTCAACAGAGTGGCCATGGGAAACCAAAAAAGGCGGCAACTTTAGCTAAATTCCTACTTTTTTTGACGAAATTCAAACTGAAATTTAGGAATTTAGCAAGAAAACATCCAATAGCGACAGGATCCAAGAAAAACAACGCAGGAACTCGTGTGATGCTAGAAAAAAAGACGTGGAAAAACCACGGCTGGTGAGATTTCCAGGGTTTCTGGATAAGGATGAGACGAATTGAAAGCAGGAAGCTTACCGCCGGAAGAGATGGGACTGGGAGAAGCCCATGATGGGATTTCGGTGCTGGAGAAAAAGATCAAATTTTTATCTTCTGTTTCGAATGGCTCTGGTGAGTGGGAGCGGTGGCGGTTGATTAGATCACAGCCGTTGGATTAGCTGTGTCTGAATCATTGAAAGCCCGGGCAGGTGGTGGGCCCAGAGAATCGGTTGACCCAAAACGTTGGGCGATTGATAGGCCCGTGATGGCGCTCGGGCCCCTAATTGTTCTTATTGTCGAAGAACCTCTCACGATTATGTTGATTCATGTTCATTTAGGAGTTGTTTGTTTTGTTAAACTTTGAAATCAATGTCCTGGGTTTCTAAAGTCTATGAATTTCAAATTTGAATCATATAAAATTTTAAATTCCAGATCTCAAAAATTAAATTTTAAAAAATATTTTCAGGATATTGTAAATTTATAAATTTTTAGGGTTAATTTGTAATTTAGCATAATAAATATTTAAAAGAGTCTTTTAAATCAACCGCCTGTTTTATTTTGAATTTATAAAAAATTACCTATCTTATAATTATTATCAAAAAACTACTTCGATTAAAATATTTAAAAATATTTTTTATTTTAATTTAATTTTTATTAATTAAATTAATATAAAAGAGTAAATTATTCTTATTTGATTTTATTTCCAACAATTAGTTCACACTATTAAGACAATATAAAACTAGAATAAGATAACATTTTTATAATAATTTAATAGTTATTCAAACTAAAATCAAATAAAAATAATTTAATTTTTATATTAATTTTAATTGATAAACCTGAATTAAAATAGATTTTTTAAAAAAATTTTAATTAAAGTGATTTTTTGTAAATATATAGTACAAGACAAGTAATTTTTATTAATAGTGATAAGTTACATAACATTTTACGAATTTGTAATAAAATATGCGATTATTTATAAAAAATTCTTTAAAAAATTAGAATTTATTATGTGAAAACAATGTGTTGAATTCTAAAATCTCAAACTTTAAAATCTAGTCAAATTAACTAAATTTTTTTAACTGAGAGGCTGGACTGAAAATCCAGCCAATCAAATTATAAGTATAAAACTTATAACTTCTCAAAAGATTATCGATAATTTTTCCCTTCATGTACTCGTCCGGATGAAAGTAACTGCAGCCCCACCCCACATACAGTCCCCATTCTAAAATTTACTTTCTATTTTCGCTTTTATTAAACCAAATATTCAAAATAAATCACTTTTTGATTTTTTTTTAAAAACCAAATAAATTCGCTGCCGTCAAAACAAGCATGCGGTCGGCTGGCATCAACAGTAACGTAAGGATTAGAATTATAAGCAAAACCAAGCTTATCTTATGGTCGTCTAGCACATGTATCATATACAAGCCATCTTTTTTTTTTTTTTACAGAGGACGATTATTGGTGAAGTCAAATATACAGAAAATTGAACGGAGTCGTGTAATGCTCCTCAAAATAGGAATACAAACTTGTAGCGCAGAATTGGATAATAGATTGAAACCTGAAGCTCACTGGTAGAGCTTCTCAAGCTCTTCATTGAGCTTGGCCTTCACTTGTTCCCTCTTCAACTTGAGCACGGCAGTCACTAATCCGGTAGCAGTTTGATTTTTGCAGGGATCTCAAACTGTCAAGCTTCCCATCTTTCGCAGCCTGCATATTGCGATGGAAAATCTTACCCTGCGAGCAAAACCTGACTATATAATGCAAAGAAATAAAAAAAGTTCATTTCTGCTAATAAAGATTAATTCCTGCACAACCCATTTAGTAACTGTGAAGTAGTTGAAGAAGATAAACATATATGCCCTTTTAAAATTTTCATCTGATTCTTGTATGGTTATACCATGAGATTCACATCTTTGGACAATAGAGGAGGATCGAGTAAAATACTTGCTCATAATACTAGGAAAAACAGGATATTCTAATCAAGAAAGGTTTCATTGGGGATGAGAGAAATGAAAAGAGAAAAAATATAAAGGAGCAAGAAAAAGAGTAGGCCTCTAAGTTTGGCTTATGTCACAGAGAAGGGAAATAGTGTCATATTATCACCCATAGCAATGCAATTAGCTAATATTTGGAGAGCAGCATCTGCGAAAATGTATAACCTACAGGGGATCAAATGCAATCAGCTAGTTTTCAAGGGTTAGTGCAAATTAGCAACTCCAGATTATTTATTACCTAGAATTTATATCGATAATAGCAAGGGAGTTATCAATCAGAAAACACAAACAGACCTTTGAAAGAGATTGCTGAACTTCTTTGAAAGCCTGATTGTTTCTACAAAGTTCTGCAAAAGTATTGTATTCAACGCCTTCACTCTGAGCCCACTTCTCCAGTGGCTGATGAGAAGGTACAACCAATGCAACACAATAACTATGAAAGGGATCAGCATGAACCAAAATATTGTCAACATAATTACTTGCCGCCAGTGCTGCCTCAACCTGTGTGCAAAAATACTACTCAAACAAACAACATCGACATCCTTTCCGAAAATCTCAAGTGTAATAAAAATGCTGTAGAGAGATACTCGCCATGATGGAGTTTAATTATATCCTTCTTTCTATCAATTATTTCAAGGGAACCATCAGGGTGAAATTGTCCAACATTGCCTATGTAAAACCATCTAATTCCCCTCTCATCCACCTAGAACATATGTAGAATGCTCAATGCCATTAACATATAGATCAGCAAAAAGCGTTTTGCGTGAGAATCTTACTTTATAAACCTCATTAGTTTTGGCTTCATTGATGAAGTATCCTAAAGTTACAGTCTCCACCAACTACAACCTCGTCTGAAGTCGTATAGCCGCCTTCTTCCCAGGAAACTAACTGAATTAACGTTAAAAATGCCAGTTTCTGGAACAACTCTGACATATACAGAAAAACTGAGAGCAAAACCTAATTTTTAGGACTGTCAAGAAGCAACCTACTGATATCAATAATCATCACTGTAGAAATTATAGATGATAACATTACTGCCTTGTAGAAATTCTGCCAAATTTAAATTCTAAACAATGGATACACATTAGAGTTGTGGTACCAATAGGAGAGAATGAACACTATGCCAGTACATTTATGATGGCATTTAAACAATTTGTTACTGATCTTTCTACGAAGATAATGGAGAAAATAGAGATTCTCCATTTTGGTGTGACCACAAATATCACTTTTTGACAAATTGAAAAGGTACCTTAATGTAGCAGCAGAGGATAGGTGGACCAACTCAACCAGCACTTGGATCATCAGCTTTGGAGAAAGCAGCTCCAGCACATGTTTCTAAACCATAGCCTTGACCCACTGGAGCCCTGGATTATGATCAAGAAACACATTAGTTAGATACATTAGAAGGATATATTCTCAAAAATGACTCAGTTCACATACAAGAGAAAAAGACACAAAATAAGAGATACAATACATGTCACGGGCAATTGGAAAGACTAATTAAATAATCACAAGTAGGCCAGGATATGGTAATAGTTGCTATGGTAGTGCTTTTTGATATTTTCTCAATTGAAGAATATTACTTAGTACAGCATTATGAGTCTTGGTTTCCCAAATTAATTGATAACATTTTCTCTGTGGAGGTAAAGCTGTAATGGAATATTTTTTCGAAAAGAACATCTCAAGGGTCATCAATTGTTTAAGTAAAGGTTTTACATCAAATTATCAGGAGTTTGTGAGTTTATATCAATTAAGTTTAGAGTTATTCTCCTCAAAAAAGCAGACCTTAACTGTTGTATCATTAGTTACAACATTAACCAATTCAACCAAACTTCGCCACGGCATACCAAATGACCTAGATAAACTGCCCATCTTGAATTTAGGACAATGCATAACCGGATAAAGTGCCCATCTTGTATTTAGGACATCCTACAATCAGTAAGTAATTGACATTAACAAAGTAAATTGCAAATTTTATGAACTATAAGGAAAACAATTACCCTAGGCATACATTAGTGAATTTTTGTCTCTTTAGATAAAGGAGCACCACCAGAAAGCACAAAACTAAAATTTTCCTCCCAGAATAGAACGTATGTTTCTGAAGATTATGGTCCCCCAAAGCAATCTTTCTAGCCCCCCCGCTCCAAACCGACTCCCTTCAAGTGCAGTTAGGCTATGTTTATATGCAATATTAAAGAGCTTCTTGGATATCCTGCCCTGTTCCTCAACCTGAAGATGAGATAATTATGACTGTCAAAATAGAAAATATATACTATTTCTTGACTGCAATCCATGACAAATTCAGTAGGATGATTGCAGCTTGGACATATCAAGCAAGGAATTTAACCTTCTTTAGCACACCATCCCGCACACAATCTAGAATTGCAGGAACTGTTGTCAAAAGAGCGGGCTTCAAAACAGATGCATCTCCTTTGGTTCCTTTCTTGATCTTATTCGATGTATCAGTCAAGGTTAGCGCTGAACCATAACCAATTGCACAACCAGCAGAAAACATGACAGTCTGCAAGAAGACACATGTTACAAAGCAAGTAGAAAACCAAACCATTTAATCAGTTACAACAGCAAAAAAATTGTGATTGTAATAACCAACCTCTGCCTCGAGTTCGAAAACATGGGCCAGGGGCAAGTATGCCAAGTATACATCGTTCTTCCCAGTGCCAGGATGATTGTCATAACTGCTGCTGCTGTAGCCACCATGTTACCATGTGTTATCATGACTAGGGATGAGCAAAACCGGTTAACCGTACCGGTTTTGCTCGTTTTAGAACCGGAACCGAATTTCGATTCTCAAAAAATTGAGAACCGAAATCGTACCGATTTAGGTAAAGAACCGGTTTTTCGGTTCCGGTTCTAAACTGGTATACCGGAGCTCCGGCGTCACTGCTCTGGCGATGAACGGAGGAGAAATCGGAGCAAGTGGCGACGAGATCGGAGGAAGTGATGGGCCTGGCGACGACCGGCGAGGGCGAGGGCGAGGGCGAGGCGGCCTCGCTGTGAGCGCAGGGGCAAGCTCGAAGGCGAGGCGGCCTCACTGCGAGCTCGGGGACGAGGGCGAGGGCGAGGCGGCGTCGCTGCGAGATCGAGGGCGAGGGCAAGGGCGAGGGCGAGGGCGAGGGCGAGGGCGAGGGCGAGGCCGAGGCGGCGTCGCGCGTTGCTGCGAGCGCAGGGGCGAGGCGAGGGCGAGGCGGCACAGCAATTAGGGTTAGGGTTAGGGTTTTAATTGAATATATATATATAAGCTAAAACCGGTACGGTTCCAGTTCACCGGTTTTTTAGATAATGCAGAACCGGAACCGGAACCGGTTTTCTGGTTCTGTTAAATTTAAGAATCGGAACCGTACCGGTTTGATTTGAGAACCGGTTTTTCGGTACAGTTCTCAACCGGTATGGTTCAGTATACCGGTTTTTCAGTTTTTTTGCTCACCCCTAATCATGACTCCCTACACCACAGGAAAATCAGTGACCACATTGCGAAACAAAACAAAAAATAGATGAAGGTTATGTTCATCTGAAGATAAAATATGGTATATCAGATAATTGTATAGTTCACCCTACAGGAAACATGAAGTGATAAGCTCAATCTGTATCCTATAACATACCCCATAAAGCCTAAATTGTAGGCATTTCTTGACACATACTGCATGTTATCAGATGCACTTTTCCTTGTACACATGCAGTTGAAACCAAGTCATGAAAGCAAATCCCACTGTCAATATACAGAAATGAACTGAATGAGTGAGAATGCATGCTAAAATTGTCAAGAGATCATAGTTCCAGCAATTCATCCAATTATCAGGGTCTAGGAAAAAATATTACCAAGTAATAGCAGATCAATTCATATTGGAGGATTCAAAACAAATATGATTATGTTCACAGATATGTGTAAACAACATAGAAGGTTTCATATGATGAGGTATCAATATCAATGTAATTTTTAAAATTGTTGAATTTTTTTTCTTGAGGATGACACATAAAGGTCAACAGATGAACAGAATTTTCTAGATCACTCCATTGATCAGTCTGGTTATGCATGATGACTGAAATTCAAACAATTCAAACAAGTGGCAAATGAGGAATTAACCTTTGGCAGGTCAGTGCTTCCACTTGTTTGATGGCAATCTTGGATTGGAAGGATTCTCCTTCCCAAGCTTTTCAACTTCATTAAAGGATAGAACTGTCCAATCACCAAAAACGTGCAATTGATTGGAGTCAACTTCTTCATCTTCAAAGTAGACTACAAGCTTTACAGTTTTTAATTGAGAGCTTATTGTGGAGAGTCTTTTCAGTTGCTTTGCATCACATATCAAAGTAGAGACCTGTGTCTGTCAAAAGAAAAGGGACTACAATTAGAAAAACTGCAAGAAACTTAGGTGAAAGAAGAATCTCATTTTCAACAAGTCCCACAGGAAACATTCTTGTAAAGAATAGCTAACTGACTACTAACAATTGATATCTTGCAGATTTATAATGTTAATGATCTTCATGCACCATGAAGGGAGGACAGAGCATTTTTGTTGTGAACTTGCAGTATTTGAAGAAAAAAAAATTCAATTATGGATCATTTATTCTCAAAGCTGAGCAAACATAAAGTAATCAAACTTTGGTCAAGAATTTGCTTCTTGATAAATACACAACAAGCTTTTCAGTAGCATTTAGCAATCATCCCTGTGTTAAATATTTAATATTGAGAAGATAAGGAATAGAATCATATGCATTAATTTATATAATAGTTGAAGACAATAACAATGCTACAATAGCTCAAGACACTAGGAAGAAAACACCTTTGAAAGTAAATTTCTTCACCTCATTAAGTGAGTGGACGAGTGCTTCCTCCCCTAATGATGCATAGATTGTTACAACAGTAACATTTTGATGGAAGCATCCCTGAAAGCATAAAAAGCTGTTAAATTGCTTGTAATTAGGATTGCTCTCTCAAGCATGTCACACCTACTTCTATTACACGTCTCCATAAGAATTTTGAAAAACTATTTTATTTATGCATTCATAAACACCTATCAATTGTTGCCTTTCTATGCTTATCCAGTTCCAGCAGGAGATTGAACCTATTTGTGACCAATATCCAAGGCAAGATCTAACTGCAACACTGGAGTCAACTGCCATTGAGTTTAATCCATAAAAAAACAGGTTCTATAACCTATCTGTACTTGAAATACACAATCAAAAGCTGATCAAAGCTATGTATTTATTTCCAGCTTCTTTTCCATTTGAAAAGGATATTTATTTCCAGCTAAACCAGCAAGAAAGTTGCTTCAAACAGTTACTCCTCAGAGCAAGCAAAAAGAAAAATTGTTTGCAACAGTTACATAAGGGTAGAAAAAGAACACTACTAATCCTCTGTGGAGTTTCAAATCAGAATATCAGTATCATAAAAGATGGAAAATATAAAATTAAGCAGTATTCAATTGAACATAAATACAGCAATTTTGTTGAGAAATACACAATAGGGGGAATGACATAGTGAAGTATAGGAACAATAACAGGGAAATAACCTGGAGGGCAAGCAACCATTCTGCCCTAGTATCAGAGAAGATTGCAGCCCGATTTTCGACATTGTGGCCCACCTTGAGAAGACCAGACGCAAAATTACAAACATGCTCAAATGCAGCTCCATAAGTTTGCCACTGGTATTCTCCCAAGTGTAGCTTCTCAAATTTCCTCCCACCGCTAGCTTCTAAAAATTCCCTTTTGATTAGCTCCCTTGTTCCAAGAAACTGGTGTTTAGCATTTTTTCTGCAAGATTGCTCAAACAGAGCTGCCATTGTTGTGGCCCCTGTGGCCCCTTCCCAAGGAGCTTCAATCAATGAAGCGAACCTACTATTCCACATTGCAAAGCCTGGATCACCACCAACCTCTATTGGAACTCCTCTATTCCTGATCTTCCTCTTCCTATTCAATAATGATGAAAGTACTAGAGGCAAAAGAAGACCAACAATAAGTGCACCAATGATGCCATGGAGTGCATATCCTTTTCCTTTAAATATTTGATTGTTGGATAAGTTCTCAACAAATGACCTATTTTAATATAGAAATAGGTCGCTTCACAGATCCAGCAAATGCTCGCAGTTCATTGCACTTCTATCCAATAACTTACAAGAGGGGAAAAAAATGAAGTTAGTACCAAGGTGAAACAAAAGTTGCAATTATGTTATGCATGGACCTCTCTTAAAAAGCATTATGCATGGATCAAGAAACAAAAAAAATCACAAAAAACAAATAGGAAACCTTAAAAATGTGCTTCTAGAAAGGTAGGATTATAGAGCATCAAACTGCATTATGAAGTATAGAAAATGAAAAAGAAAGAAATGTCCTCGTGCCTTGTGGAATATAATGCAGTAAACATTGCCCAAACCTCAGACACCTAACTTCATCTTCATAATATCGAATCTCAACAATTAAAATGCAGAAATTTGGAAACTAATGTAATTGCAAGTCTTAATTATTTCTTCTGTTTTTATTTACTTAATGGACCATTATTAATACTTTTATCACTAATAACCGGATAACACCAATAAAAACACAAGATTCATCTTTTGATGATCAACAAATAAATAGTACATTAAACATGATACATCTCAATTTCTAGCCTTTAAAAGCTTTACAGGTGGAAATGGCTTCATATTTCTTCAAGTAGTATTTCATAAAATCAAAACATTTTTTTGGAGGAAGGTATAAAAAAATCAACACACATCCCCTGGAACTATAAAACTATATAAAATATTTCATCGACAACCCAAATACTAAGATTCAATTAGCAATCTATATCAGACAGAGCCGCACAAGCATTTCTCACTGTTTATAGGTCATTTAAATTCGCTAAAATACAGAAATTTCATGAAAAACAATCCACGAACCGAATATGGGAATCCAAAAAGAGATATGAACAAAAAGAAAATTCAGATTTACCGACTGATCTTTCCTCTGCTTTTGGCCGCTTCGGTTTGGATTTGAAGATCCGCTTTATGGCACTCAACGAAGAATAAAGAGCACTCGAGCCCTTGAAATCAAAGCAGGGACCTGACGTGAACTTGAAATTACAGAAATACCCTTCGTTTGTTGACCGACTAACCCGAAACCGGATCGAACCATTGGGATTGAGAATGATACGATGTGCTATGAACCGACCGGACCGATTTGAAGACAAGCTAATGGAGGAATTTCTGTAATGTTCCAAAATCCGTTATCCATATCTACTGCTTTGGTGGGCACTAAATAACAACTTTTAATGATTGTCAGAAATTAATTATCATTATAATAAGTGGCCGTGATTATTATTAGTCGATGTAGCAAAAAATAACATTTTAAATGCCTAATAATATCAATTTTTTATGTGTACATTGATAATAATGTTAGATGCTAGAAAATTGCTTAATTATTCACTTGGAAGCCAAGATCCTGTTTGGTTCAAAATCAGTATAAGGATCATCTTATTTTGACCGACCTAATATTTAAATATTAAGAAAATAATCAAACTAATTTTACCTTACTTTAAAAAATAAATTATCATACTATCATTATTTTTATTCATTCAAATTTTAATAAATAATATACCTAAAAACATAATAGTTCAAAAAAAATTTACACAATTCACTAGCCAAATTAATATCCAAAAACCAAAAATTTGATTTTTTTATACTTTAATTTTGATCTTAAGTTTAAATTTAATCTTAATCCTGAACCAAATGATATCCAAATATTTTACTGATTACTTAATTATTATTTTCTTTTAAAGTAATAGTTAATTATATGAATAAATATTTTATAATTAGTAGTTTAATTTCTAAATATTGAACAAAAAAATCACCTGCAACCGCTTTTCTAACTTATTTAATTAATAACTGAGATTTTTGTAACTTTCGAATCATAAAAAATGATAATATATAATATATAGCCTGTTTTATAATATCATACCTATTTAATCTTCAATTCTAACAATAAGAGGGTTTTTCTATCTATACTTGAATAATAATAGTAAATTGTACGTATTTTTAAAATCATTGGGTATTCGTAAACAATGATACATTGAACCTATATGCATGGGCTTGGTTGTTTGTGTTGAGTTATTGATCTTAAATCGACCTCAATCTAACATTGAATTACTCAAGTTGGTCGGTAAACTTTAAAAATAATTTTACTAACATTAAAAAGAATATGTGGGCACCGTTTGCTTCAAGATCAAATCAAAACTAGTGAACCACTTTTGTAAACTGATATTTTTTTATTAAAATTAACGTTTTAATAATTTAAAGTTTGAAAAATTATTTAATTTTTTATAATAATTTAATTTAATAATAATGTAAAATAAGTAATATTAATTTTGTGAAAAAAAAATAATTTTGAAATGGACTGATCCTGATTCTGATCTCAAATCAAACGGGAGCTGTGTTGCCTGATTCGAGAATTCAAAAAGAAGTCCAGCCGAACTAAAGCATTCGCACTTCACATATGTCCAATATTTTAAAAAAATAATTTGGTATAAATTCATTTTTTAAAACTATTACATACAAAATGAGGTACGGAGAAATTCACGGATTTAATTCCAATCTAGATATCAGCTGAAACAGTCTCAAGTCAATATAAATATAAAAAAAACACAAAACTAATTACTAGTTTTTTTTTTTTTTTTTTACTTTTACGTTGAATTTATAGTGACTCGGAACCGCTTCATTTGACAATTTTTTTTTACGATTTTTTTTTTTACAGACTCCATCAACAATAGAAAACTATTGTTTTGTGGAGTTATAAATGCAAATAATAATTTTTGAGGGATATATCATATATACACAATTTCATAATTTTTGGATATTCAAAACTCCAAATTCTGAATCAAAACTAACAATTTTTCCTGTTCGGGTCTGAGCGGGGAGGGGCATTATGGTAATCCGCTTAACTTGCGAAGGAATATGTATGCTCCGCGTGGGGCACGTGTCATCGGGTCTGCAATGTGGATCCCGCTTCTCCGTGGTACTGAAAAAAAAGGCGTTAGATATTTAGCAAACATATTAATATACTATTAATATATTTATCCCGACAGTCTAAGATACTGAGTACTACTGTTTGATCTGGTATTATGATCAATATTTTTCAAAAAAAATTTTCTTATAAAATTAATATTAATTATTTTATATTATTATTAAATTAAATTACTATTAAAAATAAATCTTTTAAACTTTTAAATTATTATAAAATTAATTTTAATTTTGATTTTAATTTCAAACCAAACCGTGACAAAATCTCTGGTTCGAGTCCGGGCAACGCCAGCAAATTTTTCTTTTGTTTTTCTCAAGAAATAATTATTTCCCTCAAAAATCAATAATAAGAATATTTTCTGTCTGACCTTCTACATTTTGAATTGCTCAAGAATCATCCTACCGTGACTTTTTGTTTCAGTTATAAGAAAATTGACTTCATGTCCATTTGCAGCACTTTCAATGCATTTGCACAAAGCTATCATGATTCTTAGACTTGCAACGGGAGCATGAAATCCAACAAAATTTATCATGATTCTCACAGGCTTGCAATGAGAGCAAACATTTCATGGTAGTGGATTTTCGGCAGCTGCTTAAATAATCCAATCAAATACAAGTATAATCCAAAGCATTTCTATTAAGATTAAGATCATTTTCATAGTTCCAACTGCTACAAATATAGTTAATCAACCAAAACTTGTTCCTTTTCCAGGTCCTTTTCGTCCTAACCATGCCTCATAACCATTTGTGGAGGAATTTTCTTCACCAGTGGTAGAAAGGAGAAGGGAGGAACATGGAATCATTTGCATTACCTCATGCCATCAAGTTTCATCTCCTATGGTCAAACCCCGTTCCTTGCTACACAAAAAACGATAAATAAGGTTAAAATCAATTCTTGAAGGCAGAAACTTACTCATAGATCATTTTGAACAGTAATTAAAGTTGTTCAATTTTGACAAAATATAGAACACAGGACATCCATCAGAAATATGAAAATATAAGTGCACATCTGCCAGTTGCAGGATTAGTAGTAATAAGAAAGTTTAAGGGTGAAATTATAGGCACGTTTGGAAAAAACCTACAATACTACCTAAAACAACTTTTGCTTCTAGAATAACTTCAATGCATGCCAAAGGGCAAAGCAAAAAACAGCACAACAAGGCAAAAGATATTATCAGCAGCCATAAATTAACCACAAACCTAAGCTAGATTCATTTCTGGGAAATCAAAACTACAAGAGTGAACACACACACAATGTTTTTATCCTTAGTACAGAAATCCATAAAACACCAGCCCTAAAGCATGAAATCCCACAAATGGGTAAGAATTGCACTTGGATATAAACAAGTATAATAGTTGAGATCCTAAATTCAGTAGCCCGGGAAGTATGTAAGCCATGAACAAACACAAAAATACAACCAGGAGTCTGAGATAAGGTCAAACTGGACACAGCTTTTAACCACCTGGAAGATATCAAATTACTAGTGATCATTAATCTGGGCCAGTTTCAGATGACAAACATGAAACAATGTAAGTTGCTGGCTTCCTTCAAATAGGATGGTGTTATGGTCATGATCATCAAGCAAAGCAATAACTCAAAACCTTGTTAAAAGTATTATGGCTTATGGCTTGCTGAGGGCTAGATTACACTTGAAGAATAAAGCACCGTTTGGTTTGAGATTAAGATCAGAATCAACATTTTTCAAAATTATTTTTTTCTTACAAAATTAATATTACTTATTTTACACCAGTATTAAATTAAATTATTATAAAAAATTAAATAGTTTTTCGAACTTTAAATTATTGTAGCATTAATTTTGATAAAAAAATATTAATTTACAAAAGTGATTCACTAATCTTGATCCCGATCTCGAATCAAACAGTGCCTAATGGAACAACTTCTTATGCTAGCTACATCCAAAATAAGAAACTATAAAGAGTACTAGACTTTGTCCTCGAATTTACTCACCCATTCCTTAGTTTGGTGAGCAACCCAACAGTCTGATGTAAAAGTAATTTCTGTATCATTTCACAAGAAGTCTTGTGCTCTTCTCCTGCAGAATAGACTTTCGTAGTTTAAGGACTTTGTACCACACACTTCTGTATGCTTTCCACTTAAGGATATATGAAATGAGAAATAGGAGCAAACCTCAGGTAGGAAAATTTTTCACTTGTATATGTGATGCTGTAAACTCTGTCACTGGGTTAATCTTGGTCCTGGATTAGCAGGATTCTCTTTTCCAAGCTCTGCAACTTTATTAAAGGATAGAACAGTCCAATCATCAATGCTAGACAATTTATTGGAGTCAATTTCCTCATCAGCAAAGTTGACTACCAGTTATGTACTTTCCACTTGCGAGCTTATTGTACAGCAGGTGTATGCTTGTGCCTGTCAAAAGAAAAGGAACCATAATCACAACCTCTGGAGCTTTAATTAAGTGGTTCATCAATACTAAAAAAAACTTTATGACATGATTCAGGTCATGCCTAGATTGCTGAAACAGTACACCTGATACTATTCACATTACTGCCAAATGACATATGGACTAATATCTAGTGTAAACAAGAAAGAGAGTAAAAAATGAGTAAGAAATTCACCTGTTAAACGATCTTAAGTTGTGATAGATCTGCAACATAATTTAGTGCAAAAGTAGTTAGGAAAAATTATCTTATTCCAAGCATTTTGTCAAGAATCAAGCATACTTTATAAAATTCCATGCTTTGGCAAAAGCCCTGCCTGCAAAATGTGTTGATCGATGAATTGAAAATATGATAATTTAAGACCAAACCCCGTCCCAAGATTTCATCAAATAGCCTTAGCATTTCCTTCAGTTTCCCACCCTTTATCAACCAGTAGTTTAGACAGGTAACCACATCTGGCAAAAAACCATCTCTGAGAGACAAGAGAAAATACTCAATAGCTTTGCAAAAATCTCCTGCTCTACAAAAACAGTCAATCAGCATACTATATGTGAATTTGTTTGGCACAATATTCTGAACATTCATCATAGAGAACACATGTTGGACGTGATCAACCATTCCCGCCATAGTCAACCAATGAATCAAAGTGTTAAATGCAACGACATCAGCATCAACCCCTTTACTGTCGATAACACACATTGCTTTCTTAAATTTCCTGGCTACACAAAGGCTATGAATCACATTTGTAAATGTGCAAATATCTGGGTTGATACCCTTCTTTATCATATCAGTCAACAGCTTCAAAACACTAGACCAGTGCCCAATTTCACAAAGCCTATTCATTAACATATTGTAAAAGAACACATCCACATCCCATCTCAGCGCAAAACTCTTCTCCAGCAAGCATTTTGCATCCCAAACCTTCAAATCATCCTGACACAAACTATCAAACAGTATACCTAAAGTCACCATATCCGGACACAAACCCCTACTCTTCATAACCTCCAATTGCTTAAAAGCCTCATCCACTCTCCCCCAATTACAAAGCCCCTTCATGTAGCTATTATAAGTAACCGCATTCGGCTTCCATCCTTTTTTATCGCATTCCCCCAAAATCCTCTCAACCTCATCAAAATCTCCAATTTTACACAAACCATAAATCAAAACACTGTAAATTATTGTATCCGGAACACATCCAAGCTTTTCCATCACATTAACGAATCTTTTAGCTTCTTCCATTTTCCCTTCCAAGCAATAAGCATGAAGAATCGACGTATAAGCATTGATAGTAGGCGCACATTTATCTTCAAGCATTAAATCAAGCACCCCAATTGCTTCCTGAATCCTCCCGAAGCGACACAATCCAGTGATCAGGGTCGAGTAAGTGATAGAATCCGGGGAAATTCCGTAGCGTACCATCGATCGGATGACTTCATAAGCGGAATCAACATCATTAAGATAGAAAGCTCGGATCTTTACCAGGATGGCAAACGTGGCATGGGTCGGGGCAACCCCTCTGGCGAGCATCCGGTCGAAGAGGCGGAGCGCGGCGGCGGAGCGGCGGGAGGCGGCGAAGGAGTGGATGAGGCAGTTATAGTGGAAAGCGGAGGGGGACTTGAGGGAAAGGAAGAGGCGGCTCGCGTCGACGGGGAGGCCAGCGCGGGATAAGGAAGCGATGAGGGCCGTGACGGCAGCAGGGGAGGAGGAGAGGGGAAGAGTTCCGAAGGAGGAGCAAGTGGTGGTGGGGTTGCGGCGGGTAGAGGAGGCGGAGATGGCGGCGAGGAAGGCGGAGAGGTGATTACAGGAGAGGGTAGCTCCGGCGCTTGCGGCGGGGGTAGGGTTCCCGCGAGAGAGGCGGGAGAGCGAGGAGGGGGAAACGGGTGGTCGGGACATGGGAAACGAAGCGGGAGGTGTGCCAGGAGACTAAAGGGTTTCGGATGATTAAATGGGGAAATTACTTATTAATCTCTTGGAACTTTGTTTATCCGTTTTAGTCCAAATCATATATATATATATTCATTCTGTTTTAGTCTTTTTTTTTTTTGAAAAATATTTCCTTTTACACCTGCTTTTTTCTATCACAATTCTTATATCTTTTCATTTTAGCCGTAGATGTTATTTAACCAAATTTTCTCCACCTTCACGCAAGAATGTTGATATTGATGTAATTTCTAGAGAAGATTTATGATATTTTTTCTTGTGATCTTTGGAACGAGATCTACTAAATTTTTTCTCCTTTATATCTGATCTCCTTCAATTCTCTTCTTTAGTAGAAGTTCTCCTTGGTCAGCTCCTCTTTATTGGTTTCGATTTTACTCATTAGCTCTAATCTCCTTTTGCAGTCGGGTATTTTTTCTTCAACGGAAATTCTCTTCCTCTAATAGAATCTTTTCTCCTCTAATTTTGATCTTCTTTTCAGTAAATTTTCTTCTTATTTGACTCCGACTTCCTTCTCCGATCGCGTAACCTCCTTCTAGCTTCATTGCTAATCGCGAAGCTCTAAACTTCTCTAGTTCCTATCACTCCTTTGTCCTTTTAGTATATCAGATGCTTCTGATCCTGATTATCATTGATTTGAGACTTGTGATTCTCCTTGGTCCCATCAACTCTATTTTGGTTCATATTCGGCCTCCATCTCTCTCGTTGCATTTTTGTTGGCATCCTTAGACAATTTGTTTATAATTACGATATATAATAGTGAGGAATGTGTGTTTAAAATCATTGTATATGAGAGTGTATTATTAGAAAGAGTATGTGAAACAAGCGACATAAGCTCTTTAGTCATGCTCTAACTTAGCTCCAACATCAACTCTACAAAATGGCATGGGTAAGATCTATGATCAACAAACAAATTTTCCTAATGTGTCATTTACAACTTGTTACAAGATAAAAATACAAACAATAATTAATTATGCAAGTAAGAGAAAATGAATAATATTTTCAAATAATGAAAAGTGCATAGGTAAGCATTAATGATAACAAATAAGAGAAAAATATAATAACAAATAGTGAATATCATACACAAAATATATATCTATATACATACAAAAATAAATTATAATAGCAAGCAAATGAATAGTAAAACAAACAAAAGTATACATGTTAGACAAATGAATACACAAATATAATATAAATAGATAAAAATATAAAAAGGTAACTGCATATGAATTTAAAAGTGAATTTATTATTATAATTAAAAAATGAAGTAAACATAAATCAAAGGGAATATATCTCTATTAAAAGCTGAATATGCTATGAAAAAAGAATTCTAAGAACAAATACAATACATGCTTCGAATTTATCCCACCAAATTCCACCAAATATATCAACTAACTTACATTATAAAAATACCATTTCACCAATTACAACTAAATGAGCAATTATAAATATATTTCAGAATTTATCTCAATTATTCATTAATAAGAGGAAAACACATGTCACAAAAATCGAGAGGTGGAACAAGAAGTAGGGTGGAAGATTGTTGCGACAGCTTGCGACAAGAACAACATGCAAATGGGATTAGAAGGAAGAAGAAAGTCAGAGGAACTTCGATCATTAAGAGAGAGTATATGCAGGGAAAACGAAACCAATAACCTAATGAGGTCTCACAACAGGGAGAACAAGGTTGGAGAGTCAAGGAAATCATGAGAATAAGACTGGAAGGAGATTGTGACAAATTGAATAGGATGAAGTTTTAGACATGAAAAATGAAACCCTAATTCTGAAAGGGATGAGGATAAAACTTGTTCGATGAAAGAGAGCAACATAAGAAATTGGTTAGCCTAGTCATCACCAGATAACACGAAAGAGCTAAACTAAAAATAATTTTTTTAAGAAAAAGGGCTAGAAAGAAAGGAAAAAAAAATATGACTTGGGTTGGAAGGGTTAAAAAGATCTCATGGTTTGATATTTGAGCATTTGTTAATTTGTTAATTTTCAAGTCATCTACAAATTTGTTAATTTTGTGAACTTTTATATTTGCTTCTATTATTACCTGCAAATAAATTGCACATTCATCACTACTACTTTGGATATAAGTATTATAACGTATGTATTATAATGTTTAATATTAAAATATGTTATATTTATATGATTGGATGTGTGTCTTTTAATTTGTATATGTTACTTATGATGTTATTCCAAAAAATCCTTAAATTTTTATGTTAATTTTTAAGTAAATTTAAGTCAAAATTTGGACTTATTTATAAATAAAAAATATTCAAGAGGTCTATTTATAAATGTACAAATATAAAATTTAAATTTTAAAATTTTAAGTTTTTAAAACCTTTAATATTTTTGTTGTAAAATTTTATTTTAAAAATGATAAAGTTTGGACTTATTTATAACTAAAAATATTCAAAAGATTTATTTATAAATGTATAAATATTAAATTTATAATTTATAATTTTAAAATATTCTATGTCCTTTTTATAAAATTTTATTTAAAAAATGATAAAATTTAGACTTATTTATAAATAAAAATATTCAAGGGGTCTATTTATAAATATACAAATATTAAACTTATACTTTAAAATTTTAAGTTTTAAAATCTTCAATATCTTTTTTGAAAAATTTTATTTAAAAAATGATAAAATTTGGACCTATTTATAAATAAAATATTTATGAAGTCTACTGGTAAATGTATAAATATGAAACTTGTAATTTTAAGTTTAAAAACCTTTAATGTCTTTTTTGTAAAATTTTATCTAAATAATAATAATTTTTAAACTTATTTATAAATAAAATATTCAAGGAGTCTATTTGTGAATATACAAATATTAAACTTATAATTTAGAATTTTAAGTTTTAAACCTTCAATGTCTTTTTTGTAAAATTTTTTTAAAAATGATAAAATTTGGACTTATTTATAAATAAAATATTAATGAAGTCTATTGGTAAATGTATAAATATTAAATTAAGTTTTAAAACCTTAAAATTTTATTAAAAAATAATAAAATGTAGACTTATTTATAAATAAAATATTTGAGAGGTCTATTTGTAAAAATATATAAATATTAAACTTGTAATTTAACTTTTTATAGATGGCTTATTTTGTAAAAAATTTAAAATATATAAGTTTCTTTTTTAAATTTTTATTTGAAAATTTTGAAAATTTGGACTTATTTATAAATAAAAATATTCAAAAGATATATTTGTAAATATATAAATATGGAAGTTATATTTAAAATTTAATTGTAAATATTTGGGAGAAAGAGTGAAAGTGAAAAGTTAAAAATTTTAAGAAATTTAGTTGTAAGATTACAAAAAGTAAAAATAAAATTTTTAGAAAATTTTTATTAAATAATAATCAAGAGTTGTAGATAATAAATCTCAAAATGAAGAGATATTGGTAAATATGGAAATGGTGAGAAATTTTTAATAAATAAAATAAATCTTGGTAATTATAGGTCAAAATTTTCAAAAAATAAAGGTGGTTAGCGTAATAAACGTAAAGTACAGGGCGTCAACGAAAATATTTCTAATCCAAATCGCAACCCTCGATCTCGCGGCGACGCGCACAGCTCTCTGCTTTGCTGCCTTCCGTCGTCTTGGGATCGCGTCCTCCGCTCGCCGGCCTTCCCTCCGCTCCAGTGAGCTCCTGTCTGTCGAGCCAAAATCCAAACTAATGTAGCAGCTGGTAAGAAGTGGCCGCTGAAGAGTGAGTAGGAGAATAAATAGCTACCGCGGCAGCGCCGCAATCGAAGGAGATGGTCATCAGAAGAAGGATCGCAAACATGTACGCTTGTCCCCTCCCCTTATTCTCCATCTTCTTTCTTGGCGATTTCCTTTTTCTTTAGATGCAGTTTAGATGCCCAATAGTAATTCAAAGGTTGAACATTTGTTGTCAGAGCAATCATGATCCTTACGATAAAGTGGAACAATTCATAGATTCTTTTTTTTTTTCGAAAATTCCTTCTGGAGATTTCCAATTTGATTTGTTTATGCTGTTGGTGTTGCTTGGAGTGGTTATTTCTTGCAAGCCAAAATCTTTGGCCAACAATTGCCGGAATTGATTTTGCTGACTTCTTGATCAATATCCTGCATCAAGTACATGTATGTTTCAAAACTTGGTCTATCTACATGTTGAAGTTACAAAAACCACAGGAACTCGGATTGAAAATTTTATTTGAAGAATTTGACATCAATAAGTGGAAAACGTTGTTTCTGCCTCATTGATTTATTCCTTCCCTGTTTTATTTCTTCTTGTCTATGTCATCCCGGTGCTCAGAATTGTTTGGCATCCTGCGTTCGACAAAAGCCGAAAGCGTGGAAGCAAATGCTTTTTGCTGTAGTTGGTCGTTATTCACTGGTTTGTCCCTTTTCATTCTAGAACCGGATGCCGGCGGGAGCCAGGTCGGAAGCGGGTTGTGCCCCCCACGCCGCTTCCATGCTCTCAAACCGTAGCACCGTTCGGGGAGGAGGAAAATTTTTATTGTTTGATGTGCTATTGTTAAACCTCAACTTGAAGGCATAGATGTTGCACCAATTGAAGCTAAAATAGCCAAATATCAACAAGAAAACGCTGAGCAGATAATCAATGCCCGAGTTCGTAAGGTGTTCTTAAGATAGTATGTTTAGTTCTTGTCCCTGTTTTCTTGTCACCAATAAAGATGTCACTCTAAATCTGCTTATTGGCCATTCTAATATTTGTTCAATCTCAATGTTAATCTGTGGAATCAATATGAGGAACAATATGCCAACTACGGTTATTTTGCTGTGCCACAGACTGAAGAACTAGCAGCATCCTTGTAGTCTAGCAAGGCGCAACATGCGCGAAATGATCCTTCTGATATGGTAAGTTGATAAGTTCATATAGATGGTTTATCTAATAAGTTTCAATTGCTGGTCTGCTGCAACGATATTCCTTATCATTATGTGACTTATGTGTACAAGTGCAACTGAAACAGACAGTAATTTGGGCTGCCAAAAGGTGGGATTTATGAAGCTTTTACTTTCTAGCACGAAGAGGCCCATTTCTGTCTTAAAGAACACTGACGACTAATAATATAGTAATTTGTTGCTACCACACAGAGTCCTCTTTCCAGTGGTGTCAGGAGAGGCTCGCATTGACAAATTAGAGCACCGAACTTCAAACCATGCCAACCATTCGTTCTACCCTCTGTAAGAAATATACTGATCATAAAACATAGTGCCATAGTTCTAAGCATTGAGTGAATTATTTATAATGGATAATGCACGTCACTATTATTCTTATGCATTTGAAATTTCAAAAAATATCGTCAGTGTAACCAGTGGGGCAGTTGACCTTCTGGCCAACCGGGACCTTGTAAGTTCATGATATTCACTTGCTGCCTAATGTTTTCATAGCTAGAACTCTTTCGGGGCCTTTGTTTATTCTGCATTGTTGAATGCTGGTTATAGGATTCTTTTGTCCTAATTTTGGAGCTATTTTTAAGTCAAACCTCAACAGCTTTAGCAGCATTTGATGATGACCATTGCATAACATCAGATTGACTGTAGGATAAATTATACCTTTACCGAGTTCCTCTACGATTGAACACTTTTGCTTCTTTTCTTTCTATTTATTGCGATATGTTAAATTCATAACCAGGGGGGACTAAGCTCCCAGTTAGGCGATGGAGTCGCAGTTCAAAGGCAATACGCTCCGACCACTCTCCCGGGTGGCCGGCTTGCTCAGCCGAGGCCAATGGGAATGCAGCCTGCCCCAGTCGGCGGCCCATTCGGTCACTTGCATGGCTACTGCACAGATGAGGACGAGGAGTCCATGAAGCTTCGGGCAGAGAGGCAGGGGGCGAAGCGTTCAACAGCATTTGGATATGAAGCCATTGTGTCATCTTTTGTTGTACTTAATTGATTTAAGAGTAATGTGCTACTTTTATACTAATTTTGTTAACTGATCTTATGTAATGAGACTACACATATTATTTTCTAAATATTAAAAATTTAATTTATCTATTACTTCCAAACAATATTATTTTATCTGGAGTTAGTTCAAGAACAGATCTCAGTGCAAAACATACAGCTGATATCGTCCCTGTTTACCCTACAAATGACCGACCGGCGGTCATGCTCCGATGCTCTCTCCAAATTCCCGAAAAAGAAGTTAAAAAATGAAAATATTTTATAATCTGCTAATGCTAACAATTTATTGCTAATAATAATATTATTAATATGGACGGTGCGAAAAAATGACATGGCAACCACTTTTTTCTCCGTCAAGCCTGTCAAGTTTCTGTTTGCTGCAGATACTGACCGCGGGAGAATTTGCAGTCGAATACACGATGAGGATTTGCTGTCACAGTGCCGCGTTCGCCTTTACGTTAACTAAATTGCCCCTTCGCGGGAACAGAAACGAAGCTGCCCTCCGTAAATCGTAGAAATTGGGCCCAAAAATCGGAGCTTATTTTGGAGAAAGACGAAAAAAAATCGGGCTTGTCGCCGTCCGGTTTAGGGGAAAATTTTTGGGGCTTCGATCGATTTTTCAGAGGTCATGTTGAGGAGCTCCTGTCTCTGGCTTGATGGGTTGGTTTTTGGGGCGATTTGGTTCGATCCGGAGCTCGCGCGAGGGGCGGATTCTAGGACATCGTGAAGATTTCGTGGCGGTGTTCTCAATTTTTGAGGTAATTTCTGTTCTTTCCTTGGCTGGTCGACAGGTTTTGGTATTTATTTTGTTTTGCGGCGATCTTTTTGTCTTTGTTGTCATCAAGGTGAACAATTTTTTGTTGTCGTGTGTGTGGTGCTATTAAAATCGAGGCTTAATGGGATTGTTCTTGGATTGAATAAATACAATTCTTTTTGTAAAAATTCTGCTGTAAAAATTGGATTTTGTTATGATCGCGACATTTGGCCCAAGTATTGGGTATTGTATTTTTCTTGCGTTCTTCTTATGGAGGTAAATTGGTTACTAATTAAGGCCATTGGTGAATAATCATAGGATTTCTATGCATGTTGGTGGTTCGTAAGGCTTGATTTCAGGTTACCCCTTCAGATTTTGATGACCATTTGTGTATGATGATAATGCCTGCTTTGTTTTATATCTTCTTCAAAATAGTTGATCAAAACCATTGTCTTTGAGGGAATTTGGAGCAGTATGGTGATATAATAACGTCTAGTTGCTATAACCAGGAGCATGGCTGATTTTCATTAAGTAGGTGTAAGAACTAAGAAACAAGCCCTTTTCTAAGTTGGTGCTTCATTTGTGACTTTACTATGAATGGTTCTTTTTTCGGACAGGCACCTGTTGAAGAGTATGTTCATCTTGCAAAGTAGTCAGAATGGATTATGTGGACTCCTAGTAGAAATTTGAACTACCTCTCGCTGCTCCAAAGTTTTTGCCAATAAGATTCTGATTAAGCTAAGCGTCTCTTTGTTTGGAATACCTGTAATAGTCTAGTCAATAGTTTGGAGTATCTAAAAATTTTACTATAGGATGACTGGTCAGTTTGAATTTTGAACTAAATTTTGTTTATCTCTCTTTTGCATTTCCTAGACTGTGGTAACTATAATGATACAGTTATCGAGGTTGCTGTGTTACTGAATGTGTCATGGTCATTTGACCATTTTGCCATTCCAAGAAGATTCCATGCTTAAGCAGTTCTAAATATTGACCAACTGATAATAGTCTTAGTTTCACTGACACGCATTATCCTTGCTATTTTTATTTTTAGGAACCTTGGTATCTTTTGTGTCTTACGGAAACCTATACTGTAGTTCACAAGGAGATCTATGATCATATTGCCTGATACCTTTTTTGTAGGCAAATGAGATTTGTACTTCTCCTGCCAGTATGCTGTCTGCTTACAGATAGTAAAGCATTTTTAAGCATATTCATTGCTGTGCTTTCTGAGGTTCATACAAATATTAGGTTCTGGATCAGTCGGAAATGTTTTGTACTTTCAGATTGAATTTTAATCTGTAATCAACTGGAGAATTGTATGAGAAAGTTTTTTAAGGTATTTTGCTCTAATACTGCATGATACATGCATTGTGATCATAACATCAGATGTCCTTAATGTGTGCCTGAACTCAAGTTTCAGCTTTTACTGTCAAAGAAATTTGTTGTAGTTGAGAGGCATCTGTAAAGCAAATTAAGCTTTTACTAGATAAACTTTGGCTTATTAAGTTTTAATGTGAGCGAGATAAGGAGGCAAAACCCTCAATAACCATGTTTCTCAATTGGTTATAAGTTACTGTAAGCGAGAATTTTCCTGAGGCAACAT
Organism: Trichopus zeylanicus subsp. travancoricus; assembly: GCA_005019695.1. NCBI lineage: Eukaryota > Viridiplantae > Streptophyta > Magnoliopsida > Dioscoreales > Dioscoreaceae > Trichopus > Trichopus zeylanicus. The sequence continues at coordinate 89,993 of RXID01014368.1, forward strand.
GCCCAGTGACTCTTTCAGAACAGGGACTGTATGGTTCTAGATGGTTTGTCCCTCCTAGAGTGGTGATTCTTTCAGAATACGCACACAGGAATTTGGATGTTTCTGACAATAAATATTGTTACAGGCCATTATATTACTGGCTTACATTACTTTTTTGTCAAGGCAGTTTAAAGTCTTTGTCTAGGGGTCACTTATAGTAAACTTTGCAGAACCTGTTTAATGTTCTCATATTTATAGTACCTAATACTATCAATTATTTGTGATTGTAAAAAATTTGACTACATGACAATTAGAGGACATGTTGCTGCAACATCTAGAGACATAGCTTGTGGAATAAAATAGAACCTTTATTCACAGATTGAAAGGCATCCTTTGGAAATGCTGAATGAAATAGACCTTAATTGATTTCACTGACTCCTTGTATGCTTAGCATTGTTATACTTTTTGTAAAGCATTTCATCATGGACAACAAAAATTGATCTCAGTGGCATCAGTACATGGTTGTAATTCCATCTAATGAACAGTAATTACTTAAGCATTATTGCAGTCTACCTAATGTTCCTTTTGTATCTCTTCCTTTTTTCATTTTGGACAAGCAATAACATAACTTGCCTTGTCCACCTAATGTTCCTTTTATATTTGTTCCCTTTTTTTTCTTTCGCATGTCCCATAATGTAACTTGCCATTTCCATAGAATGATCTGTTATATTTATTTTACTTTTTGAATCTTTTATATTAATTTGAGTGACTTATTGCATTTGTTGTTTGTATCAGCTTGAAAATTATCACTTCTGATTTCCGTTGGTTGGATTACTGCAAATTAAGAGCAGCATCATGGGTATGAAAACACGTCAAATTGCTACTGATTCACCAAAAGCAGAAGTAGGTGAAATTGACACGAGGGCCCCTTTTGAGTCTGTAAAGGCTGCTGTCAGCCTATTTGGTGAGGGGGCACTTTCTTCTGAAAAACTTACTATAAAGAAGCCAAAACCACTCACAACCGAGGTATTACTCTTCAACGAAATGAAATGTTAAGCTGCATACTTTTATCATATTTGTTCTTGTGATTTTCGTCAATTTTCTCCTTTTGGGTTAAAGGAAGCTATTTAAAGAAACAATTTCTGATGTCTTGTTGATGAAAAAAATCACAAACACTGGGAAGATATTAAATAGTGATAAGATTGCCAATAGTCACTATTTTTTGTAGTGCATGATGATCTGCTGTGACAATATGGTAATTTGTCTACATTCACAACTAAACATTACTTTGCTGAAACTAAAAAATATGCAAATGAAATGAGGATTTTGCATTGCATAACATCAACAATTGTTTTGGCCTCTCTTATTATTCCATCTTGGAGTCTGTCAATACATGCATATCCTACTCTTGTTCAGAGTATGCTGATTTTTGAAACTGGAATACCAGTATCATACTGCCTATATGCTTTTGCATTTTTTTCCTTTCTGTTGTTGCTTAAGCTTATTTACATTTTCCTTAGAGGCCCTTGGCAAAGGAGACAGAACTTCATTTGGCCCAGAAGGAGCTAAATAAGCTCAAAGAGCAACTGACTAATGCTGAAATAACAAGATTGCAAGCACTTGCGGAACTAGATGTTGCTAGAAAATCAGTAGATGATTTGACGCACAAGCTAAACACCATCAACGAATCCAAGGAATCTGCTGTGAAAGCAACAGAGGATGCAAATAATCAAACCAAGCAACTTGAAGAGGTGAGCTTTGGGGATCAGAGTGGACAAGATGTTAGTTGGAAACGAGAACTGGATAGTTCAAGAGAACAATATGCACTGGCCGTGACGGAACTTCATGCAGCGAAGCAGGAGCTTAGGCGATTCAGGAAGGACTTTGATACAGTCATGGATGCAAATGTTTCTGCCTTACAACAAGAAGTTGAAGCTAATCAGTCATCAGATGCTAACAAAGAGAAGGCTGCTCAACTTTCCAATGAAATTGCTGCGGTTCATGAGTCCCTTGTGCATGTTAACCATGCCACTGAACAAGCCAAACAGGAGGAATCAATAATTATTTCTGAGAAAGATGCTAGACGTCAATCTCACCGGCGAGTGCTGCAAGAAACAGAAAAGAAATTGGTATTGCTGCAGAAAGAGTTTGATCCTGAACTCCATAAAACTCTTGAGGCAAAGCTGGCAGAGACAAATATTGAGATTGGTGGTGTCCAGAAGCAAATAGAAAATGCCAAGACTGCTGATTTAGAGACCATTTCAACTGTGACCATAGAGTTGGATGGAGCAAAGGAGGCATTGCAGAAAGTTGTGGAAGAAGAGAGTTCTCTTCATCAGTTGGTGGAGTCCCTAAAGATAGAGTTAAACACTGTGAAGAAGGAGCATTCTGAGCTGAAGGTTAAGGATGTAGAGACCGAATCAATTGTTGGCAACCTTCATGTCAAGCTTCGGAAATGCAAAGCAGAGCTTGAAGCAGCCAACTCATCTGAGTCAAAAACAACACTAGCTTCAGATGAGTTGATATCGGCGCTTCAACAGCTTTCTGTGGAGTCTGAAAATGCCCTACAAGAAGCTGAAGCAATGAAGAAGAGTGCTGCAGAGCTAAGAATTGAAGCAGAAGCAGCTCGGGTTGCACTGGATGAAGCAGAGAAGAAGCTTCAGGTTGCCTTGAAGGATGCGGAAGAAGCCAAAGCAGCAGAGGTAAAAGCCCTTGATCAGATCAAAGCGTTGTCAGAGAAGGCAAATGCTGCTAGGGCATCAACTTCGGAGTCTGGTGCCAACATCACAATTTCAGCAGAGGAATACAATTCGTTAAGCAAAAAGGTGGAGGAATCTGAGAAGCTGGCTGAAATGAAGGTGGCTGCTGCTGCATCTCAAGTTGAGGCTGTGAAGGCAAGTGAGAACGAGGCCATCAAGAGATTGGAGGCTATACAGAAGGAAATGGAAGACATGGAAACAGCAACAGAAGAGGCACTCAAACGGGCTGAGATGGCTGAGGCTGCCAAAAAGGCAGTGGAGGGTGAAATGAGGAGGTGGCGTGAGAGGGAACAGAAAAAGGCTGCAGAGACTGCATCTCGAATACTAGCTGAGAGCCAGACATATACAGAAGCATTACCACCACCATGGCCAAAGAATCTTCTTGCTGTTGAGAAGACCGTTGAGAACCAAAAGGTCAGGAAATCACATTCTACGAAGAAGACACTGCTGCCGAGCCTAAGTGCCATGTTTCATCGGAAGAAGAACCAGGTTGATGGGGGATCGCCATCTTATCTACCTGGCGAGAAACCTGTATGAACCTTTAACCATTGCCATGTATGATTTCTTGCGTGTGGTTTTGGTTTGAAGGGTTGTTTTCTTTGGTTGTGTATGTCTACTATCAGTGTTCTTTTGCTCTCATTGCCAGTTGAGATTCTATATCCAGTAGATCTCATGGTTCGTTCAAGTTAATGAATTTGAGTGGCATTAAAAACTATATTATTTGGTCTTCTGATAAGTTATCTACAGCTGATGCTTCATTATCTGCATTCAAAGACATGAATTAATTGGTAGATGTATGAAGAAACTTATAACCATTTTGTGATATTACTTGATTGATAGTGCAGGACACAAGGAGCAGTAAAGGCAAGAAAAAGTCATTGACAGAAGGTTCTGGAACAAGTGCAGTGCCAAAAGTTAGGCCCAAATCTTGGTCAGAGAGCATAATTGACGGAGACAAAGAAGAAATGAAGCATCGGGTAATAACAAGAGCCCGGGTTTCTCTTCCAAATTTGTAGTGTTTTTGATTCTTGTTGGGATTGGGAGGGCTTCAATAATAGTAGTCAGGAGACTGAATTGAAGAATTTCCTTCTTAGCTAGTGATTTTGCATTTTGCATCTACCAACTGGAGGATATATAAACTAGTTCTTTATGGACTGTTTTGTGGTGCTGGAATCTATTTGTGGTTTATATGGAAAAATTATCAAGGTCTATATTATTTCAAATATGAAACAGGATTGTGCTGCAGGTCTCTGCATGATTCAAGCTTGAGGAAGGATGTATAGCTATTTATTTTATTGCAAGAATTTTGTCTGCTGTCAAATTTGCAAAGGATCTTATAAATGATTTGAAAAATTCACTCTAGTAGAGGGGGTCAAATGCAAATATCTCATTTGATGGCGGTGCTGTTGGTAGTGGGACATGACTGGAAACTGAATGGGCCGGGTTGGTCGAGCACGTTTCGTTGATTATTATCGGCATGAGATTTTGTATCTGTTCACGTACGGAGATGGTGGAGGTTCTGTGCATTGTGCGTGTTCTATATTCATTATTTTCTGTTTTACCAAAATTTTTCAGTTTGGAATTTTATTTTGATTTTGCGGTTTGGAGTTTGTATTTACATTATGCTTTCTGTTCATTGTATGTGTTTTGGATTGGTCGCAAACGGTGCACCAGGGTTTGCGATGGGGACAAGGAGTAGACGTCAGTCGATCTTTATCAACTCCAAATCCTACTACGCCACTTGCGCTATATAGATTTTAGGAATTTTTGCTTGCAAACCTTTGAAAATTATTAAAAATATATTTTATTTCATAAAACTTAAAAATTTTAAGAAATTTAATATTTTAGAATTTCAACAAGACACATAAATTCAAATTTTAAAAATTTTATATTTATTTTATTGGACTCGTAAATTTTAGAATTATAAGTTTTATATTTTGTTTGATTATAAAATTTAGTAATCTCGCATACTAAATTCTAAAGATTATAATTTTAAAATCCAATTAATTTTGGAGAATCATTAAATTTTACGGGTTATTGAAATTTAAAAATTACAGAATTTCAAAATTTCTTATAACAAACACTAAATTTTATAGTTATCGAAATTAAAAAATTTTTAAATATAAAAAGTTATAATTGCTCTTATCCGTTGAAGCTAAAGAATTTATATAGACATTTATTAATTAAAGAAATTAGAAGAAATGATCTAAATTAGAGAAAATTTCTTCATTCTCATCGATGTTTTCCATTCTTCAAAATGACATTGTTTTCTGTTATCAGATATAAGTATGGATACCATTTCAAGTTCGGATATACATATTTTTCCCGTTCACTATGCATTAATTAAGGTTCATGCATGAGATAATCTCATCAAGTTTCGGGCGCCCATCCTAAATTTGATATACTGAATTCTATAAAATATTTAAAATACATTAATGACCTAATTAATAGTTTAAATCCATTTAAATATATTAATAAATCTTATTTGTATTTGAAGAAGTGACAATACACCCTGTTCTGCAAATTTGTAAAAAATATGTCGTGTAACCAAATCCTCAACCACTCAAAGTGCATGTCAAAATGTATAAATATACGTATGTGTGTATATGGGTATATTCTTTTAGTACATCTGTGGTATACATGCAAGTTTTATAGGGGCGTAAACATAATTTTCTAACTTTTCAGGAGTATATATACAAATAACCTTCCAGTTTGGCTCCATAGAAATTGACCAAGAGGAGCATATGCCAACCGACCCTGTTGCTTCTCTTGTTCCTCTTCTCCATCTCGCGCTTCGATGGAGGCCGAAACCTCGCCGCCACCGCCGACGGAAGCGTCGTGGCGGAGGAATACGTGAAGTACGGGTTCGGGAGGGCAGAGATGGGAAGGAGCTGCTCGCCGGGACGGTGATGGGCGGTGCAATTATGGCTGGATTACTTCGCCCTTTCATTCTAATAGCAGTTTTAAGGTATTCAGGCATATTGCCATTTTTCTGTAACATCTAAAATATTTGATTGAAGATATTTTCTTTTTGATATTGTCGTTTTACAGGTCGTTCTCTCTCAGATGCATAGATTAAAATGAGACAAAATTATCTTTGACTGCAGGGGTCTGATGGGCTTATCCGAGGAGGATCCGAAGAAAGCCCAGTCTCTCGGGCTACTGTTGGATGAAGTTTCTGAAGAGAAAAAGGCAGAGGTAATAATGCAATCAAGCAGAGATGTTGCAGCTGAGAACAACATTTCGAACGGAGGATTCAGTTGTTGCCAGCGTGTGGGTAACTCTAGTTGTTGCCAGGTTATGTGCAAGCAGCAAATCCTGAAAACAATCCAAAAAGCGAACAGCGTTAGAAGAAAGAATGTGTTGGCATTTGCAGCAGCAGCAGCAATGGGTCCTCTGTTCGTACAATTGGTGCAATTACCAAATGGTTTGGCAGCTGCTCTTGCTGTTGTTGCAGCCATCGCCTCCGTTGCCGTTGGTTATAGCTGCTACAAGCAACTGAGATGAAACGGTTTTTGCTTGTGATCCGTTCGAAAAAGGCTTGTTGTGGTATCAATAATTTCTGTAGATGACAAACTGCTACCAGATCTCTCCTACGACGAGTGATTTATTAAAGGACATCAGTTTAGGTGAACCTTGGAGTAATTTTATTTATTTATTTATTTATTGGTGCAACTTGTAAGATCCAGCGTTCTGAGTACTCTTTTACGACTGTTTATTGCACTAAAATTGAGATACACTCCAATAATATTTGAATTTTTTTTATCATTCTTCACCCATTCACTGGGATCAATTGCGAACGCCAAAGAACATTCATCATCGGATGGCTCATGCATTTCCTGTCTCAATCTTATGCGACTCCAACTCGATGGTCTGAGCAATTATTTTACCTTCGGGGTCTGGCTCAGGCACGTCAACATGGAAGGAACCCCTTCTATTTGGAATCCCAGAATCCCTTCTAATTGGAATCTCAAGTGCTTCGTTCTCCGGCTGTTGCTGCATTATGTAACTGTATAGTTGCTGGTGGAAAGGATGGTCCAAAGAATAGCAGTCAAAAATATTTAATATGAAATCAAAAGAAAACAGGAGAATTGGAACCAGAGAAGCAGAATAATGGACTGATGATGCATCTCCTAGAAGACTAGAACTGAAAACAATTATCAAGATGGAATATCATGAGCTCTGTTGAATCATGTACAAGGATTATGCACATAAATCATGTCATTCAATAGTTTAATCACAGAAGTTGCTGCAAAGTTTCTGATTTCATTCTGAACTTGCTTTCAACAACTCATCTCTGCCACAGCCTTGTAGCACTTGCACTTTCTTTCTAGTCCTTTCTTGCAGGAGAGGCTTCACAACCTGCCATAAGAGATACCGATGCAAAAATAGGAAAGCACATTAGAAGCCAATATGACATAAAAAGCCTTCAGCCATAGACTGAACCTCAATCAGCTTGAATAAAGGGCTGATTACCTTCCAGCATGCTGAAAAGATGCAAGGAGCATTGACAATGTAGTACATCTCTGTTTTCTCTGGATAGTTTAGGTCATCAACAGTCGAAATAATGGTCAATACCTGCAAATAAAGCAAAAGGAAATTTCATCATAAATTTTTCTCATATCAGTGGATAGGGCAACAGATGTGCATTTCAACAAATTGGCCCAAATGCAACCATCCATGACTATCATCATTTGACAGGCATGAAAATAATAACAAATAAGTATTCAAATGTCATCCATCAACAAACAAAGAGAAAGCTACCAAACAGCCAAATATAGTGCACAATAAGAAGGTAATGTCAATAAAAAAAGTGAAGAGAAATCAACTATTGAACCAATGAAAATTACAATTTATGAAGAACTTAGGATTTCCTCCAACCAGCTATCATTCTAACATAAATCCTCCAAATGTTAGAGTTGAAGTTTCCTAGCCAATGCAACTTGGGAATAAGGGGTTGACACGAGATATATTGGATGTGACAGTCATAAGTTCATGAGAGTGGCATAGTATCCCCCTGACTTGAAACTAGATAAGGCAAGAAGAATCCAAGTCAACAGTATGTAATTGTCCTCATCTACGAGAAGAATGTAGAAGACTAGATTTATCGCATGATACACTTATCAAGTATAGGAAATGACCCTTTAAAAAGTCGGGCTTGTGTTCTACCCTCTCGTCATAAATGAAGAAAATTTGAGAGATGTACCTTTAATTGGCGAAGTGTTGAAAGCTTCAGACCAGTCATATCCAAGACTTTTAAACAGGTTCCTATATGCCCAGGCTACATATAGAAGCTATGAACAGTTAATGAAGACTGAAAATTCTGAAATACTAGCAATGCTTAGAAATGCTTGCAAGGACTATGCGATCTTGGTATTCATTGATTTGAATATGAGACTGCACATAGTAATTTACCTACAACAGATGAAGACAATCACTTAAGAACTACTGCAGAAAAAGAGATTTTATGAGAAGAACTCTCTACTTGTCATTGCACACATCCAAAAGGATGTCCCAGCTGCATGCATGTATACAAGGCGGTCTATAAAATTCCCCACTGGAGTAATTTTCACAGAAGCCAAGCATTAATTAACGTGGCAAAATTGCTAGAATCTCATTGACATACAACTATAACTTGGACATATTCCTGAATCAACTGCCCTTATTCATTTGGTTTGGTTTTTTACCGTCAATACCATTAAAGTCAACCCAGCATATATAATACTAAAAGTTGGATAATATTTTTTACCCTATGTGATAATCTCTAAGATTTGACACTTGTTTGTGAAGTTATGTTGTGTAACAAGTCGAGGTGCACAAAATACAGTACTCGCTATCTTTGCCACAAAATCCAAAATGCTCATTCCCCATAGGTTGGTTCTAAACTAAAGCTAAGGATAACTATATGAGGATCAAAGATGACTCTAATTTCAAAGTTTCAAATTCAGCATATCCCAACTGATGCAGGCTTCTGAGTTCACACTGTTGCTTACCTTTCTATTTGATGGTCTATCAATCTTCCTTATTGCATCCTTTGACTTATATCCAGGTACCACCCACCAATATATTTTATCTTAGGATATCCTTTATAAGGAATACCATCTTCACAATCCATTTGATTGTATAGCAACCAAGACAAGGCTATTGCCAACCAACTATTTTCTGATTCAGACATTTTAGTTTTTCATGTATATTATTCAGAAATCTTGGGTGGCCAACAGCTTCCAACATTAGAATTATTGACATCATCTGAACATAATAAATAAAAGACTTTATATATTTGAAGAAATAGAGTTTTGCAATGCAGGGTTCAAGATAAAATGTTGCTTACAGATGCTTTATCCAATGTGCTCAGTCCAACACCAATTGCAAAGACAGGAAGGCCCTGTCGAAGAGCAAATGGAGCACATAAGACAAAGATTTGAACCCAGGCAAACAATTTACATCCAGACATTTCATATCCAATTAACACTCAAAGAGAGCAAACAGCTATTCTGAGTTTAAACAGAAAGATAAATGCAAAGATCATGTAACTCCAGGTAATTTTAGCAAAACCTAAATAGTGAAGCTATTCTTCAAAAAACACAAATCTATACATGGTAAATAATGAAATTTTGCTCCAGTTAACCTGATTTACAGGGAAGGAGATATGTGTATGTCCCAATACTGACATTATGCAACATGATGTCACTGTTCATGCTTAAAAGTGATTCTGTATTTTTGGGATCCAATCATAAAACTAAAGCACTTGTTGCACTTGTTTCAGACCAGAAGGTAAGTAAAGTTATGTTTGTCTGGAGTACTATGTACTTTTGAGAACTAGTACTTTATTGAAAGTGCAAAGGCAGCCTGTCATTCATCTGACACATTTCCGAGTTGTCAAAATTCAATGATATGTTCAATTATTTTTTCGACAAATGCATGAAATTGATATAAAAGGAGAGAGTACAAACGATAGGGAGAAAATTACCGTTTTCTCATTACGATATATTCTTGAATTCACAAGAAAAATAAAAAGGAAACAAACCCAAAATAAGATAATATTATTGATTGAAATTTTTTTTTTCTATTATAATATTGGACTGCATATATAGCCCCCTAATAAACTTAGAGTCCTACTTGATGTACATTAAAAATAGGCCTTATACTTTACTAAGAATTCTATTTAACATATCTTAAATAAAAAAATTTAAATCCTATTCCTCTTTGGGGTATGATTGTGATTAACTCCGACTCCTAAATGAACCCTAATTTTGACTAATATAGATACCAAATTATTCAAAATAGCAAAAAAAAAATTATAAAAATTGATTTCAGCTTTTCACCGAATGGTTATTTATTGAATTTGGATAAATATCTTAGGAGATATAACTTTCGAATTGTAACTATACCAATTCTGCCGGATCATAATTAAAATTGGAATTCAACTTAGACTGGATCTCTAATTTTACTGTAAAAAAAATGTAGTTATCCTACATCAAATTCCTCTACTTGTAAAAGACTTATTCTCAAGTCAAAACTTGAAATCTTTATTGTTGCAGTTATATTCTTTTCAAATACTTTTCAACATAGAATTTGATAATATAAACCGATGAAATTTTTTCAAATAACGTCTTTGATACTTCGATCTCCTATTTTCCTTCGGTATAACCACTGAAACTTTTGCAGAATTTCCTTTGACTTTATTTGAAATAAAATTTTTGTGTACACCAACTTATGATTTGTTATCATGAAATAAAAGTATTTTTCACAAGTCTACTAACAATTACTAAAATAATCTGAATATGTCATTATAAATTTTGAATCTTGTATAGGATAATTCTTGTAGGAATTTTTTCCATTTGTTCAAAAGAATTGGTTTTTGATAAATTCAAATAATAATCTTAAATAGTACAGTCAATATTTTTACAAGTAGAAAATTCTTCCTTATAACATTTAAGATTATCAACTGATTTACATGAGTTCTCATCGATAGTCTCTTAAAAATTTTCTATAATATCCAAAGCTACTTTTATATGATTTTCTAACTCATTGAAAAAAAAAATATCTGGAGCCCTTAATAAGTTCTTTACTAGTATGTTTGTCTTCTACACGATCTACCATCCTTTCTTCGACTTGATAATTCAATACTAGAGGAAAATTAGTAAGATACAGAACTAACACTTTATGGTTGTCTTAATTGATTTCAATTCTGGAAGTCCTTGAATAAGAGATATGTTTTACTTGATTTTGATCTCTTTTTGAAAACTTCATATTGGATAGTTTAAGTATCTTCGATCAAGAGCGAATTTTTGGCTTGTCTTCACGTATTCTTCAAATTTAAATTTTCTCCCACCAAGATAAAACATAATCATCAAGCTTATATTCAATAATTTCACCTTTTTCTATTCAGGAATCTTCATAAAATTAAAGAATTTCTCAATTTTATCTATCCAAATAAACAAATATTCATATCCATGAAAATATAAAATATTCACCTTATTAAGATTTTGGTTTTTCTGAGTAGTTTCATATATTGATCTCAAAGATATTGGATTGTAAGTCTTTTCGACGATCAATTGATGAATTTGGTTCTTATTTTCAATCTTCTTCAAAACTTCATACTTCTTACTAATAAAAATAAAAAAATTTTATTTGATCAAATTTTGATTTTGATAATCTCCTAAATCATTATCCATGAAGTTGTCGTCACCAACTATAATCAATACAGTTGAACTTAGAAATAATTTCGCTCTGATACCACTTGATGCAGTGGGGGGGAAGGTACAAAAAATAGAGAAAAGATCACCGTCTTCTCATTACGATCGATTCTTGAATCTGCAAGGAAGATGAAAAGGAACAAAATTAAAATAAGATAATATTATTGATCCAAAAAAAAATTTTATAATACAACCTTGGGCTGTATATATAGTTCTCTAATAAATTTAGAGTTCTACTTGATGTATATTAAAAATAAGACTTAAATTTCACTAAAAATTCTACTTAACATATATTAAATAAAAAAAATCTAAATTCTATTCTTTATTGAAGTAAGATTATTATTAACTTGAACTTATAAATAAACTCTAATTTTGACAAATACAGATATTGAATTAGCTAAAATAGTAAACAAGAAAATTATAGGAATTAATTCAGTTTTCTAATGGATGATTATTTGTTGAATTTGGATGAATATAGTAGGAAATATAGCCTTTGAACTATACCTATACCAATTTTGGCTGATTATAATTAGAGTTGAAATTTAACTTGGACTGAATATTTAATTTTACTATAAAAAAGATAAATTATCCTACATTAGAGATGCATCAAGCACATGGCATTATTTGATCTATAACTTTAAGCCAAGTATAGCAACATTTGTCACTAACAAATAAGTCGCCCTGATATTTGCCATTTGGTGGGGTTGAGACACAATTGGTAGTTAAATCAACTTTACACTCCTCTACCATGTTCTTGATCATTTGGTAGAACAAAATATACCTTTGGTGACAAGCAAATTATTTTCTAATGCCTTTAGTTTATGTGAATATCTATAAATTTTGAATCTCAAATCAAATAGAAACATGAGTTTACGCTGCACACTGAAAAAGAAAGACCTAGTAAATGGTTTGGTTATTTTTGACAAGCACAATATCTGCACAAACACTAAGAAAGACGCAAGAAGTGAACATTTGCTTTCATTATTGTAAATCTAATTATATACTTTCATTATTTCAATCTTTCAGGAATTGGATTATCATGAGGTCGCACGGATGCTGATCGATTGCATTGAATCCTAACTGACTGTCTGATTATTACTTTTCTTCAAAATTTTTTAAAAAATCTACGACTAATATTTTAAATAAATATTCTTTATCGATAAAAAAATTAATGAAACCTAATCCAAGAAGTAAATGACGAATCTGTGTGGATTCATGCGTTAAAAATCAAGATTCTAAGTCTCGATCCAAATCAAAATGTTTCAATTGAAACATGCCAATTTTGATTAGAAATATAATAAAATAATATTTAAAATTATTTCAAAATTTTAATTTTTTTTAAATTTATGGAGTGTCACATTTAAAATAAAATATTTAAAATATACTAATTTTGTTAGATGTCGAAAAAATTAAAAATTAAAATCTTGTTGAAAACACCCATCCAAACCCTAGTTTTTCATTAAAAAGGTGATTAGATGGCAATGTTTTAATTATCCTTTTATTACTCTTTTCTCATTTGGCTTTAGTAGACACCAAGACACCATTTAACTTGGGGTTAAAATTAAAATTATCCTATTCTGGCCTAATATTTAAATACCAAAAAATATCTAAACTAACTTTATTTTATTAACTAACTTTATTTTATTTTAAAAAAATTAAATTATCATATTACCTTTACTTTTATTCATTCAAACTTTAATAAATAATATATCTAAGGGTATAATTGTCTAAATTTTTTTTACATAATTCACTAATCAGATTAACATCCAAACACCAAAAATTTGATCAAATTATCTTTTTGTACTTTAATCTCGATATTAAATTTAAGGGATAATTACCTATAAGTCCCTATAATTAACCTTAATTACCCACAACCCCCGTAATTTTCGGAATTACCCACACCCCCTCATTTTCGAAAATATTTACCCCCAGCCCCTGATTGTTATTTAATCAAATTTTTTTCAAAAAATTCTGATTTTACCCCCGTTATTTTTACAATTAAACCCTTAAAAACTTATTTTTTTTATATTTAAGGCCCCGAAATTCGGTTTTTTGCAAATAACACACCGAAATTACTCCGATTTATAGACAAGTCGTCGAAATTCGGATTTTTACAAATAACACCATGAAATTATTTCGATTTACAGAAAAGTCTCCGAAATTCGACGGCGGCCGGAGCGGTGGTGAGCGGGCGGCGACGCTGGAGCCGGCGGCGGGAGCGGAGGCGGAGGCCGGCGCGCCGGTACGAGGGCGCGGACGGCCTCGACATGGCCTCGACACGCGGGACAGACGCCGAGGCCGACGTGCTGACAACGGGCGCAGACGGCCTCGTCCTCGGCCTCCGTCCCTGGCACGCGGGCGCGAACGGCCTCGGCCTTGGCAATCTGCGCCCTCGTGCCGGCGCGCCGATGCGCCGGCCTCCGTCTCCACTCCCGCCGCCGGCTCCGGCGTCGCCGCTCGCTCGCCGCCACTCTGGCCGCCGTTGAATTTCGGGGACTTTTCTGTAAATCGAAATAATTTTGGGGTGTTATTTGCAAAAATCCGAATTTTGGGAACTTGTCTGTAAATCGGAGTAATTTCGGTGTGTTATTTGCAAAAAACCGAATTTCGGGTCCTTAAATATAAAAAAAAAAGTTTTTAAGGGTTTAATTGTAAAAATAACGGGGTAAAATCGGAATTTTTTGGGAAAAATTTGATTAAATAACAATCAGGGGATGTGAGTAAATATTTTCGAAAATGAGAGGGTGTGGGTAATTTCGGAAATTATGGGGGGTTGTGGGTAATTAAGGCTAATTACAGGAACTAATAGGTAATTATCCCTAAATTTAATATTGACCTTGATCTCATACCATATGGAGCCCAAATGGCCCCAAGTATAAACCCTTAGGAGTCGTTTGGTTCCAAATCAAAGTTAAGGTCAATGTTAAAAGAAAGCCTAAAGTGTAAAAAGATAATACGGTTAAAGAAATCGTATTTAATTACTAATATGACTAGCGAATGGTTCAAATTTTTTCTGAACCATTTTACCCTCAGCTTCTCCTTTAAAGATCTCTCCGTTCTCTTCGTCGACTTCGTCGTCTTCGACAAGGTACGGCGCGCCGGGCGAGCTCTTGAGGGCAACTCATCGGAGGAGCTGGCCGGGCGAGCTCGCGTCGGCCTCTGGCGTTCGAGGGCATTTTAGTCATTTCCCACTTAAGATTTAATTAAATTATATAATATTAGTCTGGTCAAATTTTTAGTGTTTGGATGGTAGATCGGTCAGTATAGGATGATCCTGACCTTGATCTAGAAATAAACGACCCCTTAAAACTCTCACAAATGGGCCTAGTTAGGCTCGGGCATGCTTTGACTTGAGTTCAGTCCATACTATGGTTTGAAATTTCAGCTAAAAACATTTGGATTTCGATTGTTAAAAATATATTATTTAAATTTATATATTATATTTTTTTTATTATAAATCATAATTTGCTTAATGGTTAAAGTTTTGAATCCGAATTAAGGTGACCCGGATTTGATTTTTGGCCTTTATAATTTTCCCTTTCATGTTTTAAGCAATTTTTTACCAAAAAAATTTATTTAATAATTTAAATAAATATATGTGTATATCGACTCTTTTCTTATTTTTTTAAAATTTTAAATTTTAAATTTTAATTTTAGTTAAAAAAATTTAAAAAATATTTAATCGAAATTGAACAAAATAAAATAACTGAAATAATTGAAACGTATTAATTTCCATGGAGGTCAAAAACCCATACTTAAAACCTTCCGTGCACTCCTGTTGTATGAGTTTTTCTCGGGTCGTCCCGGCCGGCGGCAGCTCTGGTTACATCAAATTATTTGTCCCATTTTTATATCCAATTATCGAGTGATGGAGATTCCTCAGCGAACGTGCTCAACGTACACGTTGACACGTTGCAAACAGCCAAGATTTTATGCTAAATATATTGGAATAACTGCATTTTTTTTTTTTGGCAATTTTGGCAAATAGCTCCTCAGAACTTTGGAATTTGTAGATTAGAGCCGCAAAGATTCATAATTGCATACTCTTTCATGAAGTTTTAATTGTTGTTGTGGAAACCGCTCCGATGGCCATTTGCTTTGGCTATCAATTTCACAAATTCAAGAACAAACTGATTATGGTAACCAATTAACCAGCAATCCAATCTTTGGTTGGCCATCAATTTTTTGAAAACACCCCACAATGTTTCCTGATAAGACAAAATCAAGTGAAACCATAGCATTTCCCTGGCACACATCAATTGCATTCCTTCACAGAGACAAAGTGACTAATTTGACAACATAGAGAATCTAAAATAGCAAGAGTGCGTTTGATTCGGAATCAAAATCAGTATCATCATATTCTGATCAGTCTATTATTCAAACACCAAAAAAATAGTTAGACTATTTTTATATTACTGTAAAAAATAAATTACCATATTACCCATATATTTATTCATTTAAATTTCAATAAATAATATATTTAAGGACATAAAGATTTTAAAAAAAATTTAAATCATTTACTAATAAAACTAATATTCAAATACCAAAATTTTGGTCAAATTATTTTTTTTTTTGTACTTTAAGCTTGATTTTGAATTTGGATTTGACCAAGATCTCCAACCAACCAAATGGTGCTCAAAAAAGCTCAAAATAAACAGAAAGCTATTAAATATTTTGCAGGTAACACCTAATATTTTGTCAAACTTGAAGATGTCCAGTTAAGAGCCGATAACAACATTTATCATTAGAAAATAAAATTTTATGCACAATATGCTTTCACTATGCTTTTGCTTCCAGCAAAAGGCCTAGGCATAATCATATAGTCATGGTTCTTTTTAGCCTATATAACTTTGTGCTAAAGCAAAGAATTATCCAACAGCAACCAGCAAATAAATAAAAACAGGAGTCTTATTGGCAAATATTCACAAATTTATAGTTTGAGACATCTAAAGGGATGTTCATAGGAATGATCTCCTCAGGATCTTTTTTATGCAAAAGAACTGAAAGACAAAAATTTATGAACAGAATAATTATGCTAGTTAAGACAAGCCATGTCAGGTTTGGAGCCTTATTATGCCTACGATAATCATAAACAACAGTTCCTTACTTTTTTCAAGTGAATGTATTATTAGGCTTCAACCTAGACAAACAATTAGACATGATTATTTCCTTCGCAACTATTAATTAAATAATCAACTTTGTTAGACCTTAGTACACATGTGAGCCACTACATTAAATCCTTGCCAGCTCTTCAAGACAAAGAGTAAGTGACTTATCTAGAAGCTCATGCTTGTGTTGACAGCATTGCCGACTTGGACCAGTTGACCTCAGAACATGAAGAATTGTTGACAATACGCAGGTTTGTTTTATTTATTTGCTTACTTATCTTAATTTGGGAGGTGTTTAGTTACAAATTTTGAAATAACACGCAAAAGAGGTACTTGTGAGACAATTCATTAACTAGCACTGATTAGCCTTAATCAGAGTTGCAAAAGGTGAGAGAGAGTTTCTTACAATGAAACAACCGAATTCAGGGAGTCGAGCATGAATTCAGCCAATAATTATATGAAATATTCAAGATTTCATAGAGTTATTTGTAGTTTACCTTTTTCCTACAATCTGGACATGTCATAAATAGTCCAACTGTGGCAACGCTCTGAAAGACCATCTATTTGCCATGCCAAACATCCTCCCAAGAATCACGATAATCACTTGCCAACCTCATCCAATAATGTCATCACAAACAGGATTTTGAACTGCATATATAGAACCATTCCTCCATACAAAATGAGACTTAGAAGTTGTTTGGATGATCAGGCAATGATACCAAAATCGCACGTAGTAAATGAACAAGAAATGGCTAGAAAACTGTGACTACAGATTGAAGATCATGTCAAAATCTTATCTCTCAGACTCTTTACTCTCTACACAACGCAAATACTGAATCTAGAGTTAGTAGCAAAATCCTCAAATTCAGTATGTCAATCTGCAGTTGCTAGCCCCTACTTTCTGAGAACTGCATTTGCATATTAAGAGTGTACAGCTTTCTCAGATCAATCAAATGCAGAACATTTCATACCTGAGGAACAAGGTGAGACCAAGATGAACATGAGCTTGTAACACCCAAGAATGAAGAGACTGATTACCATGTAATATGAAGAAGGTTTTCTAATACTATCTAATTCATGGACAGGCGGCAAGTGACGTGAAAAAACAGCTAGAGTAAGTGTATCCAGAAGTCATTCAAGAATCTAGCTAAACTGTGTTTTTTTCCCAGTTAATATGGCATGTAACACCATGAAAATGTTTGTATGGCCCTCAGAACTTGGATATTGAACTGAAGCATCAGCAATCTTTAATAATGTGAATAATAAAAAAAAAGAAATCAAGGAGAAAATATATTAATGACATCATAAATATGGTGAAAAGTGAAAACCTTCCAACATTTCTAGAATACAAATCTGGCACTGATTTTCCAGTTCAAAATAAAACGCAGCATTAATGCCAACTGATCTAACAATTCATTACAGAAAAAGCACTGGCAACCTACACATTTGCATGACACAATAAATTGGACCGGTAAACAATCACTAAAACAAATCAAATTCTAGATAATTATCCAAACATTTCTGATCCTTGATCGGAGTGGCTTTGTCACTGCTGGATGCAGCAGGTGCCTGGGGCTGTTCAACCTCGACAGGCCTTGGGATTTCTGGAGGACTTGCACACCGTATCAAGGCCCAGTTCACACCCTCAAAGAACACATGCTGCTTGATCTCTGTGGCTCCACGCTTATATGCAAGCCGGTTTTGAGGCTCCTTTACAAGCAATCCCCGAATAAGATCCTTTGCAGCGTAGGTCACAGCCGGAGACTCTGGAAACCGCAATGGCTGGCCAACTACATTGAAAAGTGTTGCCCTGTTACCAGACCCTTTAAAAGGAGTCTTACCGAACAACAACTCATATAGGAAGATACCCAAAGTCCACCAATCAACAGCACTACCATGGCCCTCGCCTTTGATGATCTCGGGGGCCAAGTACTCATGGGTACCGACAAATGACATTGATCTAGCATCTCTGGGCTCTGCAATGAGCTCAGGCAATGGGCTGACCTGATTTCCTACTTCAGGTTTTGGCTTCCTTTCCTTCTTGGACTTAGAAGAGAAAATCCGCGGTGAGAAGCATGTAGTAGGAACAACACATGAGGGCTGGATGCAGGCTGGCTGTGCACAATAGATGGGCTTATTCCTCCGAGGAGGATCAGAGTCTGAGTTGGAAGACTTGATCAGAGTGGGGCTAACTGTACACCGAAGAGAAAGGTCGAAATCAGAGAGCATGATGTGCCCATCCTCTCTAACGAGAACATTTTCGGGCTTCAGGTCACGATAGATGATGCCAAGCATGTGTAGATACTCCAAAGCAAGCAGGACTTCTGCTACATAAAACCTGCAGTTTATAAGTTGTACAGGTCATGGACAAAACACCTTGATAAATTCCTTGGTTTTGTCAATGTAATTGAGATTACAGAACATGTGAAATTATTTGCGCATAGAAAGTACCAATCATCTCCATTGAACTTGATTAGGAGTACCCAAATGATCCAAAATTATTAGCATCGCAAATGATGGTAGTAAAGTGAATTCTTCCCTAAATATCGTCACTTTTCTTTGCCAATCCTCCTTAAGTTCAGCATTTTACACAGAAATATATATAGGGCCTGTTTGGTTAGCAATTAGCAAATGTGATTATCACAAATAGTACGATTAGCATAAAAAGTTCTAATTGTACTTTTAGCAATCATCACATAGCTAATTGTGTACTAAACAGGCCCATATGGTCATCCAAACAACATACCAAAACTAGAATGAAGATACATTTAGCCTAGTTCTTCAGAGCCACTATAGATTTGATCACCTTCCATCAGATTCCCATTAGATTAGGCTATCTGGGACAATCACCTTCAAGATCTGTTCAAATAATAACTTCTTAAAGTTTTCTCGAAATCTTCAAGCAATTTTGCACTCCTTTGGTGGAGTCACATTTGAAGATAATAGTTGCACAATCAAAACAATCACAACAATCCAAAAGAATGGTCAAAGGGAAGTTGCCAGAATTGCGGCTGTTACATATGAAACACAGTCATATGCATGTATAGGGAGAAGGGAAAATTCCATTGTTTTATTAGTAATGTGTGGTTATGCAATATTTTAGTTTGTTTTGACTATTTGAAGCAAAAGAGAAAAATCTCTCCTTGAACCATACATAACCCTGGTTATGTTGGACACCATTCTGTAGGTTCATCTCTCCTGATATTGTAAAAATTAGGCTTTTGGATAAAGAAAACCTACCAAAAATTTTGACATTAGGGAGAGTTCAGTCACATTAGTTAACAATGCTACGTCATTACTCTCAACCAATTGAAATTATGGTGACCCTCTACAGACTGGATAAGGTGTAAGAACACATGAATATTGCTTTAAAGGTTAAACATCCATTCGATAAATATCGAAGGACAAGAATTCAAAATTCAGTGGGCAAAGGAGAGGAGGAATCAAGATTTTTTTTTAATACGAGTATGAAATCGAGAAAAAAAAGGAGTGGAACATCAATGTGCATAAGGCTGTCTTCATATGCTTTGGGCCTCCATTCAGAGCATTAGAGGAGCTACCATTAGTTACATGCTTTAATGTAAGATAATATTTTTGATCTTTACCTTAGTCTTTTCTGTGATTGTACTTCTAACTACCATCAGAACGATAAGGAACATAGTTGAGGTATTCATGGAGAACAATTGTCAGCAGATTGAAGCAACCATACCCCATGCAACCCTCCTATTGTGCTAATGCTTTTGCATAAGTTAATCTCTTGTTTCTATGCTTGTTGGGAAAGAAAATCATGCATGCTCTTATGTGAAGAAATAGAAATATTAGAAGCATGTCTACATATCTGAACATGTAGAAAACAGCAGGAAGTGCCCGAAGATCATCATATATAAAAGCACAGATGGGACATGAAATACATACTTCACAGCTTGTTCAGGAAAATATTTCCCAGACTGTCTCTGCCGTAGGGTGTGCAGATCACCTCCTGGACAAATCTCCATCACCAAACACAAGAACTTATCAGTCTCGAAGTGTGTATACAATGTTGGCAGGAATGGATGATCAAGGCATTGCAATATTTCCCGTTCAGTTTGAGCTCTAAGCAGTTTCTTGCGACTTGCCAAAGAGTTCTTGTCCATAACCTTCATTGCAAAATAACATCTAGTACCACTCAACTCAGATAAGTATACACTACCAATATCACCACAACCCAGCCTCTTGAGCAGCCTGAAATGATTCAAACCTAAAACCCCTTCTCTAGCCCTAATTGCTCGGATAGCCTCCCATCTTAAATCATTTGCTTTATGAGGCTTGCTGAGACTGCTACTTAAGCTGCTGCAAGTGCTCTCATCGCTGATATCACTGCTTGTACTGGCCCTACACATGCTACTCTTGCCACTCTCAATGCAATCAACCCGATCACTTGTTTTAGCACTCTCACTAGTCTTTGTCAGACTGCTGGTTCCGTCACTAACCATACCGGAACTCGAGCTATCCTTCACACTGCTTTGATTGGAATCTTTCTTTTCTTGAACCCCACTGCTTTCCAAGCTTGTTGAGCTATCCAATTGCGGCGCCTTGACAGGATCTCCTTGATGACTCATCTGTTTCACAACTCCCGTCAAAGGAAGAGGGCCATTAACCTCCAAAGAATGAATGGTCTGCAAAGGCATCTTATCAGGTAATTCAGAATAAATATGCTTTGAAGAAATTGAGTTCAAAGGTTTCAGAGGTCCTCCCAGGGCACTAGGCTCTGGTTTGTTAGCTGTTGGAATCTGCAAAGGTGAAGGCTTGCAAGTGCTTGCCTCAACCATTTGACTGTAAGCTTCCTTGGATTGATGTTCAGAACAAGCTTTGGAGACTGCTATCTTGGAAGACATTGATCAGGGAATTGACCAACGAATGCACCAAGCTATTTCAATCCATTACATGCTCTACACTTTAAAGTGCAATCCGGAAAACCCATTGCATCGGTATCATCGATTGTCTTTTTCTCCAATGATATTATATCCAAATGAAGGTGTCTGCAAACACATCAGAAAGCAAGAAGGACATCATTTTTTCCTCCATAAGAAATGAGAACAAGGAGAAAGAAACACTTGTGATATAAAAGACAAGCATGTGCAAGTGCAAAGAAAGCATCGGGTAAGTTTGGTTAAAATGATCAAGGAAAATGGAATCTCAAACCATAAATTATTTCAGGAAACAAAGGAATCCGACAGCAGAACTTGTCTCATATCGTGAATCAGAGAAGGATTAAGTTCCTAAGTTCACAGCCCAAAAACCTATTTCCAAAGAATTCCCAAAGCAAAACATCCTAAAGAAAACCACTCTATATGAACAAAACCTAAACAGTTGGAAAAGAAATTTGCAGCTCCAAATCGGTCAAAATCCCACTGAAAACCGAGCAATTCAAAGCAAATTAACACCGAGCTACAAGAAAAGGCGAAGAACACATACAAGATTCAGTCTTTCCACAACCAATAACCAGATATCCCGAAATCCACACGGAAAGGCAGCAGCTTTATAGCAAAATCCTCAGAATCAACAAAAGAAAATCAGGTCAATCATCCATCAAATGCCAGCACCGGAAAAACTCCAAACGAAAGACCACCAAATCAAGGACGGGAGATCGAACCAACCACATCAAAGTGCAATCTTTCCACAGACAACAGCAGTAAAAATCCAATATTTGCCCTAAAAAAGCGACCTTTGCATCAACAGCAGCAGAAAGCCAACAGATCCAAGCAGCAGCTCCAAAACGCCCTATCAATTGCTAATCGCATCGGATCTCCCCAACCACTACTCCTCAAAACCCGACCACAGATCCAATAAAAAAAATAGAAAAATGCAAAAAATTGAATGAAAAGAGATCAGAACAGAAACAAAGATGTAGAAAAGAAGATGAAACCTGGAAGAGCGGGGGTCCCAAAGAGCTCCTTGTTGATAAAAATCACAGCTTTTATGGTTTCTTTTGGATTCAGAGAGGAGCAGAGCAGCACAAAAGAGAGGAGAGGGAAAAGGGCGAAATAAAAAAGGCAAGGAAGGAAAAGTGGTGTGCGTATGTGTTGGAATCAGTTGGCTGTTTTTAGGTGGAAATAATTATAAAAAAATATTTTATTTATATTATTTTTTTTTTTTGGTGGAACTGTGCATCCAGTGCACAAGAAAAGGAGCCGAGTGGGTCAAAAGATTCAACTCAAAAAGCATTTTGCTCTTCTATTTCAATTTTCTGATTTTTTTTAAGTAATAATTTTGAATTTTTTCTGCACCAAATTATTTTTCTTCTTTAATTTTAGCAGCCTGAAAAGCTGTCCCTTTTCACGGGATTTATATGTACGCCCCTGAAATTTGTGTATTTACCCCTTTTCTCTGTGAAACTTTGCAAATATCACCCTGTTTGTCTTGATCGAAAACAACAAATTTTTTCATGTACTGCATTTTGGATTAATCCCAATTGGCATCAAAAATTCAAAAAAATCATCTTGGAAAATGACATGGTCTCAATCCAAACATCATTTTCTTTTTTTTAATTTTAAAATTTACTAAATATCTCGACTTTTTTTTTTAAAAAAAAATAATTTTCATATAAATTAGATCTATTTTAGGTACGTTTGATTTTCTTCATGCTCACAGTTGGACTGGTACAAATTTGAATCTGTTATAAAACAAGAGAAAATTTTTTTTAGCCCTACATGTATCACCATACATCACATTACTGCTGCATCACATCCTACCATTCTTCAACTTGTTTTGCTTTTCAAATAACAAATTTTTTAAATTTTTTATTACTCCCTCGTACAGACCTGTTATTTACCTCTTGTTTTGGATCAATTTCAAAAATCCAAAATTAAGAAAATTGGGGTCAATTTTTTTAACTTTGGTGTTTAGTTTGATTCAAATACACAGAAATTGAGAGAATTAGACAATTTTAATTCCTTCTCAATTTTAGTTTTTAATTTCAAAAATTTTGAGGGAAATACACCAAATTCTAGGAATTGGGGTAAAGCCCACAAATTAAATGATAGGGTTATATAACCCTTAGGTCATTTTTGTAAAATTTTCTTCATTTTTAAATTAATTTTTTTAAAATTTTAAATTTGTATAATTTTGTTTACTAAAAATAAAAATATTTTTTTAAATTTATCAAATTATTTAACTTGTTAGCTAAAATATAATAAATAAATCCTGAATTAATTTTATTATATTTATATAATTTTTTATTTATGACCATTTTAATAATTATATTAATTTTTAAAATAATAAATCATGTTTCTAAGAAAATATGTATTTTACGTTTATCAAACTATTTAACAAGAAAAAATATTAAATAAATCATAAATTAATTATATTATAATTATAAAATTCTTTATTTTTGGGCTATTTTTAAAATTTATATTAATTTTTAAATTAACTTACTATTTTTTAATATTAGATATATTATATTATTCCATTTACTTATAAATAAAGCATCGATTTTTTTAAAAATAATATATATTTTGCGTTTGTAAATTATATTTATATTTTTTTAGTATTTTGTACCAAATTTAATATTAAATTTAATATATTTTTAAATTTAAGGAACTCAGTCAATTTTTAATTTTATCTAAAAATATTCATCTAAATATTGAAATTAGACAATTCCAACAATTCTCTCAATTTTTCAAAATTAAAATAATTGACTAAATTTTCAATTCTAGATTGGAAATTCATTTAAACGAATCATTAATATCTGGTTAATTAATCATGGGAGCTTTCAGAATTCATTGCCAGAGATGAGAGTGAGGAGACGAGGAGGAGAGATGGGAGGGGTGCTCGATAGAAAGGGGCTGAAATTGAAATTCGAGGGATTGAAAAAAAATTTTAAAAAAAAATTTTGACTAAAAAGATTACAAAATTTTGAGAGACCAATAAAAAAATACTTATAGAACCTATTTAGATCGAGTATTATATTTTTCGGAAATCTAGATTGGAAGGTTTCTTAGTTTTATTATGTGTTTGAAATTTATTAATATTATTATTCTTAAAAAATAAGAAATATTACTATATAAAATTAGAGTTATTATTATGACAATAACAATAGGGGTTTGATTAGAATAATAAAATGCAAAAAGCAAGTAAATGAAAAAGGTGTAGAAACCAAAATTTACTATCATTTGATTGAAAAGAAGCCATATTGTGTATAAAAAGAAAGACAAAATGAAAAGGTACCGAAAGACAATGTCTCTTTCTTAAGTTTCAAGGGACATGCTTTCAAAAATTTACAAATCCCATAATTTCTGCTGTTCAATATTAAGAAAGTTGATACTAATACTATTTTTTTTTTCCAAAATTATATATATATAGACTCCTATAAAAATAGAAAAATGACATATATAACCCTATAAAAGGTGCAATTGTTCAATCATAGAGCCACAATTTTTTAGTCCAGTCAACAGAATTACAATTTTTACAAAAACATATTTCCAAGAACATGCATGCACAGGAATACATGAAACTCATATGTTCTATTCCAAATTGAGAATAAGTGTGGTTGTCAAAGAAGAGACCAAAATACAAAACAACAGAAATCCATCAGAGAAGTTGTCACTGATTGCTGTGACAAATCTTATCTGGTGTTGTATTCAAGATTGATTGGCGTTTCAGTGCATGAAGAGTAGCTATCAAGCCAATGTAGTTGCTTTTCTACTGACTGACTTCTCAACAGCCTCCATTCTTTTCATTGCCTCGCCCAACTTTTAAAAATCAGTCCTGCCTCCTCTCTTTCAATCTCAAGCTTGGCCTACCATTTCTTGTCCTGTCCTTTTACAAAAAGTTAGGACACAGTTTGGCTTGTGAGCACCACAGTCATAGTTATGCTTGTGAGCACATTAATCTAGGGGTCCTTTCATCTTTTTCACATATGTAGCCCTACAACTTACGGAAGAACAATGGTGTGACGGTCTGATATATGCTACCCATCGTCCACTGTTCACTAGGAGATGGTTAAAAAAAGGGGATAATGGAGAAAATAAAATTTGTCACGTAATTGTCATTTTATATGCAAAATTGTTGCTGAATTTGGGCTGCTAAACTTGGAGAACTGGAGTGAAAATAAAAATGTCGAATTGATGAACGAAAAAAAATCAAAAATGATGAAAACCAAACATGTATGATAGAAATTGTATTGAATTAAAAGGCAATAGCATGATGGTCCAAATTCTCCTACCCACCACCCACTACTAAACCGTTGAGTAAATAGGCTATAGACAATGATCACAAGTTAAAAATTAACAATTCCATTGCTGAGATTGACTAAGGAGTTTAACAGTGAGTTTTGGACAATAGTATATTCTTATAATTATGTATTGTCATGTTGCACGGAGTCCTACACGGGCCATCTATGAGCTCTTCTGCTTTTGTTTACTGTATGTAGGGATTCTTAAAAACCCTAATGCAGGCTTGGAACATATGCATGAGGGCATGATGAGCTGCAAGCACATGCAGCTCCCTCTTGGTGGGCATCTCCCCTACAACATGTGATCCAATGGACTTCGCATAAAATATGCGGCTCCCACCTGTGCCACTTACAAGGAGCATGTGCCATGCACATGATGGCAGACGGTATCTATGGGAGCAATTATTCATAATCTATCTAGCATTACTTCAGGTTTGGGCTGTTGCCCTCTCAGTCCATTGGTCTTAGATGTAGAAAATGATTAACTTGAGTACTATTAGAGTAGGAAAATGTAAATATAAGCATTCATCATTGGAGGGATAGTCATTATTTGGAAATTAGATCAGGTGGCTGAAAACACTAAACAATGCAGAACTGACCTGAGCTTTCCTGCAAAACTGAATGGCAAGGCAGTTCGGATATCACTCTTATTGTATGCTTTCTCTAATATCTTCTAGACTTGACAACTAGCATTTCTGTAGACAAGGCTCAAGATTATTCAAATTTAACAGCAACATGAGGTTAAATAAAGAGAAATCAGAACATAATGGATAAATCATAATTGTAAAATGTAGTCGAAGTACGACAAAATATAACCGGTGTGCATGAGAATAGATGAAAAAGAAGCTTAATACGTTAGAGGAAAACAGCATTTCTTAAATGTAATGCTGATATACATAAAAGATAGCAGCCACCAACTGTCTATTTATGCAAAAATCTCAAAAACATGTAAGAGTAGAAATCTACATTTCTGTACTAAACGAAAAGCATCAACAAAGAAAACGAAGCTTGTAGATCACTGAATGCAATTGACATATCACAAGGAACAGGATAGTCAACAAAGTATTAATGCTTAATTTTGTCATTCAGATACTAGGTTGGATTCTTGGCCCAAAACCGCATTGATGGCAATAACCCAGGCAGAAAGGCAGATCACCTTTGAACAACACAGTGGTGCAAGACCAGCATCCTGGAAAGCTTGGGATGATGAAACAAATAAAAAAGTGATAGTTGTGGCTATAGAACATCAGAATGTACCGCTCCCTCATTATAATTCATCAATTTAATAATTCCCCCGAGTCCAACACAGAAGTAGCAGAAAATATAGCTGCCAAGCAATTATCGTTTGGATAAAATAATCACACAAAATCCATGCATGTGAAGATCCTCTAGGAAAATACAAGAAAAATGAATTTACCAAACACCACAAAAGATAATCCAATGATGATATTGTACATTATATGAGACTTCAGTATTCACAGGATGAAATTATGCAAAGCCTTGAATCATCCAAATCATCCTGGAAAGAATGACAATTTTCGAGTTTCATGGTTCAAGCATCTTAGAAGCAACAACCATCTCACTCAAGTCAAATCAGAATGACAAATTCTGTGCTAGTTGAATCTCAAATTGTGGCACTGAACGAGCCATGCAGTAGTAGTAGATCTACTGCATAGGATTTCCCCATTGAAATTTTACATCATTTGTGTGGTTGAGTCAAATATGACAAAACGTCTAAGTGTATGTATCCAAGTTCTTGAGAAACCCAAAATTCCACACACATCCCTGCAGTCATTTGGACACAAGTTTGAGACCTGCAAATTGTTTAGTCCATCAAATCTACTTTGTACTCCTTCCCGCACTGACATTTGATAATGTCAGAGATGCCCTGTGGAAAAGTTAAATAATAACAAAGTAAATAAAAGTTATCCAACAATTTCTTATTGCTACTTGAACTTTTAGGTTTTTTTCTGGCATTACTCATTGAGCGGTATGGCAGTTCAATATTACTTATTAACCATGTAACACAAACCCTTCAAAATATAAACAGGAAACAAGGTACAATTTCACAAGAGGACCAATAGCTCATATGTTTATGCCTGTTAAAGCAACACGCTGAAGCAAAAGCCATAAATGAACTGATAACCATCATTCAGTGAAAATAAGTAGTTATTAACAATTGCATTTTTTGATGATGCACGACAGGATCAATGTCTGTTACCTCCAGTTGTTTAATCTGATCTTTAAGAGAGTTCAAGTATTCTGTTTCTCCGGCTTTATCAGCCAACAGAGCTTTGTGTTCCTCCTTCAATGCTTCCATGTCCATTGCTGACAGCTCAGACTATGCACCAATTAACCACATGACTAAGAACAAGTACATGAAAACAATGTGAATGGGGATTCTTCATATCTAGGGTGCTGAAGCAGCTGAACTCACGGGAACACTCTTTTGGTTCAATTGCTCAATCATCTGCTTAGACTAGTAGAATGCAGAACAGAATGTCCATCACAAGATGATTAAAATGCAGGAACACAAATCCATAATTTTGCAAAGCAATAGCTCTGTAAGGATCCATACTTTGTTGCTTAACAGTTGAGTTTCAGATTTTTTAGCCATTAGCTCTTCAAGCTCAGCCTTTGCAGACTCAATTTGGTTTGATAGGTCCTTGTATCTGACACCAGTCTCACCTCCCTGCTATTTAAAGAACTATAAACAAGTGCAAATTTCCAACCACAATTTTCAAACTCAAAAGGTTTCAGACCATGTTCTCCATCTTGACTCCAAGGGAAACTCTTCCACTGTTCAAATTTTCTGCAAAATCATGTTCAAGTAGAAACAAAAGACTGTCTTAAGCATAATCATATATTGAGAAGACAAAAGAGTAAGTTCATAAATTTTATGTAGGTTAATTATATGAGAAAAAATAAATTTTAGGTCGCAAGAGGAGAAGCAGTGAGACACAGGTCTCTGGTTGTCTATCCATGCCATATCAGATTGCACATGTTAGAGCAGTGTGGTCAATTTCCAGCACAAACATTTGACTTGACTGACTCTACTTTGCATATTCTACAAATGACACAATGACTTTCCAACTGGTATAAACAAGGGCTATACCTTCAACATCGTACATTTCCATATCAGTTGATCTGGCAACCTACATAATCATTGTTGAATTAGTGGAAAATTGTGATTTGTAAATGTTCAAAAGCAAGAGTGAGCTTTCCATGATGAAAAACAGACTCCTGTACAATCTAAAAAAATAACTAATTGATAAAGAAACAAGATGCTACAGATATCCCATGAATTGCAACAACAGATCCAACCAATACAAATATACTAGGTTTTACTTTAGCTAAACTGTTGTCGAAAATTGTGTAAGCTATCGTGTAAATTTGCATCCAATCGAATACAACAAGGTTATTGGTTTGAGAGTAGACAAACAATATGAATGAAAAACTTTCCAATTGGGAATCAGTTGACATTTTCCCCTTATATGAGTTGAAACAGTCCTGCATCCAGAAAAAAAACTGCATATAAATGCAAGAATTTTCGCATAAAAAAGAAAAATTGTTTAAAATGCAAGATATTCAGAATATGGAAGATATTACTGATTAACAGAATGGCTGTGAGAAACTAAACCCTAACCTGTTGACCCAGTAGTTTGGCATTCAAGTCCTCCAAGATCTTTGCATAATAAGTTCTGTTATTGGCCCAAAAAAAAGTGAAAATCATATACCCGCAGTATAAGAGAAAATCTTCCATAAATAAATACCTTTTGTCTTCCAATTTTGTAGACAGGCTGACTATTTCTTGTTGAAGAAGATCTAATGTCTACAGTGAGAAAATAAAAAAAAAGGAAATAAGGAATGCAGGTGATTGTACTTCATTACAGATGAACGACAACCAGTGTAGATGGCTTTATCTTAATTGACTTAAAAGTTTAATTAGAACGGGTAAATGTTCAGCATAGAAAATCCCAATATCAATATTCTGAAAAGCTATCTCAGTAAATATCAATCTAAAAGTCACAGATGACTATACAAGAAAATGTTCAGGAAGTAGTGCATAAATAATAAAGTTATACATTGTCTTCCCAGAAAAAAAAATGAAGCACAATGTCCCCACATGAAACTTTTTCGAAAAGGAATTTTAAGTACATTTCCAAAGAACTGACTAGAGCTTTATGTTTTCCCAATTAAGTATCATTTAGTAACCATAAAAGCATAATACCAAGCAAAATGTATTCAGTTAGGTTTGCATTATCACAGTAACTCCATCCAAACATGATGCATAAAAAAGAGCAACAACAATTCATTATTTCATAAAGCAATAAAAATTGCATGAGAAGGTACGAGGTGACACTATGATCTCTTGAAAAGAAAAGGTGTTATGACTAACATTGCATGTGATACATTTGAAGAAACTCCAGCACTGATTAACTAAGCAATAGCACACACAAATCATGAAGTGAAACTTACAAGTATGATTCAATGGTACAACCTTACAAAGTGTTGCGGATTCAACTTCAAATGACACAATCTGCTTCTGCTTATCAACAATTTGGCTACAAACTTGAGCTCTTGCCCTCCCAATCTCCTCCACCTCCTCATTCAATCTCTTTGCTTCAGTTTTCACTAAAACCAGAATCACCATTCTCATATGCTCACTTCTCCATAAAAAAAAAGACCAAATGACAAATACCCAAATGGCAAACACAAATCTCAACCTTTTTCAGAAACCCGCCAATCAATTCTTCAATTCCAACAGAAGAATTCAACATCCTACTATGAATCAGACGAACTGTTTTGGATAATGCGCGACAAAATCTTAAAATCTTGCTATAAATATATAGATCGAAAACATTACAAATTCTGAAACTCTAGTAACGGACTCCGTAAATTAAACCCAAAATTAGGGGTAAGATTGTCATTTCATTAGCAGCGTGTTTCCCGCCATTTTTAGGTCCTCGCTATCATACCCCGGATCGCACAAAAGAAGCCCCGGAAACGCGCTCAAATCCACTCACAATTAACAAATACTGATTTCCTAGCGTTTTTCACTTGATCCCGTGCGCGTTTCACCGGACGAAAACCTCGGCAGCTCTCAACTTCCTCGCTGAAAAGCTCCCAGCCCTCGCTAACTTACGCCACCTATCGTCTCCTTCACCCCAAAACCAGAGAAAAAAAAAAGCAAAAAGGGAAAATCAGAGAAATACCGAGATCAAGATCCTTAACCAGCGCATTAATGGCGGTCCGCTGCTTCTGCTCCTCCACCGACATCTTCACTGCCTCATCCTCGATATCTACATCACCAGATCGGAGATCCGAACCATCAGAATGACAAAAAGATCACGAAGAAGAAGAAGAAGAAGAAGAAAAAAAGAGATCGGGAAATCGGCGACCATTCATCTGGGATCGGAGACTCCTCATGTTCTTCAGATATTCCTCCATCTCCATCTCCATCGATCGAAAATTCAGGAAAATCAAGAAAAATGGGACGAAATTGATCTCGATCCCGCGGGCGGACGAGGGAGAAGGGAATGAGCTGAGAGGCTTCACTGATGGTCAATTTGTATAAGAGATGGAAACGGGTCGGATCTAAGGAAGATACGCATGCGAATCCTTTTATAGTCGGCTTGGATCTTAGATGATTCTGGGTTGGCACCCGAATCCGAAACGTAGCGCACATTTTGGGGCGTAAATGGGCCGGAGCCGCACTGGATTGGCGTGGACCCTAGCCCAAGTTCGGTTTACGGACTTTTACGAATACACCCCGAAACATATTATATTTACAACTTACCCCCTAGTTAGTAGTTTCGAGATATTGCAGCGATTGACAAAGTTGAAAAGCATTACACCGCAATTTCTTTCTCCCGTTTTCAACTCCAATATTAATATTATTTACAAATAAGCCCTTGTTTCAACAATTTTTGACCCGAACCCCTTGAAATATGTTAAATTTACGAATGACACTCTATTTTCAACCTATTTACATGAATCTCTGAAAAAGAAGGATCAAAAGAAATGGTTATAATACATGTATCCGAGTACTGCACCCAAGCTCCAAAACAATGTAGATGAATTGCACATGGACAAATGTTTTTTAACTTATGCATGATTATGTAGAACGTTAAAAATCTTTTGGACCGAAATTATTATCCGACGTATAATATGCGATGAACTAATAACAAATATGGATCCATTTGTCTTTGATAAACATGGCTTCAAAGTTTTATATATTAATCACTAGACCACTTGTGTAATATTTTATTTGATTCCAATCGATCTATTGCGAGGAGAAAAGTCAAGAGTGTGAGCCGAACCCTAGTAATTAATAAGCAAAGATTCATTTGAACATGGACTAGGCCTTAGCCGAGAACTTTTTCTATTAAACGAAGTCCACCTTGAAGCCGTGAATAGGAAACTAGGGGCAGGACTATATAAATATAAGGATTGATGCTTCCGAAGAAGAAGCTCTTGGAGGAGGAGGAGGAGGAAGAAGTGGAGGACGAGCAATGGACTCTAATGGCTCTCCTCCTTGCCATTCACGGGAATCCGGCGAGGGGTACTCGTCGGAGAACACGGCAGGTGAGCTACCGTTCTTTTCTTCATTTTCCATAAACTTACGTTTGCATGGATTTTGATTACCTGCATTGTTTTATTATAGAATAGAAGAACATAATCGTGTTTAAAAATTTATCTAGCATCCATATAATGTAAAATGGTTTTTTGCTCCCATTCAAACGGATTGTTTGGGACTCTCATCAAAGTTCGTATTTTCCGATCTCGTCATCAACTCGTTACGAAGAGCGAAGGTGATCTCTTTCTTTCCGCTAACAATTCTTTTCAATAAATGCTCAGAGTTGAGGGGGCTATTTCTATAAAAATAAATAATGAGTGGTTTCTTGCAAAAGATGCAGAATTTTTAACTCGAGCAGATTTGAGATATTACTGAATTAAAAAAAATTATTTATCCAATACACAACTAGAAAGTCAAGTGTGAGATCCAAAAATTTAGCAACTGGAAGAAGTTTCGTAAAACAATTCTTACATCGTGGGAGAAATTGGCAACTAACTCCAATAATTAATTCAATTTAGATAACAGTCCTCCTTCAAAGAGATTTTTTTGCATTTGTGCACCTAACATATTCTAAACTTTGTTAGGGGCATACTGAGAAGGTTTGTAGGACATTTTCAAGGCATGCATTCCAATAAAAAAAGATCTTTAGGGGCAAATGCATAAAATAAATAAGAACAAGGGGCACACGAGTAAGAATCCCTCCTTCAAACTATTCGTGTAGCACATGGGACTATGATCAAACGTAACATTAAAAATGAAAACACGAAGGTTCACTACTACACTTGATTTTGAGATTAATAACCCACTTGAAACTTTACTAAATAAGGATTAATAAACAAATTGAAGCTTAATATGCGGCCTCACGTCTTCTTCATATGAGGAGAGAATCGAAATCTTTCAGTTTCAACAAACAAAAGGAGGATGGATTTGGTCTTTGTTGGGTCACCAATGAAAAGACCTACATAGTCTTATCTACCGACAGAGAATATGAGCCGGCAAAGCATTCGAGTCAGATTCGCATACTGCAAACTAGTTCCATGGTGCTTAGTACAAACTCACCAGATAGGGTTTCTTGTTCAACTTTGCATCATACAAGTGTTAAAAACAACTAATTGGAGAAATAATGGATCAAGAAAAAATAATTGGAATTTTGCATATTATTTTCTGATATAGTTTTGAGCGTTTCTACACGATGATTCATGATGTCACGAGTATCTAGAACATATAAAACATTAGATAAGGGAATTCTATGAAAATACCGATAATAAATGCCACAACTGTGGCAAAACTCCCGCTACAGCGGACTGAAACTCTGATCCTTGTTTCAACATGAAGCAGAAGAAATCAACGACAACCCAATAGAGGAAGTCCGGCTGACCGTCCCCATCACCGACGACCCGACCACACCTTGCTTGACATTCCGGACATGGGTGCTTGGCCTGGCATCGTGCGCTCTCCTGTCCTTTGTGAACCAGTTCTTCTCCTACCGGCAGAACCCGATCGGCATATCATCAGTGTGCGTGCAAATAGTCACCCTCCCTCTTGGCAAGCTCATGGCGGCCACTCTGCCTGCAAAGCCAATACGGGTCCCAATGACGAACTGGTGGTTCTCGATGAACCCGGGCCCATTCAGCTTGAAGGAGCATGTGCTCATCACAATATTTGCCAATGCCGGTGAAGGGGGACCTTATGCCTTGTACATCGTCACTATAGTGAAGGCCTTCTACCGCAGACGCATCAGCCCCGTTGCTGCCATGCTGCTCGCTCAAACCACACAGGTTGGTTCCAGCTTTATAATCTACAATGTATACTCTCACCTGCAGCTTCAAACGTATTCTAGTAATGAAATGATCGAAATTAATATGGACAATGCATGTGCAATAAGAAGAAAATATGCTAGAACCTTGATTTGGTATCCTGCTAGTTCGTTATTCCTAATGAGACTTGTGTTCCTGCCAGCTTAAAGACCATAACATAATGGAACTAAGAAACTGACGATGATTACCCAAAAAACGCAGTGCTAAATGATTAACATGTAATGAAATTTCAGTTGCTTGGATATGGCTGGGCTGGTTTATTCAGGAAGTACCTGGTTGACTCTCCTTACATGTGGTGGCCGGGAAACCTTGTTCAGGTCTCCCTCTTCAGGTACTTGAATCCAATTCAGCACCCCTAAGATCTTTTTTTCATTATGGAGAATCTGTGTACTCTGCAAAAGCATGACAAACCATATAATCACTCTCAAACACAAAATTTCAGAGCACTGCATGACAAGGAGAAGAGGCCAAAGGGCGGCTTATCAAGGATGCAGTTTTTCCTAATGGTCTTCATCACAAGCTTTGCCTACTACATCATCCCTAACTATTTCTTCCCGTCCATCTCAGCCCTCTCGTTTGTCTGCTGGATATGGAAGGACTCTGTAACAGCACAACAGATTGGCTCTGGGCTCAACGGGCTTGGCATTGGCTCTTTCGGACTTGACTGGGCCACAGTGGCTGGGTTCCTCGGGAGCCCACTTGCTACACCAGCATTTGCAATCTTCAACACACTGGCAGGGTTCATCCTTGTCATATACGTATTACTCCCCATCACATACTGGACCAATGAATACAATGCCAGGAAGTTCCCCTTATTTACGTCTAATGTGTTTGACTCCGATGGGAATCCCTATAACATAACAAGGATTCTTGATGAAAAGACTTTCACCATAAATTACCTTACATATGATAGTTACAGTAAGATCAATCTCAGTGTCTTCTTTGCCTATACTTATGGATTGAGCTTCGCAACTCTAATGGCTTCCCTCACACATGTTGTGCTCTTCTACGGCAAGTAATTCTCGGATAGCCTCATCATGTATTTCCTACACTTCATTTACATTCTTCTGTATTGATGAACTTGTTTTGTCAGGACAATCTTGGAGATGTGGCGCAAGACTGCAGTGTCTGCTAATGATAAGTTTGTTGATGTGCATACAAGAATCATGAAACGGAACTATGAAGCTGTACCTCAGTGGTGGTTTGGAACCCTTTTGATCATAGTTTTGGGTCTCTCGTTCTTAACCTGCGAGGGATTTGATAAACAACTGCAGCTCCCATACTGGGGGATCTTGCTAGCTTGTGGAATGGCTATAATTTTTGTGCTGCCCGTTGGA
Organism: Trichopus zeylanicus subsp. travancoricus; assembly: GCA_005019695.1. NCBI lineage: Eukaryota > Viridiplantae > Streptophyta > Magnoliopsida > Dioscoreales > Dioscoreaceae > Trichopus > Trichopus zeylanicus. Next base: position 125,483 of record RXID01014368.1, read on the forward strand.
GTGCTAACAGCTACAACAAATCAGGTCAGTGCTTATAAAAAGATCAAAATTAAGCAAGGAATATGAGATTATAATGTAAAACAATTCAAATATGATATAGATTCTTGTTTAAAGAAATTTTGCAAGCCTCACAAATGTAAGATTAATGTTTTCTTATTATGATGTAGGGACCTGGGCTAAATGTCATTACAGAGCTGGTTATTGGCTATCTCTACCCTGGCAGGCCATTAGCAAATGTGACTTTCAAAACCTATGGATATATAAGCATGGCTCAAGCCCTGACATTTCTTGCTGACTTTAAGCTAGGTCATTATATGAAGATCCCACCGAAAGCAATGTTCGTTGCTCAGGTACTTCAAATGAACTAAAGTCACACTTGATATCATGCTTAAAAGGAATATGGATTATGAATAGTTAAACAATGTCAAGAGAAGCGCTCGGCTTCAATAGCGAATTTTACCAGCTTAACAACTTTTAGTTCTTGATATTACAAGTTATTCCCCAAATGACTCAAGTTAGAAGAAAACACTGTATATGATGTAGGGAGCCTTCTACTTTACAGGAAACTTCAAATTTTGACATCAATCTGCCTGTTAATCATAGCCTTGCATCCAGCATTATGCCAGTCAGCATGCTTGGTTCGGTTGACAATGAGCATGCAAACACAAAGATGTTATGCTGTTCTTCAGTAAATTTTTGATGATTCATCTCAATGGATTGGATTTCTAAAGTAGAAGCAATGGTTCCCATTAATAAATAAGCCTATCCTCTCATATGTGAAACTAAAAAAACAACTATTTTATTGAAAACCAATCTCTAGGAAGCATCCTCTGTTGGCTTATCTTAAAAAAGCTACACAATTTATGAAACTTCAAGTCAACATCAATGAGCAAAAGAACAGGAAAATTGCACCTTGAACTATTGAATCAGCATTCTAGGAAATAAACCAACATAAATTTTTCTTTAAGCAGATTCCTTATTGGACAACCTTCTTAAAAGCAAGGTTCCATATTAGACAAAGCGGATGAAACAAACTTGATTTTTCAATCCCTTATCAATTCTTACTTAACTTGTAGTCCTCTGAAACTTCCAATCTTACCATAAAATCTTGCAAAATGGAGCAGTAAACATAGTTTCTTGTGATTGTCTTCAAATTTAAGGATGAACAACAGCATCAAGCAGACCACAAATTTAAACAATGTGACATGGTACACAGCAATCAGTTGTAAAGAAAACATGTAGAAAAGAGAACTTCATTGTTCTCGGGTAAAGTAATATAATCAGTTTACTCAGAACATGTTTAGTAAGAGTGGTGGTTGCATTCTTGATCTTTATTTGTTAGAACCTCTTCATTTCTCTGATAGTGTCCAACATGCTCAGATTACATCATTTGTTCTATAATCACAGTTAGTAGGAACAGTGGTAGCATCGGCAATCTACTTCAGCACGGCATGGTGGCTCCTGACTTCCGTCAAGGACATATGCAGAATAGATCGACTTCCAACCGGAAGCCCGTGGACATGCCCCGGAGATGATGTTTTCTACAACGCATCCATTATTTGGGGGGTTGTCGGGCCTCGCCGCATGTTTGGTCCCCTTGGTCTTTACTCAAAAATGAACTGGTTCTTTCTCATCGGCCTTCTTGCTCCTGTGCCCGTGTGGCTGCTCTCACGAGCATTTCCCAAAAAGAAATGGATTCCACTAATCAACATGCCTGTCATACTTGGAGCAACAGGGGCCATGCCCTCCGCAAAATCAGTGCACTACATATCATGGTTCATTGTAGGCATAACATTCAATTTCTTAGTGTACCGAAGGTACAAGATCTGGTGGGCAAGGCACAACTATGTGTTGTCCGCAGCATTGGATGCTGGAGTGGCCTTCATGGGTGTGCTTGCCTACTATGCTCTGCAGAACCACAACATCTATGGAATGGAGTGGTGGGGCGCTCAATCTGATGACCATTGCCCTTTGGCTGCATGTCCTACTGCTCCAGGAGTTGTGGCTGACGGTTGTCCAACTTTCTGACGTATTACCTTCTGAAATATCATACCAGCTTTCATTTGTTAAATTGGCAAATATAGCTAACCTATAGCACTCGGTTCACTTTCTCATTGATAAAATGCTAGAAAGGTGTGGGCCATTCTAGTGAATTTAACAAGGTTGCAATCCCTGCTTGGGGATTCTCTGTCTCAGCTGAAAATATCATCCACCACATATGCTTCCTAAGCTACCATGCATTTTGTGATTATAATTTCCAGTATTGATTATCGCAATAGAAATTAAAAAACATAGTCCTAAGAAGCATTAACTATTGCAAGCAAATCAACCACTAGATCATCATGGTTCTCCACTGCCAATAAACTGAAAGCTAGGAGTTTCCACTCAAGAATAACAAATATCATGGTTCTGCTGCCAATAAACCGAAGCAAGGAGTTTTCACTCAAGAATTACAAATAAACTTCTTAAATAAGTCTGGCTCTAAGCTCATTCAAAAGCCCCCTATCCAATTTCCACTTTCTCATATGAGATTATCAAATTATAAGAAGAAATCCATGACAAAGGAGATAACCACATAAGAAACATGGGTTTTCAAATTATAAGAAAATTGTGCTAAGTCCAAACTGCAATGTGGTTTGTGTTTAGGTTGTCTTTGGTTATAACCTTTAATAGCAATTACTTTTCACATGGAGATAATTCAGAAGTTGAAGTTACAGTATACTTAGCATTCAAAACAAGACGTCATTTATCAAAACACAAGGAAAAAAATTCAGGAAACATTAAATAAAATTAATATGAACCAACCCAAAATAATACCACAAATCAGATGAATCTCTTATTGTATATCAGAGCATCACTGTAAATAACTGAAAAAAAAGAGCATCATCATCAGCTTCTTAGATGAAACCTAATTAACAGAAATGCAGGATACAATTAAGAATCAATATTTTTAGCATGCCAAGTCTAGCCAATTCCGCATCTCAACTGAAAATGACAATTTATGGATAAAAAACACATCAAGCTTATTTTCTAGAACAAAATCAAGTTTAGAAAACCATAAGCATGACTGATTTAATGGGAAAAAAAAAAGTACAATCACATGACTTCATGCTGCAAAACAGAATCTTCACAACATCCCAATCAGAAACCATCCTTTACCAAGGGATTGGGATGGAAATTGAGACGGACAGGAAGGGAAACGCGAATATCAAAGGTCTTAAAAGGAGATTTTCATGAGATTATATAATTTCAATTTCCTTACTTTTGTCCCTAAAAATAATGGAGGCCAGTTTTTTTTCGTAATTAGATAGTTTGTTAAATTATGAGCCAATGCAATTGTAACCACACGATTTTTTCAAAATTTTCAGAATAGAATTAGTAAATTTGCATTTGAATATGAAATCCCACAACTTTAACCATAGATAAAAAATCATGGTTCTAAAATATTTTTACTGCTCACATTTTGTCTTGAATTTCAAATCTACCAAACACCGAGCCTTTATTGTTCATTCAAATTTCTATCTAAATGCAAACAAATAAACCCCAATACAGGCTTTTCTCTTTTTTTTTTCTTTATGTGCGATGAGGAGAGTTAATGACCAACCTTATTACAAGTAAAAACAATCTTACAATAATTTCTTACTTTTTGTGGAATTGAGTTTCCTAAATAGGGGGCTTAACCTAGATGTGGACAGATGAATAATCTCACAGGGGGGCTCTTAGATGCCCTAAGAGTGTTCTTCAGCTAAATATTATATAAATATTTTCAAAATTCAACTATAATGGTACCATATTTGTGCCAAATAGCAACTAAATTCCTTGGTCTCTGTTTCAGTAACATGGCCACGAGATTGCCCAAAAGCAAACAAACAAATACAATAACAAACCTGTGACCAATGACAATAAATTGGCTACAAAATGCTATAAACCAGTCCATACAATTTTCCTCCAGAGGAAAGCCCCCAAACTGCAATAAAGCCAGGGTTGAACTAGCTCCAATCCAAACCACCACTGCGCCCAAAGGCTATTGAGGCTTAGTGTCAAGCTTGAGCTTTAACTCAGCTCAAACTCGAGTTGTTTCAATTTCCAAATCTCACTGATATGGGGAATAGATTAACTCCAACTTATCAGATGCAACATCTAAGCCGCTCAACCAGGCTCAATGCAACTAACACTGCACAAAAACATGCCCTGCTGGAATGCTTTACAGATATCAAGCTAATGACATCCACAAACACACAAGTCTACCTCAGGTTATCAATGAATATAAAACTCAATATAGTTTTTTCAACAAAACAGTAAAAACTTCACAAAGATTGATAAAACATCCCTTAGAACGAAAAATTTTGAAAAGCAGGGAACATTCTTAGATGGCAGCACAGCAATGAAAACTGTACATTCATCAAATGCATGAAAACAAACGATACAAAATTTCCAATCCAACCTGTGCTTCATAGAAAAGAACACTTGTGACTTGCAGTACCACACTATAATAAACACAAAGCCTGTTTTGTCTACTGAGAAAAACAAACTACCAAAATAAAACTCCAAAATGATGACAATGAAAAAATTCCCACTCAAGGGCACTTGTAAATGCATGATGCCTAAATGGCCTCCACCAAAAGCCAATGGGAACAAATAAAGAAAGAGGGCAATGTGAATGATAAGCTAGATTAAACAGATCCAACAGCATAAGACATCCAAATTTTTATGGTTGAAATCCAAGACCTGGATGCAGAATCTGTACATCATTTCGGCTACAAAATCCTAACATAGATCATTTTTCAATTACTAAAATTAAGTCCATCCTTTCAGCATATGATAAGACACGAAATCCAAGCCAAGCATGCAGTTGGTCTCTAAAGCACATTCTATAGAGTTCTACAAATCAAGCTAATGTATAAATCTGAAGCAACTAATATAGATTCTACAAATCAAGCCAATACTGATGACAGTCTTGTCTAAAAATTCAAAAAAGAAATAGTGCATGATTCTAATTCATACTGCTAGATAGTACACAACACTGATCTAAGCAGCAGCCTGATGGCCTGATCTCTATTGCCCTTCAGAATGGATCTACCACATACAGGATGGAATATCTACTGAACTGGAAGCATCTTGAGCTAAACTAGTGAAACCTGCACAAGTCTGCCTAGGAGAAAGCTGCAGTGCTGTGCCTCTTCACTAGCGCGCATATGGGTGGTATCTACCAGCACCGCCATATCCTCCCCTACCACCATACAGTCCACCAGAGCCATAACCAGCACCAGGCCCAGAATCATATCCACTACCATAGCTAGAACCACCATAGCCAACAAAGCCCTCATCACGTCCATAAGGACCTAAGCCACTGCCTCCATATCCACCACCATATCCTCCACCATATGATCTACTATAATAACCAAGTGAAGATTCTCCTCGGTATCCACCTAAACCACCACCTGCACCATATCCACCACCGAATTCACCCCCACTTGCACCATATCCACCATAACCCCCAAGCCTAGAACCAAGACCTCCAAGACCCCTATAAGATGCAGGGCCAAAACTACTTGCACCAAAACCACTATATGAGCTTCCAAATCCAGCAAGGCCATCACCAAAAGAGCGGGCTCTAGATTCACTACCATATGCATGATGTGGGGGGTTTGAGGCTTTCTTTGGTTCAGCCTTCTTGATCTCCACCTACAACAAAGCAAGAATATCAACCTAAGGCCCTGTAGTTCATAAATTGTCCATAGAGCCAATGGAAAAATAATTTCTATCAACCTGCTTAAACTCTAATGATGAACATACAAATATTTCCAAAAAAATCAAGATGATGATGATGTTGATAATGGCTGCAAGAGAACCGCCACAACCACTCTCCAGTATAGATGTTGCCATTTTGCAAGATTTCTTCCAATGAGATAATAGTTCCAATGCATGATTTGAGACAACTAGAAAAATCTGTGCATGCACCAATTTCAAAATGGTACACTGCACAATGCTCACCTTAGTACCAGCTATATCAATCATATTGCCCTTAGCTAATAAATCATCTACGACTTCCTCAGTGTCAAAAACTATAAATCCAAAACCTCGAGATCGGTTAGTTGAGTGATCTCGTATAATCTGGTGTTCTACAACTTTGCCATGCTTGGAGAAGAAACTCTTGAAATCATCTGAGTGGCAAAAGAAGCAAACATTAGTGCAACTTTATACTATCAGAATGATGTGGATATAACAAAGCAAAAAGATGATATGCCCTTTGCCACCTTCAGTAACTGTAGATGGAATTCCACCAACAAAAATCTTCTTTGTTTTGAAGTCCATGGATTGCAGAGAACCTTTTGGGATGGTTCTTTTGATCTCAACCTGCATAAATTCATAAGAATAATTAAAATAAGGAGCCATGTAATTGGACCTGCAAAGACTACAGGAACTTCTCCAAGGAAAAATATGACACGAAAGATATATTTTATCAAATCATAAAAGCTTAATGACCCAAAATACATCTATTCAGACTCAGTAACTAGAAAGATAGATTAGGCCATCCTCTTTGCAACAGATAAAACAGTTGAAAGAAAAAAATAAGACATACTTGCTTTCCCAGAATGACATGTGTGTCCTCAATGACTTTGTCAACAACAGCAGGATCACGATAGGTTATGAAACCAAAACCTCTAGGCTGCCTTGTGACCTTGTCATGAATAATCACACAATCATCAATCTCCCCATACTTTGCAAAATGCTCCTGAAATGTATCTGTTGATGTAACAAATACATCATGCATAAGAAACAATTCAGAAGAAAGAAGCAAGCAAAACTCTTACTGCACACAAAACACGAATGCACAGTTAAATGCTCTGCAGACTATTATCTACTCTGTATATGTAGCCAATGATCACAAACAGTTAAAAGATTCAAGAACTTAATTTAAGTTCATAGACACATACACGTGTTGTAAACATAAACATACCATAAACAGAGCATACATTTGTAACAATATACACGCTAACTCAAAACATGCAACTTCAAAAAATCACAAAAAAAAAGCTGATAGTGTTGTAACGCTATGACACTAAACTGCAAATATGGCAACCACAATTTGGAATGTCCAAAGAAAATAAAGCATGGATTTGTGTGCTCCTCGTGTTACTAAATTATCAATTCCCCTGAGCATGAATTCCCTTCATCACCCGGCAATTCCTCTAAATAAACAGAAATAACAAGAACCAAAGGACATCAGGAAACCCACCGACGATATAATCGGAACCTAGAGAAAAACATCATCCTAAATGCAAGAGAAAATTCCACCAGGAAAACAACAGCGAACTAATCCTAACACAAATAATGGATCGAGATGGAAAAAGAACGAGATTCAGATCCTAGAGGATAACGGACCTTTGCTGGTGTCCTTGTGCAGCCCTCCAACGAAAATCTTTCTGCGAGAAAGCGATTAGGGTTATAAAAAACCCCATAAAGCAAACGAAAGCAGGACCGGCGGGAGGAGGACTCACCCGGGGCTTGCTCCGTCGCGCTCGAAGCCCTTGCCGCCGATGGCCTTCGACCTCGAGCCCATCGCCGCCGTCGAACTCCTCCGGAGCGAGACTTCGATTTTGGAGAGCAGAGGAGGAAACAGGCGATACCTAAACAAAGCTAGGGTTTCGTGTCGAGTTTGGCATGTCCGATGCCTAATGGGTTCTATATACCGAGAGTCGTGAGGAGAGATCGTGCGTCACGTGACCGTCACGCGGTCTGGGTTCCAGCGAACCGGATGGCAGATGGTGTGGACTGTGGAGTCTGGGCCGTTGAAATCGGTTCGGTTTCGGGACAACTAGAAAAATCTAAGCATGCGCCAATTTGGCAATGATACTCTGCACACTGCTCACCTCAGTACCAGCTAAAGCAATCATATTGCCCATAGCTAATAAATCATCTATGAGTTCCTCCGCGCCAAAAACTACAACCTTCCCGTGTTTGGGTAGCAATTCTTCAACTTATTTTGAGTGGCAAAAGAAACAAACATCAGTACCATTCAGTGCTATCAAAACAACATCGATATACGAAAACGAGAAGATGGCACATTGTTTGCCACCTTCAGTAAGAGTAGATGGAATTGGACTGACAAAAATCTTGCGTGCTTTGGAGCCTTTTGATTACAAACAGCCTTCTGGAATGGTTCTTTTCATGTCAACCTGCATCAGATATGCAAAGCCTACAAGGAACTAAGAATAATTATTAGAGAAAATATGTATTTTGTCAAATCTTGAAAGCTAAATGACTTAAAATGTATCTAATTAGACTTCGCGAAGAAAGAAATAACCTCCAGGAAAAGCAGTGAAGTTAAATGTAAATGAAGTCAGGAAGCCTTACTACAATCTAGTAATTGCAAGAACAATTACCAACAGCCAGTGTCCACAGTCAACATTTCCAATTTAAGCACAAACTTGATGATAGTGATGGTTGGAGTTTGACAACTTCAAAATTTTCTCATTAGATGGTTTTAATTTCAGACGTCGGAAATATAACTCGACATCAAGCAGCAGAACTGTGACTGCTCTATCATTAAAACAATTAAATATGCCACCCTCCTTGCAACAGATATACCGTTGAAAGACCAAAAGATATACTTGACTTCCAAGAAATAACATGTGTTCTCAATAACTTAGTCAAAAATAGAAGGATCATTGATTTCTCCATACTTCACAAAATGCTCATACAATGTATCTGTTGACATAACAGGGCAAGCACGCACAGAAAGAGTACTCAGAAGAAAGAAGAAATAAATAAAGAAATAAAACTCTTACAGCACAAACATAGCAGTCATGCATAATAAAATAGCCCGCAGCCTATTAAGTATTTTGCATGGAGAGTCAATAATCGCCAAAAATTAAAAGACTCAAGAGCTTAATTTAAGTTCATGAACACATATACAAGTCTTCATCATTTACAGATACACCGCATAACAAACCATAAATGGGTCACAATATACACTATATCACTGCATCAAAGTTCAAAAAATAACGAAAACAAATGCCACAGCAAAAAAAGTTGTAGTCTTTAACTTGGAATTTGGCACGCATTTCTACTAAGCATCCAAAAAACAATGCTAATCCCAAATGCAAATGATAACCTCCACCTCAGAAACTCTGAAGAAAACATAGAATCTATAAAAAAAAAACCCAAATAAAAATCTAGTTCTTGAAGACGACAAAACCCTATCACGAAGAACAGACCCTCCGACGAAGATCTCTCTGCAAGCCAAGGAGGAATGAGAAGAAAACTCACATTGGCTCCGAGCACTCGCCGTCGACGGCCTTCGAGCTGGAGCCATTGCGCCCGGCGAACTCCTCCAATAACGAAGCTTGGGATTCAGAGAGACGGGTCGAGAATGTATTTTTGGTGTCCTCGCGCCGTTCAGGGCTCAGCGAACTGGACGGTCCGGTCCGGCGACCGCTGAGATCGGTTCGTTTTCGGGTTTCCGGATGAACCACCGGTCTGCGTACATTCCGATCCGAACCCATCCGAAGCAACTCGGTGACCGGATACAGCCGGCGACCCTCCGTCTTTTCCTGCTCCGCCGGAGATCTAAACTCCAGTTAAAAAGCCACGAAAACCCCATTGCTCCACCTCGATCTCATCGTAGCTCAAGCTTGTCCGGATCTCAAAAATCCTACTCTTGACCCTGATCTCCGATGCGGAAGCCCTAGATTTCGGCCTTATGAAGAGTTTAGGAGATAAATTTCGTGTTGGCGACCTCACCGCGGGCTTCATATGGATCCTTGCGGCGGCGCTCTCCAGACTGCTGAAGCCGGTGCCGAATGGGTGCGTGATGACCTACATGTACCCGACCTACATCTCGATCTCCACTCCGGCGAACGTATCGTCGGAGAAGTACGGGTTATTCTTGTACCACGAAGGATGGAAGAAGATTGACTTCGATGAGCACCTCAGGAAGTTGAATGGGGTGCCAGTGCTTTTCATTCCGGGGAATGGCGGCAGCTATAAACAGGCAAGGCTCGGTGATTTGGTTTTTTTCTGTTGCGGTTGAATGTTAGCTGTAAAGATGCCTGTTTTAGTGTGCGATAGATAGAGGATTCTGTGAAATGCGGAACAATGGGCCAAGCTGATTTTTCTGTTTTAGCTTCAGAAATGTCATGTTCATGATCACACTGAGCAGCTGATGGATTTGAAGTAATGTGGAGTAATGCAAATTGATTTTACGTTGCTAGATCGACATTTCTTTTAGTCCACATACGTCTGTCGTGCAGTCATTGGTAATGTTGATGGTTAGTAGGATGCAACTTGAAAGAACTGGAATACTTATCTTGAAGGCTATTGTGGATGATTTTGGATTATATACTTCTTCTCTTACTGTTAACATACAATAAAGAATACTTAAACCTAATGAATATTGACAACACCATCAGTCAACATGACATGCTTGATTAACGCAGCCTCCTAGCTAGACTTCTGTATACTTCATTTATTATTATCAGTTTTCAAAATGTAAGAATGACAGGGACTGTTTCCGTAGATGCACATATTCTGCCATTTCCCATGGTTCTTCTTTCTTATGGATGACATTTGAAGAGTTTTATTTGTTTGTTCTCTAGGTGCGCTCCTTAGCTGCAGAATCTTCTAGAGCATACGAAGGAGGGCCACTTGGACCCACTTTGTATCAAGAAACTGCCCTCTTGCCTGTGGAAGTTGGCAATGAAAATTTGGAAGAATCTGATGATTTTGCACTTCCTAGTCAATACACCCGAATGTTGGATTGGTTTGCTGTAGATCTTGAAGGAGAACATTCTGCAATGGATGGACAGATACTTGAAGAGCACACTGAGTATGTTGTATATGCCAACCACCGGGTATGACTTCTTTGACTTACAGAGAATCTTTGTTCTTTTTTTTCGCTTGACCAACTATCCCTACCTGAAAATGATATGGGCTGAAAATTTTATCAGTGGTTTATTGTTTTCCTTATATCAATTGCAATTTTAAAGTGAAAAAACCAGAAAGCTGTTATACAGTTGAGATAATTATCCTAGAGTACTGAAGCTTCAATCACCTTATAAGATAATACTAAAAACTATTAGCCTATCGGGGAAAAAACTGCTTGAAATCATTACAAGCTTTCTTCGTTAGTTATTCTCTTCTGTAAATAATGCTTGCTGTAATGGTGACCCTACAGCTATGAACATTTTCTGTGTTGAAGTGACATGGTAAGTATAACATGCATATGGATGTGGATTAATGTGAAGATATAACATGCATATGCATTTGAATTTAGATACATACAACATATATGCAACATCTCTGTGTACATCTACATGTATGACTATATATTATCATGTCTTCTTATATAAGATTTGTGTTTTGATTAGTTCAACTAAAGGCAGTGCTTACCATTTGCCAATTAGCTGGCCCAACTTTTGTGGTAATCATCTTTTCTTGCATGCCTGGCAACGATCTGGTTATTGTAAGGATTGACATTAAATCAATAATGACAAGTCAGCATAGATCCATTAATTTTGTATAGTGCCCTGATCAGGAGGGTCCTCTCAGTATGTTTATAGAAAATTATCCAAAATGAGGGTACTTTTCAAAATCTATGCAGATACTTCTTGAAGGTAAATGAACTCGGCGGATATCTGATTTTCAATTTTTATTGCAGATCTTGGATCAATACCAAGAATCCTGTGATGCCAGATCTAAAGAAGGTGCTGAAGTTTCTGAAAGCTTGCCCACTAGCGTAATATTAGTAGGCCATTCCATGGGTGGTTTTGTGGCTAGGGCTGCACTTGTGCATCCACAATTAAGAAAATCAGCTGTTGAAACTATTTTAACTCTCTCAAGTCCACACCAGTATGTATTAGTCTGGGATTTTTATTTTATGAACTATTTATTTTCTTCTAGGTGTTTTTTTTTTATTTTGGGAACTTAACCATATAAAAACTTGTTTGTGGTTATGAATATGTTTATATTCTATATTTTGTTGCCTAGTTCATGATGAGATTGAACTACTTATCCAGGTTGCCTCCTATTGCATTGCAGCCTTCCTTGGGTCGATTTTTTTCGCAAGTAAATGAAGCATGGAGAAAGGGGTATGAAGCAAAAACTACCCTCAGAGGCCGTCTTATGTCAGCTCCTGTGCTTTCTCGTGTTGTCGTAATCTTGGTGGCTGGTGGTATTCATGATTATCAGGTTTTCTTTGGGAACAAGACACAAGAATTTTGTTATTTTCCTGTTACGTATTATTCATCTGTTTCATTGTATTGGTTGATTTGAAAATTTCTATTCTGAGCTAGGCTTGAAATGCCACTAAGCCAGTAAAATCTGAAAAACAGGTGCAAAATCTATTTCATTAATCCAGGAAATTGGTAACAAAGGAAAAGGTGTAGGAGAAAGATGCCGATGGTTTTGATTGTGCAATATGGTTTATGCCACTCTTTAAGCTTTCAATTTTGGGTAAGATATATTGAGAACCAGTACATCCTTCAGTAGAATTTATTTGACACCTTATATATATAAAAGCCGGAACTATCCTAGTCACTCAGTTGACGTGATTAAGTGATGCAGTCATGTCTTTTTCCTTGACCTTGGTGCATATAGGATGATAACTGGCTGAGCTTGGGTTGTATGAATTATGCTAGGGATTGTAAAGAGGGATGTATGCCATCTAGCTTATAAAGGCCACAGCTCAATGCGTATTTGGGTCAGTAATTAGTGAGTCCTTTCTTGCCTAGAAGCTTGATAATGCCTTGACCCAGGCCCATCCTCTTTTGAATTAACTTTGACAAGGTTATCTTGTGCAACCTCACCTATTGATGGTCCCAAACTGAGCAAAAAATAACTTCGTTTAAGTATTGCTGAAACACAATCAAGAATTGGCTCCTAATGAGATTCAACTCTTTTTTGGTTATTACAATGAGGAAATACCCTTATATGATGATCTTGTGTTTTTTGAGCCCAAGGGATTGGAGTAATTCATTTTCTTATGCTGTCCAACTTCTTTTATGCAAGTTATTATCTTATTTGGCACTATTTTTCATACGTAGATGTTGCTAGATGGTCTTGTTTCTTCTTGACTAAGCATGATTCTGCATAAATGAAACAGTGAAATGGATGTTTTAGAATTTTGAGCAAATTTTGGGACTCTTTCAGGTTCGGTCAAAGTTGGCATCGTTGGATGGCATTGTGCCCTCCAGTCATGGTTTAATGATAGGCTGCTCAGGCATGAAAAATGTGTGGCTATCAATGGAGCACCAGGTTATTTTGTGGTGTAACCAACTTGTTGTACAGGTGCATATAGGATGAGATTTCTTTTCTGACGTTACTGATCCATGATGTGGAACAACTTTTATGATGTCTTAATTTTCTGCAGATGTCACGTGCCCTTCTGAATCTGATAAATCTGAAACTGGGCAACCGCTTACTAGTGTTAAAAAAAGGATTCTTGTGTTCTCAAAAATGCTTAGGAGTGGGTTACCCAATAGTTTCAATTGGGATGGAGCATGCTCAATCAACTGTGGAAAAATATGGTTCTGGCAATAATGGAGGATCAACTTCTGGTATTGTATCTGAGATGTAAAGTTACAGCTTTGGTAATTCTTTCTGCACTGGCTTGTTTATCCAAGAACATGACACTGACAAAGTGAATAGGTTAACGAATTTAAGCAAATTGACTATAGACCTCTTGGGGTAATTTTGTTAAAATTGCAGGAGTCATGATATATAGGTTTCAAGGATAGGATAGGGTTTCAGAGAGAAGACAGAGATGAAGGCAGAGAAGAGTGAGCTTTTCTAAAGATATAATTGATAGAGAATACCATTCAATACCTTGACCTTCAGATATTACATCTATATATAAGAGAATCCTACTCCTAGTAGATCTTAGTCCAAATGGAGATCTGAGTACAATTAGAAAGTTTGGGTCCTTATTATACCTGGATTCCTAGTCTAACTAGGAAGTAGACAAAATAGAGAAATAAGTAGATATAAGAAGCTATAATAAGCAAGCTCAAATAGATAGTTCTAGTTCTTCTACTACATCAACAAATTTTTCTAACAAATGTGAAATTTCAGCATTGATGTTCTTTGGCAGAAGTCTGGTCATCCATGTCTTTTAAATTGCTAAACTGGACCATGTGAAAATGTCCTGAGATTTAGTTGCTCTGTTCTTAAATTGAACTGTTCATATTCTTATTTCTTAAGTAACTTGTCCAGGATTCTTATTAGAGGTGTAGGATACTCATGCTATCAGAGGAAGTCCTGAAGTTTTGTCTTCCATGTGGAATTACTAATATACATTTTTATGAAGTGAAAAATGCCATTTTGTATTTTATCCTCTGAAATCATTAGCTAGCCAATTTTTTCTCTTCACATTTATTTGTGCCCACAACTCAAAGTTTTTTCAATCGAACAGATCATTCTCACCCAATGAATATCCTTATTCTTGATTTGTCATTTTGTTTGATGATTTTATTGTCATGGATTTACATCACCTATCTAGAGGACTGAAACACTGATGGTTTCAAAAATTATTTGAATCAAAACTAGTCATCTAAGTATGGTGGCTTTATGCGTCACCTGCTATATCATAAGATCTTGATCAAGTAAAAATCCTTTGTGCAAATCAACCCAAGTCATCCATTTCCTTTTGAAAATAGGATGCACAATTTATTGTTAAAAGAACTGAACCCGTATGACCTAGGGTGTTGGTGAATTTAGTTAGGGATGTAAATGGGTGTGTTATGGCTTTGGCTTCTGCTAGTCTTAACCCAGCCTGGATTCTCTATAGCAGCTTGAGTGCATTTTTTGGGTTGCAGGCTGAGTCTATATATTTTCTTAATAGTCCAGGCCAAGCCTGAGCCTCCAGGCCTACATCGTAAAGCTAGAACTATCATGATAAGATGCATGAAATACACTATAATCATCAGAATAATGCTGCTGCTTTTTCGGTTATTATGGATTTTCATTTGTGTTCATTAAATAAATTTGGCTAGAATTTATTTTTTAGCAGATTAACTTAATTTTTAGACCTTATTTTTTAGATTCCAGTAGTGTAACTCTTGGAGCTCATCTAAGTTCCCAAATTTTGAATTAATTCCTGTTTCTTATTCATGGTTTCAGAATCTTTGAAAAGCCATTTACTTGTAATTTAAAAGAGAATTATTTGTTTATTTGCAGGATCTCAAATTCAGACTCTTTATTCTTGTCCGCCATCTGTACACTGGACTGATGATGGCCTTGAAAAAGATTTCTACATTCAATCAACTTCTGTTACTGTTCTAGCAATGGATGGGAAGAGGCGGTGGCTGGACATTAGGCAACTGGTGAGATTGTGTCTAGTTAAGTTAATTTTGACTGCGTCTGCTGAAATTTCCTTGTGAACTTGAGTTGCATTCTTCATATCTGTGGCAATATGTTTTTATGGTTTTGATATTTAGTTGGTGCCTTTGCAATGACTTTTTTTTTTTACTTTTCAGGGATCCAATGGTAAAAGCCACTTCATCTTTGTGACAAATCTGACTCCCTGTTCTGGGGTTAGAATTCATCTCTGGCCTGAGAAGAGCAAGACATCTTCAGAATTTGGGTTAACTGCTACTAAAAGCATTCTTGAGGTGACAACATGGATGATTCAGATTCCTGCAGGACCGGCCCCCAAGCAGGTAAAGCCTTCTTTCTTTTTTCTTTCCCAATATATATATATATTATTTTCCAATTGAAAAAAAGTCTTTTGTTTGTGTGTTTTTGTTACATTGGCAGGAACAGGGTGCTTGTATAATAACCTTTTAAATTTTTGAAGATGCAAATAATTAAATGCAACTAATACAGGAAATTGTTTGAGATTGCTCCATTGATGTTGAGTGTGTAGCTAAGATAGGTTTTTCGTTCTTATTTTACTTTTTACTTTATATTTTATTTAATTGTTGGTGGGAGGAGGGAATTGTGAAGATTTTGAGTACTTTTATGGATTTCTTATTTAGAAATTTATGCATGAGTTGGTATATTGTCTGAGATTATTTGTTTTACACAGATTGAGCCTAGAAGCCAGACTGAACAAGCACCTCCATCAGCTGTGCTTCAGTTGAGTCCTGAGGAGCTGCATGGTTACTGATTCTTGACAATTTCAGTTGCTCCTAGCCTGGTAGTTATCTTTTACACTAACTATGATCTACTTGTTTGTGTTCTTGAACATGATTTATGCACTGACTTCAACTTTGATTTCTCCTTTTCCAGTCAGGTACTTGTATAAGTTAATGAGTTTCTGAAAAGGCTTTCCATTTATTTGTTTGCTACCTTCCAAATTGATAGCTGAAGCAAAGTTTTTTGTTACCATTAGGTGTTAATAAAAAAGGCAAGACGATTATTTCACAATTATAAGTATTCATTGTTACTCCTTAATTAATTTGCCAGTTATATCTCAGATTGGCTTAAGTAATTTAAAACACTATTGTCAGTAAGAACATACATTATATTGCACAAAACTGATTTGTATACATCAGAAGCTTTTATTCCAATTATTACATTAATAATCACACCATCATTGTGGCTTGGGATGTAAAAGAGCCGAGCTTGAGCAAGTTCACCACAGCTTGAGCTTGGCTTGACTATGAAACAGCTGGCTCGAGCTTGACCCGATCTCGGCTAGGTTCAACTCATGAGCTATATATATATATATATAAAATAAAATTTTGAACTGAGCTATTGAGCTGGTCCCAACTTGAGCTTGGCTCATTTTCTAAACAAGCGAGCTGAGTTCAAGCAGCTCGTGAGCCTCGAGCTGCATTGACGCCCCTAATTGTGGCCATGTTTTTTGCAAACACATGGTTTCACACATCACCTGAATTTATCTATAACAAATAACTCTGTTGCTCTAATTCTTGAATCTTGGAGGATGCTTACTGCTAAATGCACTTGGTATTCATAATTTTCTCATATCTTGGATGCATTGTTTTATGAGCTTGGGTTGGAGATGGGATTCCCTGTCAGATTAACCTCAGTGTTTTATCCAAATTTGTTGTTGTTCCATATAAAATTATGGTTACACTTCTGTAATTAGTAACTAGTTTTTGATATTGTTAAGTCAGCTTCAGATGCAAGGCCTAACATTTATGTTCAGACAGTTTCAGGTAGACCTCCGCCAGTGGCTTCTGTGGCAGTTGGTCAATTCTTTAATCCAGATGATGGCCAGCGAACATTTTCGCCTGGGTTGCTGGTTTGCTCTATCTATGCTGAAGAGGTTTGTGTAAATAATTGGATGTTACACAATTACATTTCAGACTGCAGATGCATGTTCAATATAACCTTGTTTTTCATTTGGATTTGTGTTGTGGTTAGATTGAATGATAGTCTGACTTGCTGATTGCACTCCTCCCTCAGGAAATATTTTTGAAGGAAGACCATCCTCTTGCTTTAAATGTGTCGTTCTCTTTGAGCTTAGGTCTTTTTCCTGTTAGTCTTTCGCTGAGAACAGCAGGCTGTGGAATAAAGACCTCTGGCGAGCAAGCTGAAGTCATGGACGAAAGTAGTATGCCCTATAAGCAAATACTCTGTTTTTTATATAATGAATTATTTCAATTGCTAGCTGTTGTTAAAAGTCCAAGATTATTATGCTATCTAGTTGTTTTTAATGTTTCCTAGTCCCTAGATCATCACTAGAAAATTTCAGATTTGAGAGAAAGCTTTTCTACCTTTCACTGTTGACTTGATTGAACTTAGAACAGTGTGGCAGAAACTCACAAGTCCCTAATTTAATCAAAGTTAGGTCCTGAGTCATTTCCATATGACAGTTCAGTTTAATTTTGTTCCTTATTTTGCTTGTGAATCTGTGATCTGCTTTTTTTTTTGGTAAACCCATAGAAGCATGAATACATTTATTCAAAATAACCTACAGTTTTTCAAATTGAAATATCAGTCGAAATGTACAAAGTTTAGGGTGTGTTTCGTTAGCTTGAATTTGGCAATGAAGTGGTCAAAGTGGTGGAACTGAAGCCCCAGTTCCACCAGTTTGGTTGTTTGGTTGTCTTTGAAGTGAACTGGGAACTTAATGCTCACTTTGGGCTTATATTTTTGGGGCATATGACTTCTGAATAAATTTCATCCGAAGTCATGACTTACATTTGGATGTCAATAAATAATGTGTGTTCCTTATGAGTTCAATCACTTTTTCCTTATGAACTAAATTTTGGAACCAATTGATTTGCGAAGTGATTACTTCATATAGTTACCACCAGGATCGGGGGCTGAGGCTTTCGAAGCCCGAGCCCAGGGTGAACCATATACTTGGACCTGGGAAAGATCCAAGCCCTATGACATTTTACTAGCCTTTTCAGGCCAGTATTGGGCCTATTCGTTTTGTAAGGTAAAATGTGTCCAAAACTAACTCAAAGCTGGAAATCCTGAGTTCAGAAATTTTGAGCTAGGCCTGGTTGTCGGAGCAGCCCGACCAGTTGGCACTCCTGCATGTACATGTGAGGTTGTTAATGTCGCTGCATAGTCAGCCACCAAGCAGCCCCATTAATTGCACTTTGAGACAGGAAAATATTCTGTTCAGGTTTAGTCGTGCTAAACTCTAAGAAAATAGCATGCATTGATTCCATAATGTTTTTTATTTTCATTTATCTGGATTCATTTCCATTTATTACTTGGAGAACATGTATAACACTTTAGTCATTTAAGGGCTTGTGAATGATACTATTTTTTTAGCATTGCAGGCCTTTGCAAACTACGCTGTTTTCCTCCAGTTGCCCTTGCTTGGGATGCTGTATCTGGTCTTCATATCATTCCTAATCTGTATTCTGAGACAGTAGTTGTTGATTCATCACCAGCAATTTGGGGTTCTGGTCGCCTATCTGAGAAAACTACCATCCTTTTTTTGGTAAGCTTAAAGGACCATTCTTCTTTACAGTTCTGTCTTCATTACAGAAATGCAATTCGCATTGAATTTGCATTCCATTGATTTCTGATCACTAGATGTAGAGATTTGTTATAATTATGATTTCCTTACAGGTCGATCCACAATGCTCATATAAAATTAATTTGGCTGTTTCATTTGCTGCTTCAGCAAGCAGGTTCTTCCTTCTATATTCATCACAGGTGACCTTGAATTTCCTTTTGGGTTTTGTGTGTTTTCTAAATTTTCAATTTCCTATTGCTAGGCATCCAGAATGCATTGATTTTTATGTGTTGTGGGTCTTGCAGATCAGAGGCTTCATGGTAGCTGTCATTTTTTTTGCTCTGATGCGACAAGCATGTGCATGGGAACTTGACTCCTCCTTACCATCCACTATAACAGCTGTAGAGTTGAATCTGCGATTACCGCTTCCCCTACTGCTCCTTACAGTACTACCTATATCTGTTTCTTTAGTCACTTCATTGCTCACAAGCCAATAATTTCCTCCAGTTGCCAGCTTTATTGGGGTTTCCACTGCCTGCTATCTAGTTGCTAATGGATCTGTGATGCTCGTGATCTTGATATCTCGTTTGGCCCTTTATGCCACTGTTGCAGTCCAAGTTTTCCTTAAAAAAGGGTAAATCTTCTTCTTTGTGTTTTTGTCTGCTTTTAGGAAAAAAGAATAAATGTCCATGGTCAATTAGGCCCTTATGGACACCTCCAAATTCTATAAGAATTAGGGGTTTCATAGGATTTTTTTTATCTTTACAGGAGTTTTTTCTATGAAGGTGTTTGATACCACTTGACAACCTCAAAATCCTTTGGAATCAAGAGATTTCATAGGAAAACAAAAAAAAAAAATTCAAGGCCCATTGGATACATGGAAAAAAATACATCGGATTTGGGATTGTATGGAACTCCACTTCCAATGAGAAAACCTATAGTTGATGTAGTCATTAACGATAGGGAGGAATTTGCACAAAAGTTTCATTTTATAGGAATCCTATAAAGGTAAATATTCTATGAAACTCCCAATTCCTATGGAATTTGAGGTATCCAAATAGGCCCTTAGTTTTCCTATGAAATGGAGCTTACATGCAAGTTACTCTATCATTAGTGACTACTCCCCATCAATTATAGGACTTCTCTGAGAAAGGGGGTTGCATGCAACCCCTCATCCTATGAAAAAATTCCAATGTATTTTTCCTCAAGTATCCAAATGTGCCCTTGAGTGGATCTGAATAAACCTACTTAGTCTCTCATATTCAATGATTAGTTCATAGGCATTGGTTTTTCTACATAAGCCATTGAAATTCTTAGGATTTTCCCCTTCAAGCTTAGGTTGGGGGATTGGGTCCGGATGTTTCAAACCAATTCCTGAAACACATTTCCACCTAACATCTGTGTTTTATCATTCTAACTTGTGCCCTTTCTTTGTATTTCTTGTGATAAAGCCTTCAATTTCTCCGTAGAACCTGGACTATCTTTCTGTTTTCTTCTAAAACTATGGCATGCCTAAATTGTGTCTAAATTACATTGATTTATCTTTAGAATTAAAAAAGTGTTCTATATGATAGTTAAACTGGTTTGGTAGTTTTGCGGATGGCAAGCATGGAAAGAGAATCTTTGGATGACCTTTCTTCATTGCTTATTTAATTTCTTAACCATCCTCTACTCATTGAGGGTATGTTTTCATTGGCCTCCAGCTAATTAGCTTGTCAGCCTAAAGCGATTATGATTGTGAGCAGTAATAGCTTTTGTGTGCTGTTATGCTGATTATTTCTTGTGATATTGCATTCATAGTCTTGTTTTCCTACTAGTTTCTCAGTTGACCAGATGATCTGCTTATGCAGGTTGTACACATTGTCAGAAGTAAACCAAATATTGTCATAGCATTTGTCACAATCCCTTTGGTGTGCTTTGTTCATCCGGCCCTTGGACTAATTTTACTGATCCTTTCCCATGCTTTGCATTGTCATGCAGCTCTTTGCAGGTACAGAAATAAAAGAGAATTTTTGTCTTTGTGAATTTTGAGAACCCTTGACTCTCTCCTTGTGAAAATCCATTCTGTCACTACTTTTTATCAGATAACAAAAAAATTCCAGTATGCAATTTGGGATGTAATCTGTCTTGCAGACACATACCCAACTCCACCTAGCACTTAGTAGTCCCTCTTCAACTACATTGGCAGTCTGAAAATTCAGAACGTAAAAATATAAATATAAAGCTAACCCTGAGACATGACTGATCTATGACAAAGTGGTGTTAGACCACAACTTAAATCTATTAACAAACTTATGTTTAGTCCTTTACCTTTTCCATATTTTTTAACGTCATCTCTATGCCCAAGTTAAGAGTTACTCCCTGTTTTTGTAACAGTTTTTTGGCAGCTTCCTTTCACAGTAATGCACAAAGAAAGGAGTTCTATGATTCTAGAACCAAGGATGAATCTAAATTTCTTGCCAAAGCCAGAGCCCCTGATGCGTTTGATCCACTTCTGCCACTTGATGACAGTTATTCTACTAGCCCAAACTCCAACAAAAGCTACAGAGACAGCCAAATAGAGAAATTTAATTACCGGCATGGGGTGTTGATCTTGCATCTTCTTGCGACACTCATGTTTGTTCCATCTCTTGTGGCTTGGTTACATGTGAGTATTTATTTGCAAAATATTTTCTATAGGAGTTAAACGGAAGGGTAATTTATGTTGTTTTGAATTTCAGAGAATTGGCATGAGGCAGTGGTTTCCTGGCCTCATCGACTCTGCTCTGTGTGTTGAGCTCCTCCTGCATGGCCTCTGTGGTGCAACACCCGACATCAGCTCCCTCGCACTTCCTTTACCAGGCCTCTCATTGGTGTTCCTTCTTTCCAGATACTACACTTTCCTTTGTGCTCTTGCTCTGGCTCCCTATCGAGCATTCTATGCAATGGCTGCAATTGGAATCATTTGTTGTGCAGCAAAGCTTATTGATTACAGGAACAAAGGAAAGACCGATGGCTTATATAAAAGCAGAAGGCGGCGTTCACATAAACACTAACTGGAGTTCTTTGATAGTTCTTTATTGATTGAAGATATTGACTGCTTGATGCATCCCCTTGCAGAAAGTGATTACACAATTTTGTTCAATCAGTTTAGTGATGAGTAGGGAAAACAGGTGCAACCTCCAGAAACTACCAATTTTGCACTGCTTCTAACTTTATACACGAGGCAAAATGGATGATGGCGTTCTCTGGACAATTTCTTTGATCGATCCTTTCCCATTCTAGCTACTCTTTAGATTTTTGTTATTGAAGGCAATCTCCATTCTTTTTGTTGTATCAATATTGATCTGTTGCAATACATTGTAATACTGTTTCTCAAAACATGGACTCAATTTGGATTATCAGGAACATTTCCAAAATTTGAAAGCCAAATGTATATGAATTGGGATTGTTAAATGGAACTCATCATGTTTCTCCTTAGCAACTCGTCATCTTGGTTACAATTGATTTTTCTAGTTTTGGCTCAAGGGTAGAACAGGTTAATTTTAGGTTTTTGTCTGTTCACCAAAGTGGTATTGAGGGCATGCTGATTATATTGAAACAACTGCATAACACCCTCTTTAGATTTTTCAACTAGTTACTAGAGACATCCTAATTTAGGGTTCATTATTTTTACATAGGTTTTTTTGCGACATTCTGTAATTAAGTATATGTTTCAACATTTATTGATTTCCATGATACCGTGGAAGACAAATTTGTAAGTAAATTGATGGTAAGACACTAGTTTTGCCTTTCATCCTAAATTAACAGAGTATTATCGCAGTGTAGTTTTTTTCCTGAAAAAAAAAACACCAGAGGGCAGATGTAATTATGTCAGTTATTATCGCAGTGTAGTTTTTTTCCTGAAAGAAAAACATCAGAGGGCTGATGTAATTATGTCAGTTTATTTGGGCTTCTATGAAAAACCCCCCAAAAGAAAACTTCTTCTCTTTCTCCCGGGCACAAGAGCTCAGAGAAACGCAACGAGAGAACGAAAAAAAAAAATGTGCCAGAAGCCAAGCCACAGCGCAAACCCTAGCTCTAACCCTAGCTCGCCAGAGCCAGAGGAGCAATCGCGGGACGAGAAGAGGCAATCTCTGGTACGGGAGGTGGCCCTCAAGCTTTCCCATGGCAACGCTGTGGCCCGGGTGCAGGCCGCCCGCGATATCCGCCGCCACGCCCGGGCATCGGCTAAGGCCCGCTCCCTATTTGCCTCCGCCGCCGTCCTCCAGGCCCTCGTCTCCATGCTCCCCTCTCCGGATCCCGATGCGCGGGAGGCCTCCCTTCTCGCGCTCCTCAACCTCGCCGTCCGAAACGAGAGGTGAGCGCACTATGGTTTGTTGTTAAAATTCTCGTTTAGTCTTGCTTTGGAAGTGGTTCCTTATGTGAATCTTGTGAAAAGATTGGTTTTTGAGTTATAACCGGAAGCCTTTATATGACTAAGATGGCGGAGTAGCGAAGTTTTTGGGGTGGATTGTCTCTGCTTTTAGATTGTTGGTATTTGAATATGAACAAGAATGGTTGATTGGATCGCAGCCCGATGCTTGTCCTCAATTTGGGGTCTTTTGACTGTTTGGAGTTAGTCTTATTGATGAGTCAATTTCATCCTGCTTGGCCTTCCATTGTGGTTGTTCAATGTCTTGTTAATTCTGGAAAAATACAAGTTTTTTGAACATGAATTGGTTATTGGTTCAGTATATTACACTTTTTGTTAATTGTACCTATAGGACACGCAGACCATGACAATGGAAATTTTGAGACCAATAAATTTTGTATTTACGAAAATGATTTGTTGCTTACAGCAAGAGGTTTGGGAAGGCATTTTCTTTAGTTGGATTCTGAATATAATCTGAGAGGACAACTCTGCTTGTAGTAATGAATGGGCTGTAACATGAATTTGTTTAGAGTTGAATCTGCTAGTTTATAGGCTTGTAGCACTTTTATTTTCTATATTTGGCTTTGGCCTTGTGAAGAAGTAGTAGTACTGGGTTTCAGTGGATACGGATACTTCTTATTTCCTATTGAATAACACCTCTGTTTTCTTGTGATTGTTCTTTTGTTGGTCTACCGTATTGCTTGTTGGCCCTCATTGATCCTGATTGACTAATGCAGACCTTTTTCTTATATTTCTTTTTTGAAGTTGATGTGGAATTTGTTTCCGATGCAATATTATCAATTTAAAACTTGTTATTTATGAGACTGAGCTTTCATGCTATTGTGTACTTTTTTTGCAGAAATAAGGATAGGATAGTGCATGCTGGTGCTGTTCCCCATCTTGTTGAGCTTCTGAAGTCTGAGAACAGTAGTTTGAGAGAGTTGGTGGTTGCAGCAATTCTGACACTTTCAGCTTCAGATTCCAACAAAACAATCATTGCAGCTTCGGGAGCAGTACCACTTCTTGTTCAGATTCTCATCTGCGGTACCATCCAAGGCAAGGTTGATGCTGTTACAACATTGTACAATCTCTCTGCATGCAAAGAGCATGCCTCTCTTGGGATATCTGTGGAAGCCATCAGGCCTCTTCTGTCTCTTTTGAAAGATAGCAAGAAGCACTCCAAATTTGCAGAGAAAGCCAGTGCCCTACTTCAGATTCTCGCCGAATCTGAAGAAGGAAGGTGCCTGGTTGCAGAATCAGATGGTGCTATTCTGACTTTAGTAGAGACAGTTGAAGATGGTTCTTTGCTTAGTGCAGAATATGCAGTAGGCGTGCTGCTTTCCTTGTGCCAAAGTTGCCGTGAAAAGTACCGGGAGCTTATCCTTAAAGAAGGAGCAATTCCAGGACTCCTTTGGTTGACCGCTGAGGGCACGAAGACAGCTCAAGAAAGAGCCAATGATCTTTTACAGTTGCTCAGAGATGATTGCAGGCCGAAGAGGGGGGTATCAGAAGACTTGGAAACCATTGTTTATGACATTGCTACACGTGTTGATGGCCCAGACAAGGCAGCAGAAACAGTGAAAAAGTTGCTGCACAAGATGGTTAGGCGAAATATGGAGCTGAGCCTTAACAAGATTCAGCACAGAGCTGCGTTGCACACCCCAAATGTTCCCTTGACTTGAGGAAGGTATTGTTAGGAAGTTTTTGAGTTGAGGAAAGCACCTTGAGTCCTTGTTGGAAGCTTCAGTTTTGTTTTTTATTTGGATGTAAGTGTTAATTTCCTTGCCCAATTTGGTTCCTGATACGGATTTTGTGCTAGGAGTTGCTTACCTAGCTTCTGTAATTTTGTACAAATGGTCCTCTTAGAGGAAAGTTCTATTTTTGTATATTCCAGATATTGAGTTGTTAACTGCAGATTTTTATTTGTGAGTGGAATCAAACTTGGCTATTTATTTTTGTCATGCAGATAGAAATAGGGCTGAATGAGAGACATTATTCCGGATTTCTCGCTGAATTTGCAATTAAGATTTTCTGGTGGACTTCCATAGCTGTCTGATCAGAAAGACTCAGTTTCTACTCTTGCAGGGTCAGTTCCATTTTAGCATGCACAAAATGAGATGGTAAGACATGTAAATTTCATGCTATATTGTTCCAGTTTTACAGTTAATGTAAGAATCCCTTCTCTTTATTTGAGTATGGCTCAGTGAGATCGTCACATTCTGAGTTATTAAATTTGGACCCTGGCATTATAAATCTTTCATGTTCTGACAATGCAATAAAAGGAAATAAATTTATCACCACCATGTAAGGATCTTGTGTGAAGACAAACATGTCTAGGAGCGTCAAGTAAAATCACAACCACCATGTAAGGATCTTGTGCCAAAGACACATGTCCTGGAGTGTCAAGTAAAATCACAAGTAAAATTTTCCACTGAAGATTAGGATTAACGATCAATTCCCATTCTTGCTAATTTGAAACCTTACAGGATAAGGCAATAGCAAATAATCCATTCATCTTTTGTTCGATCAACACATTCATCTAACAACAAAATTGCTTTCGTGCAACGAAATTGCCAAAAAAAAAAAAAACAAAGGGAAAAAAATGCAGAGCATTTGGTACAGCACTCCTGCAGGAAAACCATAATTGGATAAAAAAGAGCAGCTAGAATTATCAATACTGGTATGATCAAGGAAAGTTGTGCCTCAGGATGATATCAAGCTCGGGATAAAGAAATATCCAATGCCCGGATAATGATATCTTGAAGTGCAGAAGATAGATTATGGAAACAGCCTCAGCACGGACAATTTATAAACTCAAGTCATTTGCCTCATTTTCCATGGCTTCTCCATTTCTTAATAGGAAATAAAGTAAGTTTGGTACGTGGTATGAAGGTTCTTGCTCCAGCAGACCGTAATCTGGAGATAGCGACATCTTGATCATCACTTCTTGGTCATCTGTGAATGGCTTCACCTCAAACATGCATCATGAAAATCCTCTAGCAACCTGATTCAGAAAAGGTGAAATCCACATAAGCTCTACTGACCTTCGGATAGTTAGATGAAAAAAAAATCATGGATAATACCATGCATTTCGTCATGATATTTGCTATCTGAGAATCTAAAGTGAAGAGTCAAAGACTGCAAAAGCTAGTCTTCAGTAGTATTTTCTGCCCTGTGGCTGGACTAGATATAGACGAGATATAGAAATCAAACAAGAAAAATAGCTCATGACCCACCTTCAGAAGGATCCAGACTTTGAGCGAACTACTCAGAATTGCAGTTTTGTCCGCTTCCCTGATGCCAAGTAGTTGCACATGTAATGATCTACCTGAAGTATAAACCGTGGCCATGATTTGGCATTTGCAGGATCTGGCTTTTGATGTAGTGTAGCCTAAAAAGCACAGGAAAATGCTGTCTGTAAAATTTCATAAAGCTGGGCAACCATAAGTCACATTTATGTACATAACTCTCTGAATGCAGATGATATTTGGATCTAATTGAAGATCATTAAGACAGAAAGGAAAACAAACTTAAACTGATGCATTAGGATAATTGTTAAAACTTGCTCCTTTTGGTAGTTAGAGACAACAATTAGGCAGGTCATTTTTCCCATAAGAAATAAGAAGAGAAATTTTCTGTCCTAAAGGAATGGAAAGCACTATAATTTCCCTTTTTTCCATCAGTTATGACCTATAATATATGTTCTAGCCTTCATCTTGTTATGGGCATCAACACAAGGACATAGACAACATGCTGATATGTCAAAGAACTTTCATAACAAGAGAAAGGACTCAGGTAAATAGTGTTGGAGCATTCTCCTCACCAGAATACAGCAAATTTCATGCTCAATTTTCGAAAAAGATGTGTCCAAAGCCTCAACTCGCCCAGTAGCATGATAACACACGCATGGTTCACGGATCATGAATGTAACACTAGGGGCAAACCTGCAAAATGCTGCAGTATTTGAGTTCCCAATCTTGAATTACAATTTCAATGTGAAGAGAGTATAACTGCAAACTGTGAAATCTTATGAAACATTGGCAATGGATTATACCATTAGACCCAAAAATTTTCCCTGGTAATTGGGTAATTAGTAACAGAACAATGACACTAGCAGGCATCAAACATGTCATTTAGTAAATTATATTTTGTGGAGATTGTCATGGCCATTTTCCTGCAACAAGTACTCCTTTTGTGCAGATTGTCATGGCCATTTTCCTGCAACAAGTACTCCTACTTCATCTTGATGTATTTCTTATAAGATGCATACGTCGAGGGGATGCATATGTAGTGTATGTGTCTAAAAGGTACATCAGAGTACATACCCTTTTTCTAGTTATTTCCATCAGTCCATGCTTGGATAACTTGGATACTCACACCATCGACCGATCCCTCCCAACCACCTTCTTAACCTCCTCATACACAGGCCTCTGTGTGCTGGAATACCATTATGAAATCGAGTAAGACAATTATGTGACCCACAGAATTGTGGAAAAGGACATAACCCAGCAACACCTAGTTCATAGTTTATTTCTTCTAGGAAGACTAAGAAACCAAAGAAGGTCAACAAACTGCACGATTTACCAACTTCTTAGAAACACCTTGACATCTAATGAAATAACCTAATTTACAGCTACAATTGAACACTCATGGATATTTGGTGTCAAGAAACGCACACATGGATGTGGTGTTGGACCTAACCCAACAAATTATTTGCCAAGATTCTGATGAGCGGTTAAACCTCTGTATTATACTTCAGCAAAAGCTTTTATTAGGATCACAGCACAGTTCCAAGAAACACATAATAGTACTAACACATCATTTGTATATTAGCATCACTATGATTAGAAAATTACATTTTATTGAAACAGCTCTGCGGCTAAAAAAATTCATAATATGAGACCAGAAACTTTTTGAAGTTCATATTACTTACATTCATCAGCCATGTCAATAAAATCCACTACAATAATACCACCAATATCTCTCAGGTGTAATTCCCATGCAATCTGAACCAAAGACACCTGATACTATTTCAGCAAGCATCATTAGTCAAAATATGGCATAATAAGCATTCTCCCATAATACAGAAACTGCAAAAGATTCCTCAATTTTTAGATGTTGCAATGCTATCTTGAATCATTGTTGATGTTAAGGTATGATCTAGATCTAACTCAATAACAATCCATTGTAAGTGCGTTATGTGCTTCCAAGCATAAACAACTTTCGGATTTATGTAGTCCCACATGTTACAGCGAAAAGTTTAACTAAAAGAGTTTACCACTGGAAAGGATATGTTTTGTTTTTGCTCAAAGATCCAAGGAATTTCCAAAGTAGGCAGAAAGGTTTGGCTTCTACTGTACCTGTTTAGCTGCTGCAAGATTGACATCTAGAACTCCTCTCTTGATAAGATTCTTGTCTTAGCATACCATGACCTCCATTAACATCAATGGAAACCAATGCCTCTGTCTGTTCTATCACTAGGACCCTCCGTTAGAGAGTGGAACTCTACAAGAACAAGGACAAAAAAATAATAATAATAAAATACTTGGTTATGTATCGAGCGGCAAACAGTGAAAGAAAGGTAACCATATGGGGACAACTTTCTAAGTTGAAGACACCATACCTTATGAGCAAGTACAAGTCAAAGATTATACTCCAAAAATCAAACCAAGTTCCAGATGTGAAGATAAACAGAACACTAAACTTAGAATCCTTATCTATGGTTCTTGAACTACAAGATACCTATCAAGCAATGGGGGACACAACGAGTTACGCAAGCCAGAAGCGAGAAACTGCAAGTCCTAACCTTTTGCCAAGAATATTATTGATCTCTTCTTCAATCCCGTACTCGTCAAAAATGGGATTTCTTTTATCATATAACTCAACACATTCACATAGATCAGGTGCAATTTCCTGCAGGTAGCTGGTTACCTAAATAATGATAAGCAGTTTCATGTGAGAATAATTTATCTTGAACAAATGGAGTAAGCTGAAATTAATTGTTCATGCTGAATCATATACAAGTTGCAAGGCAAATATAAATCGTCAAAAGCAATAAAAGAAATAATAATGATAGTAAAAATAACAATAATAATCATAATATTTGAAATAGAGAATAGCATAACATTATTACACAATCAGAAAATCAATCACTGACTTGCATGGATCCATGCTTTACCTCATGATAGGTTCGAGGAGAAACAACAAGCATGAGTTTAACCTGAAATAGGATAAAAATCTAGCAGAATTAAATAATAGTATTGTATTAATATCAACGGATAAAACAAAATCGAAAAGAATGCAGACATCAGGTATAGATCTCTCCAGATGTGCAGTTCTCAATATGGGTGGTGCAAAGGATTGCCATCCTGGAAGATGAGCAACTTGTCAAGTTATTACTGGAACCAGTTAAAAACAATGTACAGTGTGACAGTGTGTACTTGGGGGTAGTTACACAGTTTGTTCCCCATATGGGTGGTGCATTTGTAGATATTGGATTATCTCGCTCTTCTCTTATGGACATTAAACCTGTCAGTTAGGACCAACATAACAGAAGGCAGTTATGTCAACACATCCTAATATGAAGGCAGTTCTCGAGAAATTTCAGAAGAACCACATACTATTCACTGGAATACAGAACATTCCTATCATATAAGACCAAACATGGACATAATTACAAATATACTGCTTACTGTTTATAATAAGAAACAGACTCCAGGCTAAGCACATGGCATATAATTAATCTTGACAGTTTTAAACATATTGAGGTACAAAATGCTTCAGGACAACCAATTACATGCAACAAGTGATGGATAACTCATGTACATGCAAAAAGTGATGGCCTTCTTCTATCCATTTTGACTTATGATCTTCATGCAAATGTTTATATTGTTTTTGTTAACCCAAATTTAATTGAAATTTGATGAAAATTTAGACTCAATTTGGTGCCCAATTCAGTTGGGTTAAATATAAGTTGGGCTGGTTCAAAAGAGAATCAAAATTGGCCCTAAAACCTAGCTGAGCTTGGGACAAAAAAAAAATAAAAGTAATATATTTGCAAAAGTTTCCTGTAAGTTACAAAATTCGCAAATAAATATAAATTATCTGTAATATTATCCATTCAAATAGAAAATCATAACTCTATCAACAATAATTCAAAAGAAAAGATGAGATCGTAATTGTTGGGATTCGCAGCAGAAGTTTCACGGATCACCTTGTTATCAAACAACACAAGAAACGAGAAGTAATACAAGATAAAAGAAAATAACAAGATAAGACAACGAGAAATCTACTATCGATAGATAAAGGCTTTTACAAGAGTTTACAAGAAGGACTTCACTCTTTCTTACTCAACTAAACTCTTTCTCCAAGCCTCGGCAACGCCTCCACCTTCAGAGAGAATCTCCAAGAGAGTACCACGAGGAACCACCACGAGAGACCACCGAAAAGCACTAGAAAGACCCACACACGAGAGCCAACACTCTCTCTCTTTCTCTTCTCTCTATTCTCTCTATTCCTCTCTCTCTATTTCTCTCTAGTTCAACTTCAATACTACGCCACACATAAGCCCTATATATTATAGTATATTTATAGACTCTTATTGGGCCTGAGTTTTACTCAATTACAACTCTTAATAATATAAATTTAAATCCAACTTTGGATTCCTACTTTAACTCAAACTCTAATTAAAGTTCAAGACATCTAAAACTCAACACGTAATCACGACCGAAACCAGCTGACAAAGATTGGTGATCCTTCACAAATTAATATAAATTATTCATAATATTATCCATTCAAGTAAAAAATTATAATAACCCTATTCGCAATAATTTAAAAGAAAAAATAAGATTGTGAACATAATCAAAATCAATTGACAAGAAATGTGATTCTTAATTCAAAATTTGAATAAGCTTTATTTCATTCAAAGCATATAAAAATCCACAAAATACCTATACAAAAGGGGGATGAGAGATTGGTCAGAAACAAAGGAGACTTGTAAAGAAAAAGGGAAAGCCGGAGTACGACACCAAGAAAGTTGATAAGACTTGAAACTTATCTTTTAATTCGTTTATGTAATTCATTTCTCCTTTGCTTTTGTTTCTTCCTTTTTGTGCAAGGCTCCTAGACAAGACCCTTACTAACCACATCCTGCCTCCACTCCAGGAGCCCGAACCGACTTTGCCAACCCCTACACAACCTGTTAACCAAGTTCGAACGACAAACCCTAGGGTTTGGATGATCAAACAAAATTATCAATATCTTTTAAAAATCAAATCAAACACCCACTTCAGTCAAATAAGTTCCAAAGAATCCGCCTATCATATCATACTTGATCAAGCGTATGAGAGCGGAGTAGTGGTAAACATGAAACCTTCCCGGTCCCTGTTATTTTCCTATGTTGCAAACTTAAATATTTTAAATTATAAATAAGAGTATATTCTTATTCTATTTATCCAATATGAATCAACTTCAGGAGACAAAAATCGAGTCCATCCATGAGGCAAGTGTCAAATCCCTTCTGGAGACAAAAATCAAATGTTAACATGCTGAATCTCGATGTTGAAACAAAGTGCCTATTATAACAAACTAGGATATTAATCCTTTAAATACTTAACAATAGACAAAAGTTAATTTTTGATCGGTTACAATATGCCTTAAAAGTTAAGAAAGTTAATACAAGTAATGCAAGCAAATAAAAGATAAGTGGGATATTCATTCAATTTCGAAATGTCAAATTGAAGTCAAAACTGGATGTGATAATCCCCCGTTCCAACTCTTTGACAACACAATATGACCTAAAGAAGAACAAAAGAATATGTGTCCACTCTTGTCAACTAAGAAATGAGTAACATCATTTTCTAATGCAAGAGTGATTAGTGGATGAATAACTAAATTTCATAAAAATAATTCTCATACCAAATCTAAAGCGCAAAAAGTCAAGATATTTTATATTACTAATTAATAATTGCATGAGCTTAGAAAAAATTAATAAAAATAAAATAAAATATATAAACAAATAAGCATAAAAAATTGTGTTAGCATATGACGGAATATCTAGTTAGATCAAAATCAACTAATTAAATATATATTTCGTACTTTTCAAGGCAAAACATAAAACAAAAAAAAAATAACTAGCAAACATCAAATGAAAATTCACTAAAAAAAAAACAAAAATCCACTAAAAGAAAGGTAATATATAAAAGAAAAATAAAGAAAAGTGAAATAAAAAAAAACATCTAATGTCATATCTATAATGAAATGCTGATACTCATTATACTGACTAATTATGTGTATATAAGCAAGACATAAGAACAAAAAAAATTATGAAGAAATAAAGATAAAAAAAGAGAAAGAAAGAAAAAAGGAAAATATTTTTAAAAAATCATCTCAATTTTCAAATAAACTACTTTATGTATTAGAAGTAAGATATATGAAAATAAAAGAATATTATTTAAAGGTAAGAATGATTAATAATTAAATATGGTGGCATTGAAATCTCTGCATTTTTTCCATCTACAATACCTTATTTTATCTTTTGGAATGCAAGTCTTGTAATATAAAGACTAATTTATAAGTAACTAAAAATCTATTAGGAAAGTTAATTTAAAAATAAAAATATTAAAATTGAAAAATAACCTTTCAGAAATCTCCTTTTAAAAATAAGAAATCACTCCTTAGATTAATAATAAAAAATAAAAAATTCAAATGGATAAATATCATATAAAAAATTAAACCAAAGAAGATAGATTCAAAGAGTAAAAAGCGGTTGGTATTCGTGAGTCCACAAAATTTGAATTCTCAAAAAAGAAATAAGATTGCTATGTCAAAAAAAATAGAGAAAATTGAATTGCGTGGCAAAATTAGAAGAACTAATTTAATTTCGTCTTGGTATATTATTAACCAAGAAAAATTAATCAAAAAATAAGTATTGAATAATATTCATAAGTGTGTAAATCTTGAAAATTGAGATTAAGAAATATCTAGAGATCAAAAAGAAAGTAAAAAAAAGTAACTAATTTATAGAAATGTGGCGAAAACAAAGATCTCGTTAGAAAAATAGGTTTTTTAAAAAACATTGCATTAGGAAAATGGTCAAAAGAGAAGGTCAATTAGTGATCAACAATATCCTAAGACAAAATTATCGTTAAGTTTAGCAAGCTGAACTAAATAAAAGGTCTTAATCGAAAACAAAAAAATATATCACATGTTTACTAAAATATTAAAAAAATACTAAAAAAAACTTTAAAATTTTTAGAAAAAAATAAAGCAATTTAAAAAATAAAATGCAGAAAACTAAGCTAATAAAAAAATATTAGAATAAAAAATAAATACAAACACATATAGTTTCTATTATTAGATTCTTCTAGCATTATAATTACAGTATATTGAAGCAAATCATTTTATTATTTTTCTCAAAACTCATGAAGAAAACTACGAAGTGAACATTTGATATGTCAATATAGCATAATAGAAAATAAACATCATGAAAGTAGCAATTTTTTATTTTATTTTTTGATCTATCTCCTTTTACATAATAAAGAACACCAAATCATGTTACAAACAATAAGATGAAGTTTTAAGGTTACCCCAAGAATAACCCTCCAAGTTTTTATGTAGAAAACAAAATTCATTTACATGTGATAGATACAATCCACTTCTATGTGATAAATTGAGACCATTTTTATTGGGAGAACCAAGTCTAATTCTATATAATAGATTATCTCATTTTTATGTGAAAAAGTGAATCCACTTTTCTATTATAAACAAAGTTTATATTGCGTGCCAGATCAAGCTCACATCTATCTATATAACGAATTAAATCCACTTTTCAATTTGTATGACAAATCAAACTCGCTAATAAATAAAAAAATTGAATCCACTTTTATATGACAAAAGTGAATCCACGTCTGTGTCAAAGCAAAGACACTCCAAATTAAACAATTTTACTTTCATTTAATAATCAAGATTATTTTTATATGACAATCAAAATTATTTTCACATGTTAATCAAAATATATTCTTATATGACAACCAAACTCATTTTCACATGACAACCAAGTTTATTTTTATGTTACAATTAAAACTCATTATCAAGTGGCAAATCAAATCCATTTTTATATGATCGGTTAAGTATATTTTACGTCAAATTTGCATTTATTCGTAAAATTAGATCAACTTTTATATGGTTGACCAAATTCATTTTACGTGGCAGATCAAATTCGCATTAATATGACAAAATAGACTCATTCTTTTGTGACAAATTAAGTTTATTTTATGTGGCGAATAAAACCCTCATTTATATGGCAAATCAAAAATATTTTTATGTGATAAATTAAATTTATTCTCATACAATAAATGAAATTCATTTTTATATGACAAATTAAATTTACTCTTACGTAATAAATTAGATTTATTTTCACGTGACAAGTTAAATCAATTTTTATGTGGCAAGTCAAATTTGCTTCTACATGTCAAATAAAATTTATCTTCAAGTGACAAGACGAAATCTTATCCTATGAAAATATATACTTTTTTTAATGTCGTTGTAAAGACATTACTAAGGTACTGAGGAAAGTAAAATTTTAGTGTTTGACTTAGAAAAATGACAAGTTAGCCAAGTTTTGACCCATGATGAGGTTAATGTGCAAAGCAACTCAAAATGATATAAATCTGCAAAAAGACAAAAAAAATTTTTTAAGTCTTTACATATCAAGTAGCTTGGAAACAATTAAGGTAGCATCAAAGCACCTAGAATAATTCGTCCGCCCTCTTATTGCTAGAAACTAAAGAAGTAGATATGAAAGGATACTAGATTTATATTATTTTTACTAACCCAAATTTAAATGAAATTTGATGAGAATTTAGACTCAATTTGGAGTCCAATCTAGTTTAGGTTCAATATGAGTTCGTTTGGTTAAAACAAAATCAAAATTGGGTTGCAAACCCAACTGAGCCCAAAAAATAAAAAATTAGATTTACAAATAAATCCTCTATAAACCGCAAAATTCACAAATAAATATAAATTATTGAGTTTTTTTACGTACAACTCCAAAAATTTAATTTATTTATCAAAAACTTCCCGCGATCTTTGGTATTTATCTAGACTTTTTTTGAAATTCATTACCTACAATCCCTTAATTGTCATTCAATTAAAATTATGGTAAAAAATTTCGCTTTTATCTTTTGTAAATTTTCATTTAAACGTTCAAAATTCTTAATTTCGCATCATCCACTTTTTCTCCTAAATATTTATAACTAAATTCTCAATAAAATTTTACATTACAATTTTTATATTTGTACATTTACAAATAAACCTCTCGAATATTCTTATTGATAAATTTTTAAATTTTTAAAAATAAACTTTTCATAAAAGTTTAAATTATAAGTTTAATATTAATATATTTACAAATAAATCTTTCGAATATTTTATATATACATAAGTCCAAATTTTAATATTTTTTAAATAAAATTTTTCAAAAAATATATTGAAAATTTTAAGACTTAAACTTTTAAATTATAAATTTAATATTTGTACATTTACAAATAAATTCTTTAAATATTTTTATTTATAAATAAGTCCAAACTTTATTAATTTTTAAATTAAATTTTGCAAAAAAATATTGAAGATTTTAAAACTTAAAATTTAAATTACAAGTTTAATATTTGTTTATTTACAAATAAACTCATCGAATATTTTTATTTATAAATAAGTTCAAATTTCATTATTTTTAAAATAAAATTTTAGAAAAAGGATCTTGAATGTTTTCAAACTTTATAATTTTTTAATTTACAAATTTAATATTTATACATTTACAGATAAACCCCTCAAATATTTTATTTGTAATTAAATTTAAATTTTACCATTTTTCAAATAAAATTTTATAAGAAAAGTCTTAAAGATTTTAAAACTTAATAATTTAAATTACATGTTTAATATTTATATATTTATAAATATATCGCTCGAATGTTTTTATTTATAATTAAGTCTAATTTTACAAATTTAATATTTATACATTTACAGATAAACCCCTCAAATATTTTATTTATAATTAAATTTAAATTTTACCATTTTTCAAATAAAATTTTATATGAAAAGTCTTAAAGATTTTAAAACTTAATAATTTAAATTACATGTTTAATATTTATATATTTATAAATAGATCGCTCGAATGTTTTATTTATAATTAAGTCTAAATTTTATCATTTTTCAGATAAAATTTTACAAAAAGGTTGTTAAAAGTTTTAAAAATTCTCAAATAAGTCCTTATAATTAATTTTATAAAAAAATCCCTAATTTTCTCAAAATTACAAATCAGCTCCCAAAATGAATAAATAAAAATATTTAAGGAGTTTAGTTGTACATATACAAATATTAAACTTGTGATATAAAATTTTAAGTTTTAAAACCTTCAATATCTTTTTTATTAAAATTTTACTTAAAAAATAATAAATTTTAGACTTATTTATAAATAAAGAAATTCGAGAGGTCTATTTGCAAATATATAAAAATTAAATTTATAATTTAAATTTTTATGGAGGATTTATTTATAAAATCTTTAAGGTTTCTTTTTGTAAATTTTTATCTGAAAAATAATAAAATTTAGACTTAATTATAAATTAAAATATTCGACGAATCTATTTATAAATGTAAAAATATTAAAATTATAATTTAAAATTTTATTGAGCGTTTATTTGTAAACATTTGGGAGAAAGAGTGAAGAATGAGAAATTAATAATTTTGAGTATTTAAATAAAAATTTATAAAGAGTTAAAAAAAATTTTGCTAAAATTTTAATTAAATGACAATCAGAAAATTGTAAATAATAAATTTTAAAAGAAAAAAGGTGTAGGTAAATACTAAAAATGTAGGAAATTTTTGATAAATAGAGTAAATATTGAGGGGTAATACGTGAAAAGCCTTAAATTATTCATAACACTACATTCAAACAGAAATTTACAATAATTCTATCAACAATAATTTAAAAGGAAAAAATAAGATGTGATCACCATCGAAACCAACTAATCCACTACAAATGAATATAAATTATCCATAACATTATCCATTCAATCAAAAAAATAAATAATAATCCTATCCACAATGATTTAAAAGAAAAGATGATATTATGATTATGATCAATATCAATTGATAAAAATAACATTAACCTTAATTCAAAATTTAAGTGAGATCTATCTATTCAGAGCATATAAAAATCCATAAAATATTTGCAAAAAAAAATGAGAGATTAATCAGAAACGAGGGAGACTCGTAAAGAAGAAGGTGCAGACGAGACCTTATTTTTTAATTTGTTCATGTAATTCATTTCTCCTCTACTTCTGTTCCTTCGTTCTCCTTTCTTGCAAAGCTCCTAGGCGAGACCCCCGCTGCCTGTGTCCTGTCTCTACTCCAGCAGCTCAAACCGCATCTGCCAACCCCCTACACAACCTGCTATCTGAGTTTAAACGATTGAACCCTAGGTTTCGGTTGCCCGAACCTTGAGGTATGGCCACTCAAACCTTTCAGTTTTGGACAACCAAACTGCCTTCTTTGCAATCACCTGCAGCAGCTTCCTTGTCATCCCGCCTCACCCCTATGAGTCCAATTGCCTCTCCACCATTACTTGCATCACCAAACCCCCACAGTGGACCCTATGCCAAGCTATCACCTCCAAGCATGTTGCATCCCCAAACCTTGTTGCAACACTGCAGCGCCGCCCTAGGCTCACCACCATATTGCTCGCCACTGCCGAAGGTCAAATCTAGCCAACCACTAAATGAAAGAGAGTAAAGAAGAGGGGTTGATTTAATTATAAAAAGAGAGGGAAGGAATTAGTGGCTATGGAAGAAAAAAGAAGGCAATGGAAAAGAAGAATATAAGAAAGAAAAAGAAAAAATAAATAAAAAATAAAAAGGGAAAGGAGTGGTTGCCAAAGAGGAAATAAAGAAAAAAAGTTTGTTATCAGAGGAGAAAAAAAAAGAAGAAAAGATAAAAAGAAAAAAAGAAGGAAAAAATATTCTTTTATCTCGATTTGTGTGACATGAAAAACAATCAATAAATTTGGTCCAAGGAATTTCCGTGAAAATCCTACCGTTGTATTTTTGGCCAAAGACATTCTCCTGAAAATCTAACTACCGTATTAAAAATCCAATAACGGTGAAACCAATATCTATTAAGTATCCAATAACAATCCAATAAGGATTAAACCAATATTCATTAATGATTCAATAAGAGTTGAACCAAAATTTATTAAGAATTTATTAGAGATCAAATGCAAGATTCATTGAGGATATTAAACTCAAATTCATCAAGAATTAAATTCAAAATCTATTAAAGATCAAACTGGAATATGTTAAGAATCCATTAAGGATTAAACTCAATTCTACTAAAGATCAAATTCCAAATCCACTAAGAATCAAATTTAAATTCATTAATGACCTATTAAAGATTGGATTTAAAATCCATCAAATATTTATTAAGGATTCATTAAAAATCAAATCCAAAATCTTTTAAAGATCAAAAAATGGTTGAACTCAAACTCAATAAGAATTTAACCTAAATCCTAATTAGGTTGAATCAAATTTCAAATCCAATTTCAAAATGGGTTAAAGTCAAGTTTAAAATTGAACAAAATCTAATTAGAACCAAGCTCGAACTAAAACCAAGTTGAGTTAAATCAAATTTGAAATAAATCATACTTGAATCAAAATCAAGTATGAAATAAATCATGTTCAAACTAAATCCAAATTGAACTACAATCAAGCCTAAAACTTAAATCAAAAGTCTAAATAAGAATCAAATCAAGTCAAATCCAAACAAAAATAATTAATACAAACCGAAGTCGTTAACTATCCCTTTTAACAAAATCAAAGTAAAACAAGTTTGCATTCGCTTAGTAAATTAACCAAACACCGTGTTCAAAGGAAATTAACTAACAATAAGCATAAAATTATCGATAACAATTCAAATCTAATTGACAATAAGTTAAAAGCCTTCAATTATCAAATTAAGAACGGTTAGCATAAATTATGTCCGTTTATCATTCTTTTCAACCAAAATTGAAGTAAAGCAAGCTTGTATTTGATCGATCAGTTAATCAGCTAAATATTGTATTCAAAGAAAGTCGTCAGTATATTTCAAACTTAATCGGTAACAAGTACTAAAAGCCATTAATTATCAAATTGAGGATGGTTAATATAAGTCAAAACCACTTATCATTTTATCCAGTCACATTGAATTAAGACAAATTTGCACTCGATCAGTTAATAAGCTAAACGTCATATTCGAAAGAAATTGACCGACAACAAATATAAAACTGTCAATAAAGCTTGAAACCTAATCGACAACAAGATAAAAAATAATTAATTTTCAAATCAAGAATGATAAGTATAAGACAAAGTCACTAACCATTCAATCAAATTAAAACCAAACTAAAGTGAATTTGTACTACTCCAACAAGTCATCCTTAAAATTAAAAGAAGTTAACCAATAATACACAAAAAATTATCGGTAATATTTCAAATCCTAATGAAGTTAACTAACACGAGTCAAAATAATCAGTAACATCTTTAAATCAAATAAGATTATCAATGTCTTTTAAAAATCAAACTAAACATCTAGTTCAGCATAAGTTTTAGCGAGTTCATCTATCAAATCGTACTCGATCAAGTGCGTAGGAGTAAGATAGTAACGAATATCAAGTCTTCTCCATCCTTGTTATTTTTCTTATGTTGCAAGTTTAAATACTTTAAGTTATAAAATGAGAGTATACTACTCCAAAACATATAATCCCAAAATTTAGTTAATCAAATCATGTATTTTTTTTGTATCTCTATTTTATTAGCTAAATTTTTTATTTTAGAAATTTTTTAATAATTGTCGGGATAATTAACAATAGGGGCTTACATCTATTTAAATTTATATTCCCACGATATCTAAAAGTACACTTAAACCTATCTAAATTTGATTTATTTATTTTAATATTATTTCTCGAGATCTCTAACTATTTTAGATCATCGATTGCGATTCCACAACATACATTAGGTGTATCATATGAGGAGAAAATAAGTGTATCATGCCATTCCTCTAAAGCTAGAGTTTTCTATCAGAATTTAGAGACTAAAGTAAGATTTTTGAAATTGCGTGCAAAACAAAGAGACATTTATATGAAAACTGCTCAGCCGTGGAGAACTCCATGTTGCTAAGAAGAGTGGAAAGCAACTCTATGGTCTAATACTAATCATTACCTTTATTTCAGTCTTCCAAAGGTTGGCTCCCTATCTAGAATGAGATAAGAGAATGGCCATATCTGGTTCCCAGCATCCTAAGCTCACTGGATCCCCTGTGAGACATACCAGCTGGCCATCTGCCACATCAATTTCAACAATCCAATGCACTTTGCACAATCCACCACTCAACCTGAAGGAAACCACATATTACCAGAAAATGGATGTTGCTATCAAGTACCTGAGCATTTTAAGATTCTGAATGAATAACCTTGGAAAATAGAGACATCTACAAGCATTCTAACCTGTTGGATTATGCCATAGGTTTGATGAAAATCCAAAATATATGAATTTTTGCATGGATCAAGCACACTATTGAATGTCAATAGTTTCTAAGTTCGTAATGTCCTAAACATGAAAAGAACTTCCGACATGGTATCTCAAACAATAACAAATAACGGCTAGATGTCAGAATTGACTCTAATTTTCTCTGTAACAGGCTTTTTATGATAAATCGTATACCAAACAGCAAATGCAGTAAGAGAATAACTTATTTGCAAGAAGACTTCTCCAAACAGTTACAATTGATCGAAACATCCAAGAACTAGTGGCTGTACCGTTCCATAAGGCCTTCACCGCTGATCTTGAAAGCCATGAAGGAGCTCTTATATGTAAACTAATAGTGCAACCTTTATGAGATTGAATGCAGTGGAAGATATACCTGCAAACAATAAAGATGCGTAAAACCTTCGGTGCTCAAAAAAGATACAAAAAATTTAAACAAATAAATCCAAAATGAACGAATTTACAGAACCAGTTGAATTATTCAAACGAAGAACCATTTGACAAAAAAAAAATGTGGCACTCAATTATATAAAGCACTAAATACATCACAAAACATAATCCAAAGATTCAATAACAGAAGAAAAGCATCACTGACGGGAAGAGGGCCTTCTTCACGGAGCTGAGCCCGGAAAAGCGCGAGACGCCGAGGCTGCCGAGGAGAGAAGGGTGGCAGGCACGGGAGAGCTCCATCGAGGCCAACCTACGTGCGCCGGCAAGCCTAGGGCAGAGGGCGGCGGTGGCCGTGGGGGTAAATTGGAAGGGGAATGGTGGGCATTTCTGGAAATTGGCGTTCGGGAAGCGCTCCCAAGCGGGAGAAGAAGAGAGGGAGGCAGAAGAGCGGTAAGAGTTCGGGGCATTTTTGTCATATTGAGTGTCGGATGTGACCGTCCGTCTAATGAATCTGTGATCGTTGATCAACGGCTGAGATCAAACCATTTATGTTTATTCATATACATCCTTGTGAAGTTATGTATTATGCTTATAATGAAATATTCTTGTCAAACTAACCCCTCATTGTCAATTTTTTTGTTTTCAGAGTCTGCCCAGTTCTACTGATTTGTCTTCAAAAAATTGTAAGGCATGCAAAAGATATATAAATAAAAGCTAATATCTGAGTGTTTTTGGTAAAATTTTGTTGGGGATTTTTGCATCTGTTGCATAAAACCAGTTCGATATTTGCATAAATCATTTCTTTTTTTACATCTACATCCAGGCACTATTTTACAATTACTGAAACTGTAGGTGGTTTTACGCAATAAGCATAAAAAGATTTAATGCCCAAAATTTTTTTAATTTTTATATCATGTAAATGAATATAGATAATTCAATATGTGGCCCAAAAATCTAATCCATTTTCAATCCAACTTTTTATCCAATTTCGTTTGTTGACACAGTCATTAGCGGTAAACACTGGCAGAAAATTCCGGCGAGGCCAACACATTTTCTTGAAGACCAGAGAAATTTTTGTGAGAACCCGTGAAGCTAATTACTCCATATTAATAGCAAATTTTCGGATGTTCCTGCGGATCACTTCAAAAGTCACAAATTTGCATTTACATCCCCACAATATTCATAATCCCATATCCATATTTGCATTTTGTCTATGTTCCACTGCATATTCCCATTTACACTTTCTAAAACATATGGCTAGGGCATACATGCAGATATGTTAAGTGTTAAGAAAAAGAACTCTGCGGGCACAAGTTACCGCCCTTTCTCCCTAGGACGCTCCTATATAATTTCCTCTTGTTTTGGCTCTCGCTTGAAGTTGTTTTCTCCATCTCTTTTCATCCAAACCAAATTTTGAGGTAAAATCATTTTTTTTTTTGCAATTCTTCTTATGCTTTGATGCTTTTCTTCTGAATTGTGAAGCAGCCTTTCTTCTAATTAAGCAAAATTTTCTAGTAATCCAAAGAACCAACTTGCGGATGAAATTTCACTGCTAGTTTAGCTTTTGGATAATTTGCAAATAATTCTCCAATTACGTAATTTATTTGATCACGCCTCGAGGAATTTATCATTTTGCATGTTTCAGAATGTGCAGACATTCTTTTCTATCTCTTTAGAATCATCATTTCTAGCTGTTGTTTACAGGGGATGTTCTTCAATTGCTTCTTCATGTTGATGTCATGAACAAACTATTCAGAATCATATTCAGATTATTATCTTTTCAGCAAGTTTGAACAGAAGATCCCCTAAAAAGGTAGCATTAGCGTGGGTTATCTGGTTAACACTCTTTCTTAATCCACTATTTAATGATGCAAATGGGAATGTGGAACCCTAGTTCATGTGCATGCTGTGCATCGTAGCTGTTATGAGTCTGCAATAGCAA
Source organism: Trichopus zeylanicus subsp. travancoricus (assembly GCA_005019695.1). Classification (NCBI taxonomy): domain Eukaryota; kingdom Viridiplantae; phylum Streptophyta; class Magnoliopsida; order Dioscoreales; family Dioscoreaceae; genus Trichopus; species Trichopus zeylanicus. The sequence goes on from RXID01014368.1 coordinate 168,661, forward strand.
CTTTCATGTGCAATGTCTGACTCGTATGATCATAGGCAAGAGATCATGGAAGGAGGAGGAAAGGAAACAAAGACTGACTTGACGATGAACTCCCAGGAGGAGCTGCAATCCCCGAAAATGACGGTGGCAGAGATGGTGACCCGACGCAGCCTGACGAAGCAAGTGAGCCAGAAAGCAAACTGCTTGTGCTCCCCGACGACGCACGCTGGATCTTTTCGCTGCCGCCTCCATAGAAATGCTAATAACACTGGCAGCAACTCCTTTGGTTCTGGGCTCTCAGAGCTGGCTGACAAGTCAGCTAGGGTTACGAACACTGAGGAATGATGGCCTCATTTCTTCAACTAGCAAGCCATTAATGGCATCCAAGAAGAAATTTATTGTTGATCTAGCATGTGTTTCTCCTTGCTTTTAATGTGTTTTGACAAAGCTTTTGGGCTTCTAGCTAGTGCCATGTATTGCATTAATCCTTTATGTGATGTGCTCTTGTAATTCATTTTCTTTCTTCTTGTTCTCCTTTTTATTCATTTCACAAGTGTGAGTTGGCTGCTATTTGCTTGGATTTGGATGCTTAATCTTGTATGTATATATCTTTCTTTTCTTTTCTCTTTTTTTGCTGTTCTGGTTGCTGCTTCTTTTGTGCTTAATGACAGCAAACTTGGCTTCTTGGAGTCTAAAAGTAGCTTCTAACATAAATCTTGAGGTTTAGATTTGCCTTTTTTTCTAGGGTTTTGTCAGCACTCTAATCAGCTTGAAAACAATTCAACAAGTTGATGTGAACTAGATTTAAATTCTATCCTCTCACTAGTGACAGTAAAAAAAAGTGAAATTAGAAATTTCAGTCTAAAAAAGAACAAAATATACAAATATTACCCAAATGATGCAAAGTTTGTAATGTGTCCATGTTCATCTTGTTATTAAAAAACACACCAGAACAAACCAACCTTAATTTGCCTGCCAATCCCAAATATTTGTTATCGAGGACACGAACGGTATTCCCTGCTGTTGGATTATAAAGATAATGATGGTGATAATGATACTTAGGCTAAAGTAATCGCCGCTGCTGACACATGCTATAAGAACAATTGAGTTTCTAGCCTAAAGCAGAACCTTTTGATTTCTGAAGAAAAGCAGAGCATATTATCCCCTTGAGAAAAAGGTCGAGCTTTTTGAAAGTGTGTATGAGCGTTAAAAGTTAGGAATCTTCTTTATTGGGAGATTTTCATTCACTCGCTTGATGATAGACTAAGTTTGGAGAAACGAATATTCAAATGCGCTATAAACTACAACAAAATGAGGCATCCACCTGCACTCATGATACTCTTACCATTCCCTATTTTTTCTGACGAGTCATAGCAAATTAGTAAGGAGCAAAAGGCTGCTTCCGTCTTGAATCTTATGGTTCTGAATTCACTTTAAATCTCAGTGATGAATTAGATTAAAGCCATCCACTTCCTGAGATCTCACTTTCAGTTTCATGCCAATAGATGCTAACCTACGACTGATGAATGAGAAAGCCATCCAATGACGCTAAGCTGAGATTTCAGAGATTTCACTTTTATATGCAGCCTTGATGTAATTGATATACTCTCATTACTGATCTGAGGAAAGTACACAAGGATTGGTTGTAGGTCACATTCAATCATGTTACACAGTGCTTACAGCAATGAATAGCGCTGAAGAACCTCGACCGCAATGATCGAGGACCCGAATCTCATCGAGCAGGCAATAGGGAGGAGCACTGGCATCGTCTCAGCTGGCCATTTTTGATGCAGACGTGGACTAACCAGAAGGGATGGACAGGATGGTACGTGCCAGACAGCAAGATCGGGATCATGGAGAGGAACAAGGGACATGAGAATATCCCTTTGTCAGTGGAGTATGTGGATGGGGGGACAGCGATAGGCCTGTACAGTGGAGCTTTCTACTTCTCCCCTCCCTTTTTGGAGTAGAAAGATCACAACTTCAATCATGGAGCACCAAATGAGGACTTTCAATGGCTTCATGATACACCTTGGCAACCATGTTGGCATTTCTAATGTGATGGAGAGAGCACCAGGACAACCTGGCCTACCTGTTTGGGAACCAGTGCTTATGATAATGCTTTGGGAAAAGTAGATGCCACATTACTAAGTTGACTACGGCAACAACGCCTACCTCCCTCTCTTTCTCTCTCTCTCTCTCTCTCTCTCTACTATTTATTTGTCTATCTCCCCCTATACCATTTCATTAGGCAATCAATATCACAAGCAGGCAGGTTAGAGTTTCACTTCAAATGGAAGTATTTTACAACAGAATAGCTTGGGATTGAAGGGAGTCTCCTACCCTCCACCTTATTGCTATTACATAGGTGAGCTTTCTCTTCTTTTTCACATGTACATGTAGCTAAAAGAACCCTCGAGTTCAACCTCTCTCTCTCTCTCAGACACAAACACACACCATAAAATGAGGTTATGTGGTAATAGCTCATGGGGCAAAGTCTGAAATAAGGATGAAATGAAAACTTCTCCATTGGCAACACCTCTTGCCCTGTTAAGAGGTAAGATATTTCTCATATATTTCCACTTATTTGCACTTCAAATAAAATAAATCATGCATGGTATGTTAAAACATTTCTCTCTCTCCCTGTTGAAACTCAAAATTCTTCATACAATTCTTGCATAGTTTCTGAACATTTTTTTTAATTCTGTCTCTGGAAAACAGTTAAGAGGCATATATTTTCATTATTGATTTTTTTTTCTCACTTTTATCTTTCGAGGAGTTTTTTTCCCTTTGTTAATTTTATTTCATTAGTTTGCATATTTTAAGTTCATTTCTTTCTCCTGTTGTTGGTGGTGATGATCACAAGATGTTTAGAGTGAAAGATGTGCAACAAGCTGTGTGGTGAAGCCATATTTTGAGAGCTCTTTCCACTATTTTGGTGCCATGTCACTTCATTCCTTTGTTTGGCAGAAATTCTCATTCTCCCCTTCTCCTGGCGTTTCCTCAACTAAAAGCACTTAGTATTGAGATAAATTGTGGTTCTTTTTGTGAAAAGATTTGTGTTGATTCCTAACAAGCATCAAACCAGAGCCTTCTGCCAAATGATCAGTGCATGATGGATAATTCAACCTCTCTGATGATGCATTTAGGTGCTTGAAGAGCAAGACTATGCAAAGCAAACACTAAACGTTTCACTAAAAAGAAACTACTATGCCATCATGTTATATCTCTTTCAGGGCATGGGTCTGTTGGGTGGTTGTTATAGGTAGGGACACTGAAGCTTTTGGGGTACTTGCAATAGTTCATTACAGATACTCCATCATTGTGAGGAGCTGCAATAGTTTAATTGCCCTCTTTTTGCATTAATCAATCAAACTTATGAAGTAAACCTTGAATCAAATCACGAGCCGAACCAGCAATCATAGCAGCCATTTGGTGCAAAATTATATAGTGGCTGCTGCAGCTTTGCAGGTGAGGAATGGGGTCCAAGAAGAGGAGAAGGTGATGATGGGAACCATGTTGCATGAGAACCCATTGAGGCGTGTACTACTTCAACCCAAAGCTGCTTCAGTAACTACTTTGCTTTTATCTAAAGATCATAGCTTTTCTCTTTTGTTCTTTTAGTTGGAGTTGGTACTTGAAGTCCAAATTAGCTTAATATGTTATACTAATCACACTAGTCTTGGTCTCCCACATTCCCATAAACCCTAATATTTGGTTTTGTATTCTTCCTCTAGGTTTGATCTAAAAAAGGTGAATCAGATCCATTTGTCAGTGGCATGACCAACATAATACCATCTATGTAGAGGTAAGACTCTTTTTCGGATCATGAGTTCATTAAACCCTGATCATAGGTTGGGTGGTAAGTCCTATCACCTTTCACTGCCCCACACTAAGGGGGACCTGAATCTATGGATAATTTAAAATAAGATTGCTCTATCTTAACTAATCTAAGGCCGTTTTGTTATGCCTCCATATAAGGAGTTGCCATGGCTTTGCATAGGAACTGGGGGGATTAAAGAAGAGGAAATTAGGGTTCCATGGTGAGAGATCTCATGTCATTCAGAGAAGGAAGAAGCAAAGAAGATGAAGTATATGAAAATCGGCACGAGACCTGACATCTTCTACACTGAAGAAGCCACAAGGTAAGCAGTTCCATTGTTAGATATCAGTTTGGAGATTTATAGTTGAATTATGTGGAGTTTTTGAAAAGATTTGCTGGCAATAATGCAGGTCAGTTTTGTCAGATGTGCCTACTGATCTCATCATACAGGTTAACAACACAAGATATCGGTTGCATAAGGTATTCTAATTCTCATCATACTGGTCAACAACACAAGGTATCTGTTGCACAAGGTATTCTAATTATCCTAATTACAAAAAGAAGATGTTTAAGCAATTAACAAATTATGGATCATATTTGTTTCCAATTTAGACCATAACAAGAATTTAAGGTTGTGTTTATCCTTGCTGTTGAGCCTCTGTTAATCATCCAGTCAGATGTTACTGCTTTGATTCTCACCAAAAGGAAAGAATAATGTATTTTATATTAATTAATATGGAAAAGATTTATTTAGTTATCCCACTTATTAGAGCTCAAACAACAGTAATTCGACTTAAGATCATGATAGGATGTAATGATGATGAATTGTTTCTTTCATTTTTCTTTTCCTTTTTGAAAAAATAATGAATCTTATAATAGCATCATTATTATAGTAGCAATTATTCATGTCATATTATATTAAGAACTTAATGTGACAGTAAGCATTTGATGAATAGATTAGTACTAACCATGCACCCAAATATGTAGTTACTTCAAAGCTCTTGATTTCCAGTTTTTTTAACTGTAGTTTCCACTTCTTCTGAAGTGCGGCCTCCTGCAATGCCTCTCCTCTGACGCAGAAGACCCTTCCGGCACACCGCCCCCGGTGTCCCTCCCAGACTTCCCCGGTGGCGATGAGGCCTTCGAGCTCTGTGCCAAGTTCTGCTACGGTATCACCATCAACCTCAGCGCCCACAATTTCCTCCAGGCCATTTTCGCTGCCCGCTTTCTCCGGATGACCGAGTCCATCTCCGCCGGAAACTTCGTCTCTAAGCTCGAGAGTTTCTTTGAGTCCTGCATCCTCCAGGGCTGGAAGGACTCCATTGTCACCCTCCGCTCTGCCAGGCGGCACTCCGCCTGGTCGGAGAATCCTCGAATAGTCCGGCCCTGCATTGATGCAGTCGTTGAGAAGATCCTCACAGATCCATCAAAGGTTTGTTCATAACAATTTATTATCAAACAATTCTTGAATTTAAAGATGATATTGCAAAGGATTATTAAGGATGATACCTTGATGATGTGCTTAGGTGACATGGTCCTTCACGTACACAAGGCCAGGCTACAACCAGAAGCAGCACAGGACAGTGCCGAAGGACTGGTGGACGGAGGACATCTCTGAGCTGGACTTGGACCTCTTCCGGTCGATCATCTCCGCTGTCAGGTCGGCAAACAAGCTGCCGCCCCAGCTGATCGGGGAGGCGCTCCACGTCTATGCGTGCAAGCAACTGCCAGACCCATCAGGTGCCCGGGCAGGTGCTGGAGAGAGCTCTGCGACAGCAGAGTCGCTCACCAAACACCAGAGAGTGCTCGAGTCGATCGTCAGCATGATTCCCACCGACTTTGGGGCAGTCTCTGGCGGATTCCTGCTGAGGCTGCTCAAGGTGGCAAGCCAGGTCGGAGCCTCGCCTTCAACGAAGGCTGAGCTTGTCAGACGTTCCGGCCGGCAGCTGGATGAGGCAACGGTGGCAGACCTTATCTTCCCGTTGCCGTCAAACCCTGATTCATTTGATATCAGTGTTGTCGAGGCGATATTAGAGAGCTTCTTGGCACAGTTCCGTCGGCCAGGTGCTCAGCATGAAAGGGAACGAATGCTCGAAGCAATGACTAAGGTAGCGAAGATTTTTGACTCTCACCTGCAAGTCATTGCACGAGACGCCGAGCTAGAGGTGGCAAAGTTCATTGAGCTCACACAGACCTTGCCAGAAATAGCCCGGCAGACGCACGACGAGCTCTACCTAGCAGTCAACGCCTATCTCACGGTAAGACGATCTCTGCAAACATAGCTCAAGAAATATTTCTAATCTCTGTCAAGCGAGAAGTTGATCCATATATATGTTTGCTTCTCAAGGAGCATCCAGGGCTGAGCAAGGCGGAGAAAAAGCAGCTCTGCCAAGTCATTGACTGCGGGAAATTGTCCGCCAGTGCCCGCTCACACGCCATTACAAACGAGCGGCTGCCCCTGAGGACGGTAGTCCAGTTGCTCTTTGTTGAACAGGAGCGGGCTCGCACAGCTCCCGACGGGGCACCTGTAGCGAATGCAAGAAGGCTGAGACAAGGATCCGAAGAACAAGCGACACAGCAACAAGAAACTCCGACAGAGATTGGCAATGCCGGAAACAGAGAAAGGATGATGATGGAGAGATCGAGGTCGGTGCAGGAGGTGAAGATGAGGAAGAAGGAAAGGGAGGTGGCTGAGAAGGGTGAAGGGTCAGGGACTAAATCCAAAGGGAAGTGAAGGAAAACAGCGCATAGGAATATCTTTCCGAGAAGCATTGTAAACTTTCTGTTCATTGCTTCCTGATGTTTTCCATTGATTGATACCTTCCAATGTATTCTAGATTTTTTTGGTAGAAATATGAGGAGGCAAGAAAAGCTTGTGCTTGAATGATATGTGCAGCTTAGAATAACAATTATGTCTCCTAAATTGCGTGAAAAAGCATTCAGGATCTTTTAATATGAAAACAGATTCAGTAAAAGATCTCATTCTCCACGCATTGCACATTGGAAGAAGGTTCTTCTACCATTATTGTTAATAAGTACAAGCTAAATACCTAGGCTATGAGGATAATAAACAACAGCTAAGAAGATTTATTAACTAGTTCGTGGAAGAGCAGGATAAAAAACACAAACCTAACAACTATGCAGTCATGTGGGCAGAAGCAACGAGTTTCTGCACTTGGAGATGAAATGGAAATGCATATGAATATATCATTTTTTTTCTCAGCACAAAACATCTGAAAGTCAAGAGCATCAGCTGAACTTCGAAATAAGATCAACCTCACAAGCCCAAAATAACTGAACAGACTTAGCAGCTGGCCAAATAGAGATGTTGATGGAAGTTCCAACCATTTCTCAGCCTTTTTATAACCAGATACATTTGAAATTCAGTATGAAATCCAATGACATGTTTACCTTCAAGCCCAGATACATTTATAATACTTAGCCAAATTATTTTCATGATCATCAGTGCAGGATATAATGACTCTGGATAATATCAGAAGCTTCTTGTTTTTCCAATGAACAATCAAACCTTAGAAAAGCTTATGGTTAATTTCCCAATTTCCATCAGAATCATATAGCACAACAGCACATAGAAGAACTAGATAAAGCACCATGAACATTAACTTCTTCAGAGCTTGTCACTGCCATCTGCCAGTTGTCAGCTTCAGTGCCAGCACCAATCCTGCTTGCTCATATTCACCACATCCAATCTCTGGGGGCAACAAAGCCTACAACCTTTCTTGATCAGTTCTCTTTTAAAGAAACTGGCTACATTCTACAAATAATTTAACATTATCATCTGTTAAAAACACTTACATCAATGTTTGTGATGGAATGACTAGAATCTCTACAACAAACAATACAAAATTACTGAGAGATTTGGGTACAACCATAAAATTCATGAAATGTGGGTTACAAACTAAATTGAACATCTTTGATAAATGGTAATTCATGTAAATAATTTGCAAAATTGATAGATGATGTGGCCTTATTGGAAGTGCAAGAGCCATTGCGTACAGAGGGAATGAAGAAGATGTCTTTGCAGGGAACCTTGATAGGTGCAACCAAAGGTATACCAAGTCCAAATCTACTTGGTACAGCTACCAAAAATATAGTAAATTTCCATAACATTTGAAAACAAAGGCATACAAAAAAGTGTTTATTCCAAAATTTTGAATTGCATCACCTCTAGAGAAAATTGGACTTTTCTTTCCCGGGTTCTCAGGGAGTACATCCTTGATGCAGATGATTTATATGGCTGCAGCAATAGCAGCTTCTTCTGGCTTCATGGAATAGAACAGTTCCAAGACATCAGCATCGTTAGGAATACCACTTGGGGACTTGGATAGTAGATCATAAGCCACTTAATGTCTCCCTGCCTAAAGCAATGTCTCAAACATAAGCAGAAACACTGTTCTAGAGAGGAATGCCTTTACTGTCATTGCTCTCAGAAATGCTACTGCATCATCAGCAGTCCCTGACTTAGAGAAGTGATTGATAAAAGGTTCTATATACGAAGGGGATCCATGGTCTTTCATCAAACCCAGAAGACTTCAAGCCTCCTTTAGTTTCACTTGACTTAACAACCTGTCAATCAGAAGCTTGTAAGTAGTATGTGAAGGTCATAGTTGTTTCTCAGCAACCATGTGACGCCCCTGTCGTGTCCGATCGAACCACAACTCAAGTGGACAACATACAAATAAAAGGTTTACAGAATACATAGAATTAAAATTTATTTCATCAATACAAATATAGTTCAGATAACATAACAAAACGTGGTCTCACTGGAAATACTCAAGTCTGATAAAGTTTTCCCCTACATAAAAATAGAATAACATGTAAATAAATCATCTCCAAAGATAGTTGTGCACGTACTTTCTGCTACCGTAGACACCTGTGCCAGGCTACTACTCTCCTGTGGATAGGAACAATCAAAGAATGAACCACGAATGCTCAGTAGGAAGTTACCTCCTCCAAACAATAGGAGAGATCAATTTTTGGTGGCAACAATAAAATTAACACAGTGGCAACAACAATAATTCGACGACAAAGGTGATTAGGTAAATTAACATCCACAGCAAGAAATAAATCAACAAGGATATCTTATGGGTGTGGCTGCCTCCCCTACCAAGTAGAGTCATACCACTCTGCACTCCCAACCGCTGATGGAGTGGTGATCCGTAATCACACAGCAGATCACGCTTGATAGAGTGGTGATCCGTAATCACACAGCAGATCACGTCCCCTATCAAGCAGAGTCATACCACTCTGCACTCCCAACCGCTGATGGAGTGGTGATCCGTATCACACAGCAGATCACGTTTGACGGAGTGGTGATCCGTATCACACAGCAGATCACGTTTGATGGAGTGGTGATCCGTATCACACAGCAGATCACGTTTGATGGAGTGGTGATCCGTATCACACAGCAGATCACGTTTGAGAGGGGTGGTGATCCGTAATCACACAGCAGATCACGTCCCCTATAACTCCGCCATCAAGATATATAATTTCCATCAATTCCACCTTATGAACCTCCCCCCCCTCTACAACTCCGCCATCAAGATAAATAACTTCCATCAATTCCACCTTATGAACCTCCAATTTATCATGTTATTAACAACAGCCATTGATCCAGCGATTCATCACCCAAGTCCTTAATAATTCCACATTTAATCCTTAAGTCTAATTTAAACCAATTCCAAAACCAGAATCTAAACCAAAACCGATTCTGAGCCCCACCTAAACCAAAGCCAACTTTAAACGAAACCAAAACCTAAACCAACTTTTAACTAAACCAAACCGAAACCAACTTTCGGATTAAACCAAAACCATAATCAACTTTAAGTTAAACCTTAATTAAACTAATCCTTCTTCCTCCTCAAAACCCTAACCCTAATTCTACTGCCGACGCCGCCGCCGCCAGGCCATCCCACCGTCAGGCCGCCCCGCTGCCAGGCCACCACGCCGCCACGCCGCACGCCGACGTCTCCGCTGGGCCGTGGCTGCCGCCAGACCACCGCCTCCGACGTCGCCAGACCCGCGTTGCCCCGCGCCTTTGGCCGACTTCGGCCTGTGCAGTCGTGCGCACGCCACCGGCCGCTCCCGACGCCATATCATGCGCCAGAACTGCGTCGACACCGGGTCCGTGCTACCTGCGCACGACTCCCGCACGCATCAGTGCCGCACGCCGCCGCACCGCACGCCGCCGCCTCCGCTGCCGGCCGCCGGAGCACAGCGGACGATCGGGGAAGAAGATGGGAATTTTGCAATTTAGCCCTCTAATCTTTCTATTCTCAAAACATGTCATAGATTGGTATAACACAGACATATCTATTCTCTACTCAATTTTACTTAAATCTAGGTTATCATCATCCTCCTAAATATCATGAGGGTCACTAAGTTTATCAATTATTCAATATGAACTTGTCTCAGGCTTAAAGGTAAAGAAAGAACGGATGAAAATAACTCAACTTATCTCGAATAGAGGTAAAGAGAAACAAATGAAAGTAACATCACCTACTTCGAATAGAGATAAGGAGAAAACAAATGAAAGTAACTTAACCTACTTCGAATAGAGGTAATGAGAAAACAAATGAAAGTAACTTAACCTACTTCGAATAGAGGTAAGGAGAAAACAAATGAAAGTAACTTAACCTACCTCGAATCTCGATAACGATCGTCCCAAATCTTCTTGCCACTCCGTAAGCCTCCCCAACGATTGTCCCTTGACTCTCTCTATTCGTCCGGGTTTAGTGGGTGGTTGCTGCCTATAAATAGAGGCGGTTATTGGGTTGTGGGTTGTGGGCCCGAGTAATGGGCCGTTATGGAGTGACGGGTGGTTACAAACCATCTCCTTAAGCATCTGGAATGCAGCATCAATGTCCTTTTTCTTGCAGAAGCTGTTAGCCAACACTTCAAAGGCACAACCAACATTGTCAACACCCTTTCTCTCCACCAACTTACAAAAGCAAGATAACGCCTTATCTAGTTCACCATATTTACAATGCTTTAGAAGGAAAGCCGACCATGCCTTTGAATCCACAATATGACCATATTTTTCCATCCCATCCAAATATTCAAAGGCCTCGACCAGTCTCCCTGCATGACAAAGCCCAACAACAACTTGCTTATGGGTAGCACCATCTGGTACAAACCCCCTTCTTCCATTGCATTCAAAACCTCACGACACTCTCCTAATTTTCCAACACTCAGAAAGAGATTTAAGAACTGCCTCAAAAACTGATCCTCTTATAGAATTTCCAGCATTTTTATAAATTCTGACTACTCTGGATATCATATCCATATCCACACCTTTGCTAACAACAATTTTCCTCAACAGGACCAGCAAATCCCCATGCTGAGGCTTCTCCAGACCATTCATTGCAAACTCAAACGAGTTCACAGCTTCTGCAATCAATTTCCTGTTGTAAAACCATGCGGAAACCTTAATGTAAGTCTTTTTTTCGGTCTCAAACCATTCATCCTGAGGATTTTGTGAAACTCCTCAATGCAATCCTCTCAACTAAAAAACTTCAACATGCATTATAAACACTGCCATGCATTCTAAACGATGGATTCTCCTCAATCCATCTAAAGAACATCAAAGCCTTCTACTTCAGAAATGAACCAATCTGCTACGAGACTGCAACAACCAAATCAGGAGACAAACAGATCTCCGCGTCATCCAGCTTCTTCTGAACATCCTCAAATTCTTTGCCTTCCCTCAATACCTTGCAAAACCTGGCGCACGTTCGAGCAACTACATTCTCATGGGAATTCAAAAAATACGTTTTTTTTCAACAAGTCGAGATTTTCCTCCATTTCCTGCTGGCTAAATCGCCAATGGCTTCAAGTGACTAGATTCGGAAATTTCATACCCTTTTTTCCCTATCATTTCCACAAGATCCCGGAAATCACTCGACTTGCCCACAGAAACCAAAATGCCAAGCATCAAATTACACGATTTCGAGCTCAAGATACGATCTTGCTTCTCGAAAACCCAATCAAACACCTTCCGAGCGATCTCCGGCTTCTCATCCATAACCGCCAGGTGATCAAGAGACAGCTGCCAACTCTACCTCAATCTCATCCGAACTGCTCGGCTTGAAGAAAATCACCACAATTTGGGAGTCATTCTGCTCACAGGAACAGAAGCAGCGAAATTTAGATGTTGGAACGAGGAACGAGAGGGAAATTCTAGGGTTTGGGGTTGTGTGGAGAAGAAAATGGACATTGGAGGGTTGCAGTGTAGAAGGATTGGATGGGATTGAAGAAACCGATCGGATGAACAGCGATCTCCCGGCGTTCCCCATCGTCAGCGGGAGCAGTGCAAGAGTTCTGTTGCGAGGAGAGACAGAGTAGTTAGGGTTTTTAGCAGCGGATGTGGTTGGGGGACCAGAATCCGGTAGGATGTGTAAATGGATTCGGGTGTTGTTTTCCGACCATCACCCGACCCGTTTATACTGACCCGTTTATACTCGTATTAACCGGGTCGAGAGCCCAGTCTGGCCCATAAATCCCACAAATTAAAAAAGGGAAGTATGTCTGATTGAGGCTGTAAACAGGCCGGGGCAGTCTGGAACTGCCAAGCCCAAGCCGAAGCTATAATCGATGTCTGGACCCGACCCGAGTCTGAGTGTTTACATCAAATATTTCGGGGCTAGATCTTCGAGCCCGAGCCCGCCGGAACCCAAAAGCCAAGCCCAAGCTCGAAATGGTCGGGCCAGTTGTGGCCGGTATTTCGGGTCGCCCGAGCCCGTCGACAGCTCTATTAATCTCATCCGCGAACCTTTCTTCTCTTCCTCTCGCTTCCCTTGAAGAAAAGCCTCTTCCGTTCTTCTCCGCCGCCTCCAAGCTCTCGAGAAGGAAAAGGTATCTTGTGCCTAGATTTCCCGTCTCCAGTTCTCTGTTACACTGGTTGGATTTCTTCCGGTTGTCATGAATTAGGAGTTCTATGGGTGGATGAGCGGTTGTATCGAAGAGGATTATCTAATCGTGTTCTACTTGAAAATTCATGCTGGGAGTGGGTATTGGGATGGGAATTTCTTTCTACGATCATCGTGTCTTGAAGGTTATGACTCGCTTTATCTTGCAATATATTCTTTTAATTGGATGTTCGATGAACAGGATGTTGGTTTTTGTTGAATTTGAAGAGGAACTTCGTTTCACTTCACGTCCCTTATAAATCCGTTGTTGGGTGGGTAGACTGTTGCTTTGCTAAGTTTAGTCTTTTGTGTGGGCTATGCTGCTTGTTGTTTTTTTTTTTTTTTTTTTTTTTTTTTTTTTTTTTTTTTTTTTTTTTCGGTTTTCTTCTTTCTAGAGAGAAAGTTTCAGCTCATTTTTTTACATACCTCAATTTCTTCGCACTAGGAATTTCTTTTCCATTTCTGCTTAGTTGTACATTCATTTTTTGTGATGAAGTAGGTTTTGGTTCTCTGCGAAGTGCAATTTGTGTTTCACCTGATTTCTGGACAGGGACTCTATTTCGTTCATGCGTTAGGTTCTTGTAAGGCTTATTGCATTTCTTGTGTTCTCACGCAAATTTTTTTGGGTGAACCATAAAGATCGGTTGCAGATGATAGCTTTCGAGTGCATTATGCTTTGATAGGAACTTGTAAAATTCTAGCATGTAGCATACTCTTAAAGCCTGTTATTGATTTTTCTCAAATTAATTCCTTCCTCATTAGCCGATTAGAAATTACTTTATCTGGTAAGTTTAAAAAATGAAAGCTTCCTGCTTAAGGCCCACTGTGTACAATATACTGACAGGAAGTCTTTCTAGTTCATTATTTGGGGTATTGCATGTCCATTATGGATTATAAAATGAGGTGCTTGACATTAATATGGTAGCAGCCCAAGAAGATTTTTTTAGCTTCTCTGAGTTTGATGTTGTTCCATTTTGAATCTTGAACCTTGACATTCTTTCTATTCTAATGCTATCTCTAGTATGGGCGGATATGTGTTATAAATTCTGATATGTGTTGCTACCTCAAAGATGAGAGGCATTATTTGCTTCTACCTTTCTGCCATTCCCCATATTTGTTTAGGTCACTAATTATCATTGAGTTGAACTTATTAGAGTGTATCTTGCAAAGAAATAAAGAGGAATGTCAGCTTGTTCTAGAATAATTTGGCTTTATTCTGGAAAGCTAACATTAACTTTTGTTCTTATACATGGAATGATTAAGTAGAATTATCTAGATTGTCTTCATTTGACTGCAATAAGCAAATAGCTGAAAGTAATATGATGGTGTGTTAAGGAAGGAAGTAGTTCTCAGGGATAGGCTTTTTGAAGGAGCTTCTAACAGAAGTAATGTTACTGAGATGCACATTAACATTTCCTAGGTTTGTGAAAAGCTTATTATTTTACAGTAATATCAATGAACTTTTCTTGATATTTATAGTCCTTTGTTTCTTATTTCCTGGGAAAAACTGTTTCAAAACTAAACATATACATCAGCTCTTCTAAAGAGGACCGACACTACATGTGTTTTATGCTGATTGAGAGATCATCTGAGATTTATAGGTCATGATAGAAATGGATGGCTCTTTTTAATTATAGTACAAAGTGAAATAATATTCCGTCAAATGATTTTGCTTCCCAAATTCTAATGGTTTTGCTCTGTTATGAACAAGTGTTGTTTGCTTAAGGACTCCTGTTTACAATGGCTTTTTCTATTGCAGATTTTCATTCTATCTAAGCATGATGGCTTCATTAGGTGGAGCTGCCCCATCACTCTCGATTTTTCCTAGGAGCACTCAAGGTAACATTGGTATATAGTTTTTTTTAATTAAAAAAATCATGATTTTAATGATATTGGTGTATAGTTTTTAGCAACAATATTGAATGGTTACTAGAGTCTACCATGCTATATTCTTTGGTTGCAGAAGATCTTTAATCTGTTTATACGAGTTTTATTCGCCTCAGAAGATCAAGTGACCTGTTTTTATTTCTAGGTTCTATATTTATTTGTTTATTTGGTTATATATACCAACAATCTGATGAAGGTGATTTTGCTGACTATAGGTCAGTGCATTTGGCAACTCTGACATGGTTTTTTTGTTTCAATTTATTGGCCATATAAAAAAGACAATTATATAGAATTATAATGATCTGATCATATTAATGCAGAAAGCAATGGCATTTCTACAAGTCAGAGGTTCCAACAAATGAAGTCTGGTATCCCATTGCCTTGCACACGATCTCAGGCACTCCATCATAGGCAAATTTGTACGCATTCTCAACGATTGGCATCTGCTAGTGTGACGTGCGCTGCTGCTTTGGTATGTAAAGTTAAATTTGTTTACAAGCTGAAACGAAATGACTTTTAAGATACGATAACATTAGCAAATTATATAGATAAAAAATAATGAATGTTTGAACTTTAGTTGGCAGTTTCTTTTCTTTATTGGGATAATATTTGTAATATGAGTTAATATTATCTATTTTGAAGTTTGTGAACCTTCTGATCTTTTTAGATTCTCTATTGATGATATATTCTGTCGTATTAATTCTATATGAGCAAGAATCTCAAATCTGACGGTTGGCATAAGTCCCTTGTCTATATCCTGTTATATGTTTTTATAGAGGTTCTATTGCAAGATCATGCACATTTGGCTACTTCCTCAGTGATTCTTGGATTATCAGCTTCTTTTTTCTAATAGCTAAAATTAGGGCTATTGACTTTCTGGCAGGCCAACTCAGCTTGCCTCGTCTTAGAGTCTTTATGCAGTGTCACATCACATATACTACACTACACCATGAGCTTTTCTGGATCTTCTTGTTGTTCCTTTCAATTTTTTTTCTGTTTCATGATGACATTTGGCATGTAATATAGGTTTGTCACTCTGGACTTACATTCTCGATACCAACATTCTGCATGATCTACCACTAGAAATCTTGTTTTGCTCAGAAAGTTGTGAACTCAAAATCTTGTATTGCTCAGAAAGTTGTGAACTCACAGCCACATCTTCTGATACCAACATTTGGTGGCTATATGCCCCTTTTTATTTCATTTTGGAAGTAGAAATAAAGTGAATTTCAGTGTTACATCAATAATAATTCCTGATTTTTTTCACAGAATGCTAGATGTGCTGCAGAGCAAACCCAGACTGTGACTCGCCAATCATCAACAATTACAATCGCACCAATTCAAGGTAACATTTAATGGCTCCCAACGTAACCGTGTACAAGTGATATGTCACTGTTCATGTTCCTTCATTGAATTTGATGTTAATGACCTGCTTCTAACTAAATTTATCTTTATCAACCATTGAAATGCCTTGTGGTTACAGGTAAAGAGAAGTCTCTCGAGCTTGATGATGGGGGTACTGGCTTTCCTCCACGTGATGACGATGGTGGTGGCGGTGGTGGGGGTGGAGGTGGGCCTCACTGGTCAGGAGGCTTCTTCTTCTTTGGATTTCTTGCATTTCTAGGGTTGCTAAAAGATAAAGAGAGTGAGGGGCCTTATAGGGATAGCAGAAGGTGAAAGCATCACGTGCACTCAATTCCCAAGTATTTGATGGTAGGCTGGTTAGTTGTTCCTTGCATATGCATGTATTATTTTTTACTTGATGTACCATCAAATTAGAGGATAATAACATGATCTGGTTTCCTGTCGTTCAAAGATGTTAAATGTACAAGACCAAAGACTTTATTGAGAGCTTTATATCATGATGGACAAAAAAAGGAAGTGCTACTCTCAAGTGGATTTGAGCCTATTTGGATTTTTTTTTCCAGAAATAGGTTTTTGCATAAAAGTTATCCAAGGAGTTAATATCCTAAGCAAATGGTTATAGATGGAAATTTCAAAAACAATTAAAACCAAAAGAAATATGGCAGCTTGGGATGCGATTGAGGCAACGCCATTCATGTTATGCGTACCTTTTGTGTTTGTTTTTGTTTTCTCTTTGAAGAAAAGCAATGCAAGAAACTTTTTGTCAATTCTTGGCACTCACCCAAGACCTTGCATTATGTATAATTCTTGTTCATGCAGTTCCCGTTGAAACAATCATCAATATTGTATTCTTTTTGGCCTGATAAAAAAGAATATAATTCATTTATATCTGCTTTGCTTGTTAAATTATTATCTCTTTTATGGTTATAGTTGGTGAAATAAAAAGAGTTGAGGTATTGGAAGAAACCAATTATTATATAGGATAATGAGTTTATACTATAAAAATAAAAATCATTTTTGTGCTAGTCTTCATCCATAAAAGGCATCTGGTTGTTCAACGTTTCAACCTTTTGTCAACCCTATTTTAAACACATTTGAGCACATTAAAGAAGCATATATTTTTTTTGGATAATCAGTGAAATTATTAGATAACATGCAATAACAGGAACAATATATGTTCAATTTTGACAAGTAGGGTGTCATTTAGGCAACATTAGTCTACCATTCCTGTTTTCCTTTAATTTCATTAATTCAAATTTTTCAGTGTGCTCTCCTTATATGTGAGAGTTTTTTAAGTTGTGACCTCACATACACAATACTAAAGACACATTTGTTGTAAAAGGCATGCGAACCTTGGTATTCTCAAAAACTAACTTTTATTATTTTTTTAAAAAATAATTAGTGTGCTCTGCTACCAGTAACACAGTTTGCAGATAAGTTGCATCCCATGTCACTTTGCATGAATTAAATTTTATTTAATTTAAGACAAAAACAACTCTACACAAATTTCAGTTTTACTTCAGTTTGCCCCTTTCTTCATTCTTCAAGAATTTTTTGAATATGAATTTGTAAAATGTGTGTCTCCATAAAGAAAATTATTGTGTTTTTTTATTGCAAAGAGAGAATTTGCCCATTTACAAATAAAAACAAAAATAGATGTTGGATGTAAGAAGTGAAGCTTTTAATTCTTTCAATTATACTAGAATTGGCTTCAAACCCCAAGATTTTGAAGTAATTGAGGTGAGAGTAAATAAAGTAGTTCCCGCTTGTGGATCCCAATTTCTCCTACTTCATCCCTTCTAAATGGATAATGTGGTCCACTTATTTTATTTAGAAGCGAGACCAAAATAAATCATGTTTGATTTTGAAAAGGAAACACAGAGAGTATCATAACATTGTGAGAATTCAACCCATAATGATGAGCAGTAATCAAGAAAATAAATGGAAAATGTTGTTACTTGAAATCACACAAATGAACAACGAAGCAACATCAGTAATAAAAATTAAGAGCTACCCTTTTGGTTCATTAACCGTGATAAAACATTAAAATCAACATAGAAGCAATTACCTATTTTTTCACATAATAGTTTCTTCCCTTCAAAACCATCTGCAAAAGCATTTTTTCCAAGAAAGAAAGAAAAAAGGAAAATAATTATACATATCTCTGATTGCAAGAGATTATACAGAATTACAATGCCTTCCATTGCATTTACCATACAATGAATGATAAAACAAAGATGGAAAAAGTAAGACCAAATCCACATATTTGATCTGAATGTAACTTAGACATTCATTAAACATTCAAATTTGTTTCTAATTGACCCAGTTAGAAATTAAAAATCCAACCTAAAAAGTAGTGAGGATAGGCTAGGCCCACAAAAATCAAGTTGATCTGACTAGAAAAGGAGAAAATAATAATCGGGAAAAGAAGTAAAAAAAAGACCAATACTAAATAAATTTTATCTATATAGCTATTTTCCTTTTTGAAAAAGGAAGCATTTTGCAAGTGTGAAGAAGTCAGATATTTACAAATATGAAAAACACTAGTTTACAAATACAGAAGAAATGCATAGGTATTTGCACAAATGCCCAAGAAAATGTTTACAATATACATGCACAGGGTACTGACCGACAAAAAGAAACTTCCTGTTTTTGTTCTTCTGATTTCTATATATCAAGAACAGATGAAATACAATTTGCAGCAACGATAAAGCACAAGCTTCAGAAATAATACAGACTTAATGACCCAACAACTTTCAGTTTGTGATTTAAATATGAAAATTAGATCCATGCTGTATAGACAGCAAGAGCAGGACATCAAAAATTATGTTTTGATGGAGCATACTATATACAAAAACCAGTGCCAAATTGTTATGGCATAAGTTGAAATTTAAAAATGAATAATAAGCAAATAAAAAAGCAGATCCAAGGTGCTTAAATTCCAGCTTTTGTAACAAGAAGGCTCTTCAGTGGCAAAACAATAGGTCCCTCATACGCGGAACAATGGGTTTTATATCGAAAGCTGCATAAAAATTCAAAGTCAGATAATCTGGAGGAAAATAATTCTAGACATCATTAATAGCACATAAGCATTAAGATGGTTACTGCAACCTGCCTTGTGAGAACACCAGGATCCGAAAGCCATCACAGAGATGAAAGGCTGAAACGAGGAATGAATGCTGGTACATGATTGCTTGCTAATACAGACAGACATAATGCTAGAAAGCATTATGTATTTAATAAAAAATGAATGCTGCTCTCAGACTTGGAACTCTCTCTTCTTTAACTTTTGCAGTCTTTCAAAACGCCTAGTGGAAATGAACTTATTATTCAAAGTTCCAGAAAATAGTTGATCAGACCAAGTTTTCTCTTACTATAAGGACTACCTGCTTCCCTGATTAGGAATCTCTTTCCTGCTTCAGTGGATCATAATCATATGCTTCACCTGCCTTAACAAAACGCCCTTTCACCCGGCGCCTCACATCCGCTCTAGCTTTGCGGGATTCGTACCTGATTTTCTTTTCAAACCTGCACACAACACGATGGATTTGTACAAGACTAGAAGATGATTCATAAAATAACAGAAAAGCCAGTAGCAGGTCACTCAGGTAACTCAAGAAGATTCGGTTGTCTATTTGTTCACAAACTACAAATATCATGATCATGCTTCTTACCAGAACTATGTACAAGGAAATGGTTACACCTATATTGAATATTTTCCAGAAATAACTTCTGATTCATGATCTCAGTTGCAGCTAGTGAACAATGCGAATAGACACTAGAATATGAAACTCAATAAACATAAATCAACTGTAGGAACATGGAACTCAGTGCATATTGCATACAGGTTGCCTCAGATAACACTCAGGATTTGAGAAATCTATTCTATGCAATAGATTTATAGCAAATTGTGTCCCAATAAACCTGGAAGTTTTGGGTGTTGCAGTGTGGCAGCCAAAGTTAGAATAGATAATGTGACAAAAATGATATCATGGAGAGGTAAAGTCAGTTTTTTATCATCATTGATCTAGGGCGAAGTGACATTGAACAACTTTTGTGGGAAATTTTCGTAGTAATGTGGATCTTTGTCAGACAATTTCATCACCAGCCTTTTCTAAACTATGAGGGAACAGAAATCTATGATCCCATTAGAAAGTTCTGCAATGTTAGTCATCCTAAAGAGGCTTGTATCAATAGTGCAAATATCCGTCAATATGGAACCAAGCTCACTTACTTGCGTGTCTTTCTCTTTTCCCTGTAACGCTTGACAGCACTATCCCTGTTACCCAGGGTGAATGAGGAACTTTCAACACCTGTAGGGTACCAAGGAGGATCACCCATGGCAAGCATTGATGAAATCCCGCAATCCTGGTAATCTCCCATGCTACTCTCGCAAGTTAAACTAGAAAAAGAAAGAGACATGCTAGAGTGAGCTTGTCGTGGGAGAAGACACAAGCTGGAGTCTACTTTGGATGCTGGTTCTGACATCACGGAGTCAGCAGGAACCACATTACTGCACGCTGCCTGAAATGATTTGACCTGCCTAGCATATACAAATAAGAAGATTAAACAACATTACTTAGCAATGATGCAGACAATATCCATATGGCTTCATCATCTAATTCTATATACATATACTAATAGAACAGGTTACAGAAGTTTTTTTGAAACAAAATGAACTGACATCCCTCCTAAGTTTGTACTTTAATAAGATTAATGCCTCTGCAAAATCTGGTTTTGTATTTCACTACTCCACTAACATGAAACAATAACAAGAAACAAGAGAAGAATGAGGCAGAGAAAAACAAAAGGTTTCCATCGCAGTTAGGAACATTGGTAAACGTATTAGTTCTGTCAAAAGAAAAAAATACCAAGACAAAACTGGTTTCACTTGCACCTATCAATGCCAGTGAATGAAACAGCTGTGTTACCACATAACTAAATAGATTATAACAATGAAAGAGAGACAAGATCAAATAGAGAACAGGTTCCAATTTTGCAATTATGAACATTTGCAAATGCATTAAATCCTGCTTCTCACCAAAAAGAAAAAAAAAATTGCAAATACATGATTTTTTGGCTCCAATTAGTCAAAAGCATCGTTCTTGTACCAAAGCTTAAACATTCTTCCTCATAGAAGTTAGAAGGCTTAAATATTTAAGAAAATTCTATTTCATGCCATGTGAATCTGAATGTGTGGTCTTGTGTTAAATGAAGGAACAACCTCCATTTGTTTCAACTATTGATGCCAAATGAAGCAGGTAGATGGACTTATTGAACACCAAAGATATTATCTATGTCCATTGGATATAGTGAATAGAATGAACCAATTGGGTTCCCCAAGTCAAAAGCATTTTTTTTTGTGACGATCTGGGCTTTACATTGCATAAAAAGCTATTATGTTATACATCACAAATGGTTGTCAGATACTCTTGCTAAAACAAACATACACAAGAAGATTAACCCTGTCACTTTTGGTTGGTTGGCTTATCCATTCAATGAAAAAGGGTTGAAACATCAAGATCTCCACTATTTTGCTGTCATTCCTATAATACAGTTGATTGCTACATGACTAATAAGGCCTACTAAAAAGTAATAACATAGTATGGTTGCCAAAATTATTTCAGGTAATCATCCAAGTCCAGAGAAAGGAAACAATGAGACACATTGAGGTTCAGCAACAATGGTTATGTATAACTGGAAATTAGTAACAAAGATTAATTCGATATCATGGATGTGGCAGCTATTTCTTCTGATTTGAGAAAGATATGTTTGCAGTACTTGAGCATTTGACTGAAAATTAAATTGCTATTCACCAAGAAAGATAATTCCAATCATGAGAGTGGGAGGTTCGAAATGTACTACCTCTGGAACAAATTCATCCTTGTAGTTGGAACTGGCAGCAGACTTGTCCCCTTCAAACAAAATATCTATTCCACCATCCTCCAAATATTTGCTCATGTTATGAGATTCTGCAAAGAATTCTTCATAGTTTTCAAAAGTCAAATCAACATCCTCCTTGCAGAAATCTTCAGAGGCATTATCGTTGCAGATGCCAAGATCCTTTTTTCCAGTAGTTCCTAGCTGCATAAAGAATTGAAGAGTTATGCATTTCCAAATTCTCAAGAAAGACAGAATTTTCAAAACCTGCTCTAGCATAATTTTATAAGTACATCAGTCCAATCATGTGCTGGTATAAAATTTGCTGCCAAAAATGTGATAAATAGTTTTCAGAAAGACATTATAGGTAAAAAACAGAGATGGAACATCATGAGTATAGCAGACTAATTAGTACTAACAGCACCTTAGCAGTTGTTGAATCAGATGACTGATCTGCACTGTATGGCATTGATTGTGCTGCAGATACAGAAAGACCTACCCAGGTATCAAGTTTACAAGCATTTTCCAGATCATTCATCTCTTCAGTACCAGTTAAATCTATCATATTGCTGTTCTCCGGAGGGGCCCAATAATCACTAACATTGTCCTCATTGATGTTCATCAAACCCAACAACTGCTCAGAATTTGGACCAGGCATTGGTGGTAAATCACAAAAAGTGAACCAAATTCTTGAAAGTTCTGCTGCAGATGGACAGCCTGAGTACCAGTTGATTGTCTGCCTCCTATGGCCCAATGGCGACTCTGAGCATTCATGTCCTCTGCAATCACAGCTTTGGCAAAGGGAAACATTTTCTTCAATGCACCGCACTGTAGCAGGTGGTGAGTTGCATCTTTCGCACAAAAGGGTGCGAAAGTGACGTTGAGCAAGTGGATTAGCAGAATGAACATTGTGATCACAAGACAAACATAAACGAGCAGAATCTGATCTGCAATAAACAATTGATCTTTGATTCCCACAAAAATCACAAATGGAACCCATGATTGCCTGGTACCAAATGTATGACCAAATTAAAATGGGAACCCTTTGCTTGGCCTCCAAAAACTTTGTCCTCTCATAAACCAAGAAATTTATAGTTGGGATAAAGCTCAATGATATGATACAGACACGCAGAACATAGATATTGAGAAATTTCTTTCAACCAAGACCATCTAAATTCTCAATCTCCTGTGAATAAGAAACCTCAGTGTTCTTGAAAAGATTTATTCAGCTCTTACAATGTCAACCAAAAATATAAAATGCAAACAAGCAACCGCAGAAGTTGCAATAACCTATATAGAAAAAACATTATTAAATCAGATCCAGTTGAACAAATCAAACAAAAAACAAATTGTTAACCAATGAACAAAAATGACATGAAAAATAATAGATTATACAACAAAATAAACAGCAGTACGTAGATACAAATCAGGTCATGCTTGAATATGCATCACCCAGAAAGGGAATTTATACAACTCAAACTACGTTCTCCTTCTCGAATCCAGAAAATTTATTCACAGACCTTAGCAAAGTACCAATACTCCTTCCATCCGCAAGTTCCACGCAAGATAAACAAACAAATTAAAACGAGGCATACAATACGGGCACCATCTCTAAAAGGACTCAAGTTTGAAAAATTCCAGAAAGTGAATGTATTGATTGCTTATCTGTGCTACTTTATTACTGACGCAAAATAGCAAAACACTATATTTATTCAGATGCCAATGGAACTCGAAAAGGTTGGTCAATCCCCGAATCCTTCGTGCAAAAATATTAGATACCTCAGGATACAATGTTCCCAGCAGCACATATTTATATTGCCCAAGAAAGAATAGGTATTTCTATTGTCTCCGCATGTCAAGAACCATCTACATATCATAGCTCTCATCAATCTTAAAAACACGATAAAAAAATATTATTAATTCAATCGCTTGAGATTTAAACAAAAAGACAGAAAAATCCAGTAAACAAAGACAAGACCTAAACTTTTAAAATAAAAAAAAAAAAAAAACCGCCTCAACTGTTTGATAGTTGCTGCAATCCGTTATCAAATTACAGTAAAATAGCCACACACAAAAAAATCGCAAAAAAAAAAAACACACAACAATGTGGCCACAGAAAAAAAATTTTAAAAAAAATCAATCAAACACAAAATCTTACAAACGAAGGAAGCACCTTTAGCGGAGTGCAAACCCTCGATCGCATTTCCATGCAAAACCTAGCTCTGTCGGCCCACTTCTGGAGATCAGAGAGACCGCACACGGAGAATGGAACAAGCGTGTAAAATCGGAGCCAAAATAGAAATAGCGGTAAGGTAACCACTTCCGCAGGACCAGCGTTCGGGACACGCGGCGGACAAGGGAAATATCTTCAAGATTAGTTGCATCCGGGAGTGCCACGTTGGCTGCTTAAGCTCGACCCGGATGGAGTTTGGGAGATGGAGCAGATACGTGTTAGGACAGGTGGGCCCGGGTCGATCTTTTTCACGTTTGCGGAGGCATTCCGACTTCCGAGAGTAAAGGACAAACTCGAGGTGGATTTTGAGCGACGAGACGAGATCAAAAGATGGATCGCTCGTGGCGAAATACGAAAAGTTCAACGTAATGCGAGATCTCAGCGCGATTTTTTTTTTCGGAGCTATTTTTTGAAAACATTTTACGAATTTTTTAAAGAGCTAAAATTATAAAATTTCGGTAGCTAACAAACAACTGTGAGCAAAAAGTCTACCAATGTAAGATATGTTTTTTATTAAAAAAACACAGAATTTTAGATATCATTTCATTTGAAATTAAAATTGAGCTCAAACTTAAAATCGAGGTTAAAATATAAAAAAATAGTCCAATCAAATTTTTATTATTTCAATACTAATTTAAATAGTGAATTATTTTAAAAAAATTTTGACCTTTATTTCCTTAATATATTATTTATTAATATTTAAATAAATAAATATAAGAGTAATATAATAATTTATTTTTTAAAATAACGGAAAGATAGTCGTATTAATAATCATGATATTAATTTCAAATCAAATGCACTCTTATAAATCATGCTCTATCATGTACCTAATCTGAAGACCATGGATAAATAATTAGTTTTCTTTCACCTTCGAATTCGAATTGATCCCGCGAGGATGATTATTGGTATATACAATATATGAT
Source organism: Trichopus zeylanicus subsp. travancoricus (assembly GCA_005019695.1). Lineage (NCBI taxonomy): Eukaryota > Viridiplantae > Streptophyta > Magnoliopsida > Dioscoreales > Dioscoreaceae > Trichopus > Trichopus zeylanicus. Next base: position 193,678 of record RXID01014368.1, read on the forward strand.
TACATGGCAAATTCTGATTGGCCTACACGGCACTAAATAATTTCTTATAAAGGTGATTGGTTAAAAATATGTGAATATCTTGGAGATGCCTAAATTGAATAGAACTCAGCATATCTCTCTTGTGCGAGACATTGCATGCACACTAACCCAAGTGAACGATCATTGTATACGAAGGTTGTTGACCCTGACATAATTCCAAAGCTTAAAGCAGTCAACACTCAATTAATCAACCAAACCTTACTCTTGGATCACGAGATGTTATGGAGGATTATATATACATTCATGTTTTATATACACATTGTAATTGTAACACTGCAGGTCATGGCGGTAAGCCTCAGCTTGAAGATTGAACAACCTGCAAAACACACCGCGCAAGCCTCAGAATTAGGGAGCACCCAACTTGAAGCCTACGAAGAGAAACCACGATTTCATCCGAGATTGCTGCTGCTGGAAAAGTTGTTTGCGCTTCCAATATCTTGGCATGAAGTTGAGATGGCTCAGCAGGATATACGCCACTGCTTATAAACAAGGAGATCATTGTATGAACGTGCACTTGCTGAGATTACAACAGGCATTTCAAGCAATGTAACTCACCAGTTCAGGTCACTCATGTTGAGGCTCAAAGTAACCTGACGACCGCTTCTGAAACTGAGGAAGCAGAGGTGCAATTCTAGCTGAACAGCTGAAAAATCATACAAATCAAAATGCTAGATAAATGAATCAGGAGACGGTGTGGAAAAGCTGATCAACAAATTTGGTCCTTTCGCAAAATTTTGGTTAAATTTCTTAACCGCAACACAAGGATCTTAAGACCATCTATTACGAATGGAAACGGCATCAAAACGAACAGATGCAGGAAAGGAGACCAAAATAACACAAGTAATACGAGAATGCAGTTATAAGAAATTTGGATTGGATTGTGGTCATAAAAGATTTCTTACAGTTATGAGAATGAAAATTTGAGGAGATTAAGTTCGAGATTTGTATGCGTGCAGTGTGGACTTCTTGGAAAATGTCAAGGAGGGCTCCCAAAAGGAAACTGGTTTCCTGTTACAAACAATTAGCGCTGGTGAAAGCAAAGCTCTGTGATTTCAAAAGCAAGTCTTCCATATAGCTTTGAGAATGTAGAAGATGAAATAAGATTCCAAAGACACGCCCTAGCAATGTTGTATCACTTACTGCTGTTTGATGTTGCAAGCTTTTTAAACCAGCAAGCCTGCAGTCATCCTTGGCTTGAAATACAAATTCAATGGCCATGGTTGCACTCATGCAGGGATAATTCTGGAAAAGCAAAATTATGAGACAAAAAGATCAGTTAAAGATCAATCTTGATTGCAATCAATTAGATGAACAATTAATGAAAAGACAAGCAGCTTATAGGAGACTGTTGCATTACAACCTTCTCAATATTCATTTTGTCCAACAAGGTATTCACAAAAATACTGGAAGCTGGGCTGGTCTTTAAGACAAACCTGTCAAGCCAAAGCCATAGCCACGTGAGAAGTCTGAGGCCATCAATCCAAAAATTATGCAAATTTTTATTTGGGTGAGACAACATAAAATTGATTAACTAATTAGGCAGAAACATTGCACCTTTGAGATAGCAAATTGGAATAATTGAGAACAATGTCAGACTGCTCATTCTGATTCACAATGCCACTTAATTCCCAGAGCTAAACATGAACTACAACAATATCAGAAAACTATATAATTTAGCAGTACAGATAGAAACAAGAGTAAAAAAGAGTACCTGCAAAACTTTGCGAACAGCCCTGCAATGGTTTCTCGATGCTAGATTCTTGCCAACAGCATTAATAATGCCACTCCAATCCAAATTACCTTTTATCTTGCAAGAGGCCTCAAAAGATTTCAGCAGGCGGTCTATTTTGTGGTCCAATATTTCTGCCTCCCGCTTCATTGAAGTCACTCTATCCAGCTCCACCAGGAAAAGTACAATTCAGTTACAAGCTAAAAATTAGTGGAATCTAGATAGCTTACTATCTACAAAAGGACATGCATTTGAAATTGTATCCAGTAATTGAACCCAAGAAGGCAGAAATTAACATCTGACAATATACAAAAGGACATGCATTTGAAATTGTATCCAGTAATTGAACCCAAGAATAGCAGAAATCAACATCTGACCATATACAAAAGGGCATGCATTTGAAATTGTATCCAGTAATTGAACCCAAGAATAGCAGAAATCTGTTGGGGAGTCGCAAGAGCGTCAAACCAAATCCATATAGCGAGCCGGACACCAAACCATCCCAAAAGCTCGAGCTCATGGGATATGGGTCTTTTTCACTATATCTATTGGACTCTATCTATCCAATATTCGATATGGGACTAATTCATCACACCTGACATTATAACAATCTCCCCCTTCAGGTGTGATTTGACCACATCAATTTAACACTCTTAATTAAGAACTCTTTTATTCGACCACTTCCACCGTGTGATCCATGTCCTCGCACCGTCCTCTAGTGCCCGCGCCCTTGCGTCGGCTTCTGGCGCTCACACTTGTGGGCTCGCCATCCTAGCGCCAGCGCATGCGCCCTCTCTCCGGCCTCAAGCCGGCCTCGCACGAGCGCCCGAGCCCTTGGGCCTGCACTCACGCCCTTGCCGGCCTCGCGCCCGCGTCCTCTCACCGGTCTTTGCCATGAGACTAACATGTGACTCAATTCAGTCGCATCATCGCGGTAATTTTTGGTCTTAAGAGTTTGCACAGCTTCGAACCTGAAGCTCTGATACCACTTGTTGGGGAGTCGCAAGAGCGTCAAACCAAATCCATATAGCGAACCGGACACCAAACCATCCCAAAAGCTCGAGCTCATGGGATATGGGTCTTTTTCACTATATCTATTGGACTCTATCTATCCAATATTCGATATGGAACTAATTCATCACACCTGACATTATAACAGAAATCAACATCTGACCATATACAAAAGGGCATGCATTTGAAATTGTATCCAGCAATTGAACCCAAGAATAGGCAGAAATTAACATCTGACCATATACAAAAGGACATGCATTTGAAATTGTAATCAGTAATTGAACCCAAGAATAGGCAGAAATCAACATCTGGCCATATACAAAAGGACATGCATTTGAAATTGTATCTGGAAATTGAACCCAAGAATAGCATAACAAAATGCAAAAGATAAAACCAATTAGTCCAATATAAATAGATTCGGTTTCAAACAGCAGTTAAAAGGGAACTTCGGCCAGAAAATAAGGATTCAATGAAAAAGGGCTAGGTTTATGCCAACTACCCAGTTGATAAACAGAACAAGATGATAGAGACTTTGAACACTTTCACTTACTACCTTATGCCATAATTATACCCTTTTACCTTTCAGTTTGAGGAAAACATGGTTCCAGAAACCATTTGGGAAGAACAGGAGGAGATAGAGCCTTGTCCCTTCTCACTTTTGAATGTTTAGTATCATCAAACTATACATTCTAAAAGATCAATAACCCAGTGGTTAGGTCCACAATCAATTAGTTCTAACAGATGTTTTGAAGGCACTATAAAGCTTCTTATTTTGTAATTTATGACTTTCTTATCTTTATCTTTAGATAAATAAAACAAGTCCAATCATTCATGGCCTGCTCTATCCAATCTCCACAGATTCAGGATCCAACCCATTCCTGAAAATACTTAGTTTCTCATTCCACATCCAAAAGCATATGCATATCGAATTGAATAAGAAATTCGCAGTTAAAAAGCTATGCACCTTAAGGGTACTATCAATATAGCCAAGGCATTAGTCAAGTACATGATAAAAAACAAAATCAAGAAAGGTTGCAACTGATATTGGTCTAATAATCTCTAAACAGAAAGAACAGATTCAGATCATTAGACTAGCTTCAGTCATGATAGCCCTAAAGATAGCACATCTGTGTGCACATGCTATGTGAGAAATGCCAAAGACACATTTGTTGCTTCTTGTCTTACAAATTTGAACATTTTGCAATTAATTTTGTAAATACGCAACAAGCCAAACATTAGCCTATCAGTTAAGTATTGATCAGAAGAGAGTGCCAGGTAAAATTCTGTCAGGTTAAAATTCGTGTTCGGGTGAAATACATGCCATGGTGGTAATTCTATTAACCATTCTTCTATAGTCATTCCAAAGCCAAGGACACACAAGCATCAGCATCCAAGCTTAACATGTGAAGCCTGCAGCAGTTTTGACCATAAACTGCCACACCTTGTTGGATTCTGGGCTCATTCAACCAGAACTGTCATTCTGTTTCAGGTTTTAGTCTGTTTTTGGTTGAAATTTGAAACATGACTCATTCTATTTCCAGACTGGCCAAATGACAGAATTTGACCAAAACCAAAATCATTGCAAATTCAGACACAGCACATCAAATGTAGGGAAACAGGAAAATGGAAATGTGGGAATAGCTAATTGACCAAAACCTGATCTGAACCATATGATACAGAAGACCAAGAGCCTTCTTTAGATTGAACAACTCTTGTTTCATCATGAACATAGAATTCATTCTTGAATTCCAGATTGAAAAGATGCATTTTATCCTGCCATCAAAATAGGGAAAAACTAATAAATGGAAAAGCAAACCTTTCAAGCACATTATTACAAAGCAAATGGAGAAAAGACGCACACAAAGTTCATCTAGCTTCACACACTTGAGCTGCAATTTTGCCCATTCAAAAACAAGTGTATTTTGCAATTTTCTTGCTTCAGCTACTCTGCAAAGAAGTAACTTGTCATTATCCACTTCAGAAAATCAAGCAATCATCAACCACTCAGAGAGACATGTCTGTTTCTGAAGTCTAAGGAAATAACCTTTCCTGGTGCAAATCACATGAAGGATCATGATTTCTCTGCAGTAACAATTCAAAAAGAAAAACACACTTTGCAGTCACAAACAAGAATGATACTCTAGCACCAGCATTCAGGAGTAACTTAAACAAAAGATGATAATTTAAACTCAAAAAATCAAAATTCAGACAAAAAATGCAATAGATTTGCACCAGTGACAGGATCATGGTAGAAAGCTTCTTGTACTTTGTAGACAAATGCAGCTTACCCAACACATCTTCCAAAGTATCAATCTTCATGTGACAAGGAAAAAGGCACAAACTATATCATCTTACAGTACAACTCTCTCAAGAAGAGGAAAACATTAAGGCATAAATGGCATACAAGTATGACAAAGCTATTCTTAAAAATAATCCAACTGGAATAAAAAGAATACTATAATTTCAATCCTCCCAAAGCATTATAATTGATAACCATTCATTGAGCATTTACATTTCATTCTATTGTTGATAACCTTGCAAAAACAGCCTTAAATTTTCATAGTCAACAAATATCTTATTTGTAAAATTAGCCTTCTCCCTGCCAGTCTGATGCTACATCAGCATGCCAAGTTCAGCACTCAAGCACCTCATCCAAAATGGGGCTTGTGATGCCATCAAAGCAACAAGAAAGAGGTTCTACTAAGTGCCCATAATAGGATCACAGCCCCACAGATCCAATGGTGAACCATCTACAGTTTGATCACCTCCCTCAACCCATCTCAGTTGCTCATAGTCAGCTATGGTATGTTGTGCGCCCGTTGAGGGGTTTGGAGTCCGACGGTTAGGTGCAGAGCAGGGAACCAGGATCCCCATATCAACTCAGATGTAACCAAGTCATGAAGATGATGATGAAGTGTCCTAGGAATTAAAATTACATTTTGCTAGATATCTACCAAAAATACAATATTACTATACATTGTTTTAAAAAGAAATATCTTTTTTTCCCTAGAACCATTAGCAAAAGCTACAATGTAAACGCTGCTACTTTTAAATTATCTTAGCATTCTCAAAGCACCAAAGGGTGCTACTGCCAAGGTGCCAAAAAAATATGCATACAAGTTGTCCAAGTAACATATTTGACAACACTTCTCCAAAGTATGAGGTGGCAATATTTTTCGTATGACTCTTGCTCACTCATTCAACATCAGATGCCCATGAAGCATCAAGCTTTGCATTATGGACTTCCTTTAGCAACATAAGATCAAAATTTTGCTATAAATCAAGCTTGAATAATTAAAAGCACTTGATGTACCTCTTTTGCTTTAAGTTTACAAACTGAAGGAGGGAACAGTTGTTTGGTGACGTCATATAATCTGGGAAGTCTCTGTAAGAGGAATTGCACTTGCCTTAAGAACAAGTTTAATCAAAATATCACAACAGAAACAAAGTTATAACATGAAATACTGAAAAAGAAATGGCAGCGAACACCAGCATACATCAGTCGAATTCTCGAATCTTGCCAGGACTCCAACATTAGGCACTCCATTGTTGTTATCCACATTGCTGCCAACAACTTTATTCAAGAGCTTCGGACTCTTCTGAGCCCTGATAGTTTCATCAGTTTCCTTTTCATCCATAAGAAGCTTATCAATTCTTCTTTTATTCCCAATGTCAACATCTTGAGAAGAAAATGCTTTGGCCAAAGCACATAAATCTTTAAGATTCTCCCCTTCGCGCAGGCTTGCATTTTCTTTTAATTCCATTAAATTTGCTCAATTTAATGAAAGCAAAGTGCAGTTATCAGCCTTCTCAGTGTGATTTCGAGCAGTCACATCAGAATGGCACTGCATAGAACAACTACTTTAAGCAAATATTTTATTATGACATCCACTATCAGAAAACATTCAGTAAAACTGTGTCACCAGTTCCAGAATAGTTCATGCTAGTGATTTATTAATTAATTTCCAAACTTGAATGGTCCACTCTGCTAGCTATTTGCAAGATATATGCATAACACAAACAGAAACCAAGTCCACCCACCTCAATTGAGTTTTTTGCAGTTGTGTCTTTACAGCTGCCTTCAAAACTAGACTGAAGTGAAGAAGCAAATGTCTCCTTTTCAGATGATTTTTCCTGTAAATTAGGAGCATCCCACATGTCAACATTCTGATCTTGGCTTCCAAAGAAACTATCCCTCAAAATGGATGATTCATTTAAGGAGTCACAGGAAGTAAAACCATTTTCGGCCATAGTAGTAACATCTTGAAACCTTTCTAAGTTTTTGTACTTGAGAGTGGAAGTTGTGGGATGGAGTTTGTTTTCCACAAGCATGGAGGTCAAACTAATTGTTCCATCTGCACTTGGAGTCAAACAAACCTCCTGAAAAGCAAGTAACTTGAACTTTGACATAAGAACAGTGGAAGAAGAAAGTTGAGATGATGGATTCTGCAAGAGGCAATTTTCGTTAGGCTCCACTAAAGTCTGCCTCAAAATGGAACCATGTGCATCAGGAGTTAAGAACCTCCCGATGAGATTCTGAGAAGCTGGTTGATTCTGCTTCATGTTTATTCCTGACTTGGGGGACTGAAAGGATGAAGCTGATTCAGCCAATCTGGCAGCTGCACCATCAATCTCCTTTACCTTGTTGAAGATATCAGCCATTAAACTATTCAATTCCCCATCTGCTTCCAGAATTCTTGCACCCAGAAAACCATTTATCACATAATTTGTTGTGGATGTTGCAGGACCACCATCCTGATTAGTGCCAGGATCATTATGCATTTTTTCAGGAGAATCTCCAACCTGACATGGAATATTATCCTTTTTCTTATCAAAGGGGTTAATATTCTCTGTACCTCCTGAGAATGCACTCAAAGCAATAAGAATTGGTGTTTCAGGAACTTTAAATTTGGGGATGCTATTTTTAATGGCTGAAATTCTTTCCCTGTGTCTTTCAAGTACCATCTTTATCGAGGAGAGACGTTGCTCTCTAGCAGCACCATTTAAAGTATCAGAAAATAACCGCTGTCGCTTTGCATGAATAGACAATATAGAACCTTGAGATGGCGACTGAAAGAGCTGGATACCACTCTTTGGGGTCTGCAACCCATGCTCTGGTTCCAAAAATTGTTGTAGACCTTCTTCTGTTGCCAACTGAGAAACTTTGTGGTCTAACTTAGGAGAATTATTTGCACGATTTTTGCCTCCATTTGCCTTTTCTCCAAAAGACTCCAGGTTTACATGATTAGACTCTAGTATTGTGTTGGTCCTGCTATCGTTCTCAGGTGAAACTGTATTACAATTTTCAGTATTAGCAACTGCTTTGTCCACCTGAAGTTCACTACATACATCCTCACATGACTTTATAACAAGAGAAGAATCCTGCAAGTGAAACTAGTTACGGAATCAGGAAATTAGAACAATCGGAATATCTCAAGAATCAAAGATACAAAGAAACAAAAAGGGCATCTAAAATGCAAGGTGTGAAAAGCCTAATGATGCAATCATTAAAAACTTTGCCCTGGCGGAGACTAGGACTGAGACTTGAATAAAGATAAGCATTTATCTCAGGCAAAAATGGAAAAAAAAAAAGATATCAGCAAGGAAAAGAAACCCTAAATGCAATAATTACAGATCTGTTGCGAACTCTTGTAATAGTGTACTTTTTCTAAAATAATCAAACAGAACTAATCACAAAGTACAAAAACCACCAGGCTGAACTTGTAACTAGACAATTGAAATTACTAAGACAGCTGAAGAGGGTGGCACAAACCTATACTAGGTATATTTGCTGTATCTTGCTTCAATTACACAATAGGCTGTTTTCATTACAATAATCTATCAGTAATTAGACAGAAGATCAAGCAACATAAGAGAACCTCTAACCTGTTTTGCTTCATTGCTGTAGGCATTTGTGTGTAGACTAGTATCGGAACCAGGATTTCCATCACCAACTTGATTGCTTGCATTGTCACATGAAAAACCATTGGACATACATTGGTCAATACAGTTATCATCAGCCTGATCACCTGGAGCAGATATGTTTTCAACAAGTCTTTCTTCCTTTGAATATTCTTCTACGTCAATGTCTTTGTCTCTAGGGTGATCAGGAGCAACAATTCTAGAATCAATATTTGGAGAGTTGAGTTGCATGCTTTTGTTTACTTTGGACAGTAGCACTTCTAATGTCGGCGAAATATTCCCATACTCATATCTATTGGGATTCTTCACTATCAGACTCAGATAGTTTGAATCAGTAGCACTGCAACCTGCTTTTCCATCAGAATGCTTACCCTGAGGAATTGGGTTCTTGAATCCTGTTTGGAACATGAAATTACTAGAATCAACAGGAATGGAACTTTCAGTTGGAGTTTTGAGACTTCCAATGGAGTTGGCTGAGGGATCATTTAGAGGAGCTATGTTATGAAAGTGCAATGAAAAGGCATTTGAATCCAATGTAATATCATGGGTGTTGTCATCTGACCTTCCAGAGTCTGAGAACCTCCCAGTTCTAATAAAATTTGTAGATACAGGCCCAAAAAAGTTATCATCTGTAAAGAAAAAAACCAGAAGAAGAAACCAAATTAGTTATGCAGATTGGTATTTTCTTAACATGAATAGCTAGTAATGAAGGAATAAATATTTTCATAAGAAAACAGCCACGGAGAAACACATAAAGTACAAGTAGCAAAGTTGTTATTTATCAATTCAAAAGACAATTAGTTTCCTGAAGACAACCAACAAGAGGATAGATGACACAACAATTTCAAAGAAACCTAAAGAAAAGAAAAGAAATTTAAACAAAGACCACAATCGAAGTATATCATGGAAATGAAACTAAAAAATGCCAAGGTACCTTAATGCAAAACCATGGTTTAATCTGTTGTATTAAATTCATACTGTTCGCCAATTATTTCCTGACAATAATTGGCATTACCTTTTGAAACCTAAGAAAAGCATGTGTTTTTTAACATTACCAATTAGTCTAACCTTTGCAGAAATTAGGTTGAGAAAAATAGGTCCCTTACCAATTAAAGTATGCTTGCCAAATCTAAGCAAAAAAAAAAAAGAAAGAATAATCAAATTTAAATACTCAACCAAGCACCACCAAAAAGTTCTGCGTATAAATGGGCCAATAATTATCAAAAGCAAAACTTGAATTCATGGAGCATCACTTATCTATCACACATAACTCCAAAAGTAATGGAGTATCCTCCTGAAGATTTTACCCATTTCATGCAATATTTGCATTAAATACACTATTTAGAAGAAACTTTTAAATCAAAAATATAAAAAAAATTTACAGAATACTACATCACGTCTAAGATTCTCAGGAAATAAAAAGAGATAGTTACCATCATTCGAGGTCACGGATCCAACAGGACTCCCGGGGGATGACGAATCCATATCCCTAACAAACCTCTTCTGCTCCTCCTCGTCATCCTCATCCTCTTCCTCCTCGCGCACCGACCCCCTCGAATCATCACTATCCGAGTGCTCCCCGGGAAACCTCACCACAGGACTTGTCCCAGTGTCGTCCCCATCGCCGGAAGGCCTCGAATCCGGAGGGGTCTCGAAGTCCTCGTCGCGGTCGAAGACATGCACGGCGGTGGTCTCGGCGAAGCCAACCCGCCGGGCCCTCTTCCTCACCATCGTCTCCTCGTCCGCGTCCCCCACGCTCTGGGCCTCCCTTTGATCCATGGATGCAAAATCGAGATCGAGGGTTTTGAAGTATTTGGGGCTTCAAGCATTCAATTTGGAGGGGAAAGGAAATGGAGCGTTTGTGCGGGACGAGGAGAGGGTGTGCTTGAAAGCTGGTTTCACATGTAACGACGAAAATGACCTTTGTCGTGTTGATGCGGTCTTAATTAAGGTGCTGAAATTTTGGATACGGATTTGGGGTATTTAAGGAAAAAGGGAAGATGAAGATATCGGCTGTCATCTCGAGGGATCAAAAGGATATGTATCACGAGGCAAACGCCAACTCATGACTCGTGTATAATAGCCGGTTTTCGGCGCGGCATGTCACCGAGTGGCACACGCTGCATGGCACATTGCGATTCGTGATTATTTTGTAAGGCAATCAACTCGGTGCGTTGGGGCGAAATCAGGTGGGCCGTGTGGTCCGTATTTCGGCAAAGCAATCCAATCGGAGACCACCAATTAAATAAGGACTACTTGAATTGGAATAATCAAAAGATAATGTTGATTTACCGCTAGTGTTGGTCATGAGTTGTTTGATTCCGAATTAAAATTAGGATCATTTTTGTTCTTATTAATCTATTATTTAAATATTAAAAAAAAAATAGATTATTTTTATGTTATTTTAAAAAAATAAATTATTATACTATTTTTATATTTATTTATTCAAATCTTAATAAATAATATACCCAATGGTATAAAAGTTTTTTAAAAAATAAATCATTTACTAACCAGACTATCATCCAAACACCTAAAATTTGACCATATTATTTTTTTGTACTTTAGTATTAATATTGAACTTGAACTTGATTTTGATATCGAATCAAACGAAATCTAAATGTATAAACTAAAATTTAAGTTTTGATTTCGAAATTAATCTTGATATTCACCAAAATCGATGCGTTTCAATTGTTTCGATTTCATTTTGACTATTTAGGTTTCGATAAACTTATTTTAAACTTTTTTTATTAAAATTTGATTTTAAAATAAAAAATGAGAAAAATTTTATATGCATATATATTTTTTAAAAGTATTAAAAAAAATTTAGTAAAAAAAATTTAACATATGAAAGAAAAAATATAACATGTAGGAGATTCGAACTAGGGTTTTAAATCTCAGCCAAACCAAAATGTTTCGGCTGAAACATTTCGGTTTCGGCTAGTGGCAAAACGTTTCGCCTAAAATGGATCCGATTTTAAGGTTAGGGTTTTGCAGCGGCGACGAGTGCAGAGCGAGCACGCAAGGAGATCGCGCAGCAAGATTGCGCGGCAATGGCAAGTAGAGTGAACACAATGGGATCGCACAGAGGAGAAGCGACAGAGTAGCGAGATCACGTGGGGAGATAGTGCAGTGACGGTAAGTAGCGAGCGCAGCAAGATCGCGCAGAACAGAAGTAGCGGAGCAGCGATTAGAAACGGCCAACAGAGCGAATGCAGCGAGATTGCGCAAAGCAAAAGTGATAGAGCAGCGAACAGAAATAGCGGAGCAGTGAGCAGTGTGCGAAGCAGTAAAAGCAGAGCAGCTAACAGCGCGCGGAGCAGAAGAGGCGGAGCAGAGGGTAGCATGCGAAGCAGTAGCAACAGAGCAACGCATAGAACTATAGCAGTCGAACAGCGAGCAACGCGCGGAGCAGAAGCATCGGCGAGCAGCGAGCGGAGCAGTGAGTAGCAGTGGAGTAGCAGTAACGAGCAACGAGCAACGACATAGTAGTCAGTAGCGATGGAGCAGAAGCATCCAAGCAGCAAGACAGAGTAGCGATTAGCGGTAGAGCAGAGGTAATGACGAACGTGTAGCGAACCTCTATTCCAATTCAGTACTGTCATCATTCTCCTCTCCTTACAAGCACGAAGAATTTCTCTGCTTTTGTGTTTTTGAGCAGCGAAGGAACAACAAGCAGCGATAGAGTGCGTACATCCTCCCGAAGATAAAGCGAGCACAGCCACCTTAAGTCGGTATAAGCAATGGCACTCTCAATCATAAAGAGCTCTTAGGTCTCCTCCATTGACGTGCTCATAGTCCCAAGCATGGAGGAGGTCTAGCAACGATTGGGTCTACTCCAACAATGCCTCCACCATCGAGTTTAGCTCCGAAAAGCCATAGCTCTATTGATGCCCTCGCCATCAATGAGAGCCAACCCAAGCCGGCAATCACCTCTTTGCCGCCGAGACAACTCGTTTCTCCAGTTGTCTGACGGTGATGTTTATCTGCAAACAGGACTACTCTAAACCGAGGTTTTAAATCTCGGCCGAAACCAAACTGTTTCGGCCGGTACTGCAACAGATCGGTCAGATTTGTTGCGGTTTAGAATTTTCGATGAGCACTTTCAAGCAAGGCGAGCGCAACACACGGGGATCTCGCATGGCGAGCTCGTGGGGCAAGCTCGCGTGGGGAGCGGGAAGCTTGCATGGCAAGCTCATGTAGGGAGCTCACGTCGGCTTCATGCCCGAGCTTGCACCCTCGCCGGACTGGCCCCAGTGTGCTCGCCAGCTTGCTGCCACTCCCTTGCCTGCCTCGCACCCGCGCTAGCGCTGTCACCAACCCGATTCGGACGTCCTCACCGGTCTCTGCCAGATACTATTCACGTGCATGAGACTATTCACGTAACTATTTATTATTTTAAAATTTTTAAAACATATTATATATTTTTTAAATTTAAAATTAAAATAAAGTTAAATTTTGGTCAAAATATAATTAATAAATAAAAAAATATTTTGGTTGAAACTGAAATGGAAATGATTTTGATCAAAATGCGTTGATTTTTCTGTTTACATGCATGCGTGCATAACCGTTCTATCGAAAGCAAAGTCAAAAAAAATTTGTGTCGGTCACACTCCCATATGAATCGCTACCACAAGATAACGTATACCTAATTATTCTGCCTCGTATGTTTATAAATGTTTATCTGGATCGTTCAAGTATTGAATTCATAATTTCATATCCAAATGTTTCAAATTCAACTAATGATGATTATGATGATGATGATTAGTTATACTACGTTATAATTAATAAATTATGTATGTATAATTATATTTAAATAATAAGTTAAATTTACTTATGTTAATTTTTAACTTTCTAATCATATTCATATTATTTCTCGTATATTTTTTTATATAGTAATATATAAAAAAAATGGTTAACTATCAAAATTAATTTTAATTAATTAAAATAATATTATAATATATGGTAAAATTAAGTATAATTATCTTCCCCCCTATAATTAGTCTTAATACACAAGCCCCCGTAATTTTCGGAATTACTCACACCCCCCCTTTTCTCAAAATATTTACCTACACTCCCCTGATTGTTATTTAATCAAAATTTTTTCAAAAAATTTCGATTTTACCCTCGGTTATTTTTACAATTAAACCCCTAAAAATTTATTTTCTATTATTTAACACCCTGAAATTTGGTTTTTTGCAAATACCACCCCGAAATTATTCTGATTTACAAAAAAGTCTCCAAAATTCGGATTTTTGAGAATGTATTAAATTGAGAATGCTAAATTAATGTCAAATTAGCTAATAAATTAAAATTTTTGTTCGTAAATCCTAAACTATAAACCCTAAACTCTAAATAAAAATCATTAAAATTAAGTAAAAATTAGTTAGTATTTATTAATAAATTTATGCGATAATAGAGTTTTTTATACTTTTTAGAAATTAACATTTTATGCGAAAATTATGTATTAAATTGAGAAGGTTAAAATTAATGTCAAAATTAGCTAACAAATAAAAAATTTTGTTCGTAAATCCTAAACCCTAAAACCTAAATCAGAAATTGTTGAAATTATGTATAAATTAGTTAGTATTTATTAATAAATTTATGCGAAAACAAATTTTTTTATATTTTTAAAAATTAACATTTTAATAAAAAATTATGTATTAAATTGAGAATGTTAAAATTAATGTAAAAATTATCTAATAAATCAAAAAATTTCTTAGTAAATCCTAAACCCTAAACCCTAAATTCTAAATCAAAAATTATTGAAATTACGTAAAAATTAGTTAGTATTTATTGATAAATTTTTGGGAAAATAGAGCTTTTTTTATTTTTCTAGAAATTAATATTTTATGCAAAAATTACTTATTAAATTGAGAAGGTTAAAATTATTGTCAAAATTAGCTAATAAATCGAAAATTTTGTTCGTAAATCCTAAATCCTAAACGCTGAACCCTAAATAAAAAAGTATTGAAATTACGTAAAAATTAGTTAGTATTTATTAATAAATTTATTCCAAAATAGAGATTTTTATACTTTTTAGAAATTAACATTTTATGTAGAAATTATGTATTAAATTGAGAAGATTAAAATTAATATCAAAATTAGCTAATAAATAAAAAATTTTGTTTCTAAATCCTAAACCCTAAATTGAAAATTATTGAAATTATGTAAAAATTAGTTAGTATTTATTAATAAATTTATGGGAAAATATAGTTTTTTATAATTTTTTAGAAATAAATATTTTACGCAAAAATTATGCATTAAATTGAGAATGTTAAAATTAATGTAAAAATCAGCTAATAAATCGAAAATTTTGTTAGTATATCCTAAATCCTAAACCCTAAACCCTAAATAGGGAATTATTGAAATTACATAAAAATTAGTTACTATTTATTAATAAATTTATCGAAAATAGAGTTTTTTATATTTTTTAGAAATTAACATTTTATGTGAAAATTATGTATTAAATTGAGAATGTTAAAATTAATGTCAAAATTTGCTAATAAATCAAAATTTTTGTTCATAAATCCTAAATCCTAAACCTTAAACCCTAAATCGAAAATTATTGAAAGTACATAAAAATTAGTTAGTATTTATTAATAAATTTATGCGAAAATAGAGTTTTTTATATTTTTTAGAAATTAACATTTATGCGAAAATTATGTATTAAATTGAGAAGGTTAAAATTAATGTCAAAATTAGCTAATAAATTGAAAATTTTGTACGTAAATCCTAAACCTTAGAATCTAAACCCTAAATAAAAAATTATTGAAATTATGTAAAAATTAGTTAGTATTTATTAATAAATTTATGCGAAAATATAGTTTTTTATAATTTTTGGAAATTAACATTTTATGCAAAAATTATGTATGAAATTTTGAAGGTTAAAATTAATGTCAAAATTAGCTAATAAATCATAAATTTTGTGCGTAAATCCTAAACCCTAAATAAAATTTATTGAAATTATGTAAAAATTAGTTAGTATTTATTAATAAATTTATGCCAAAATAGAGTTTTTTATATTTTCAAAAATTAACATTTCATTCGGAAATTATGTATTAAATTGAGAATGTTAAAATTAATGTCAAAATTAGCTAATAAATGAAAAATTTTGTTCGTAAACCCTAAACCCTAATTCCGAAATTATTGAAATTACATAAAATTTAGTTTATATTTATTAATAAATTTATGCGAAAATAGAGTTTTTTTTATATTTTTTAGAAATTAACTTTTTATGCAAAAATTATGTATTAAATTGAGATGGTTAAAATTAATGTCAAAATTAGCTAATAAATCAAAAATTTTGTTTGTGAATCCTAAACCCTAAACCCTAAACCCTAAATTAGAAATTATTGAAATTACGTATCAATTAGTTAGTATTTGTTAATAAATTTATGGGAAAACATAGTTTTTTTATATTTTTTGGAAATTAACATTTTATGCAAAAATTGTATATTAAATTGAGAAGGTTAAAATTAATGTCAAAATTAGCTAATAAATTGAAATTTTTGTTCGTAAATCCTAAATCCTAAACCCTAAACCCTAAATTAAAAATTATTGAAATTACGTAAAAAATGTTAGTATTTATGAATAAAATTATGCGAAAATAGAGTTTTTTATAATTTTTAGAAATTAGTATTTTATGCGAAAATTATATATTAAATTGAGAAGGTTAAAATTAATATCAAAATTAGCTAATAAATCAAAATTTTTGTTAGTAAATCCTAAACCCTAAATCCTAGATCTAGATCGAAAATTATTGAAATTATGTAAAAATTAGTTAGTATTTATTAATAAATTTATGCAAAAGTAGAGTTTTTTATATTTTTAGATATTAATATTTTAGGCAAAAATTATGTATTAAATTCAAAATGTTAAAATTAGTGTCAAAATAGCTAATAAATTGAAAATTTTGTTAGTAAATCCCAAACCCTAAATCGGAAATTATTGAAATTACGTAAAAATTAGTTAGTATTTATTAATAAATTTATTTGAAAATAGAGTTTTTTATATTTTTTAGAAATTAATATTTTATGCGAAAATTATGTATTAAATTGAGAATATTAAAATTAATGTCAAAAATTAGCTAATAAATTAAAAAATTTTGAGTTTGTGAGAATATTAATTAGTAAATCGAAAACTTTATGTGAAATTTTTTTTCTTAAGCATAGGTTAATTTTCTTTCGATATTATTTGTTCTGTTGTGGTATTGCATATGACTTTTAAACAAAACATGCAACGATCGACTTACGATGATGATATCGTGTGGCAACACTGTGAATTAGTGGATGCAGGTATTTAAAAAGTTCGTTACAAATAGTGTAATCGCATGTTTTGGTATAGAATTACAAGATCAAAAGAGTATTTGGGAAGAGTAATCGGCTCAGTCCGAGCCTGTAATAAGGTTCCGAATGAAGTGAGATAAACATTTTAGATAATAATACAAAACGGTAAAAAACATAAAAGAAAGGATAATGTCAAAAAATCACGTTTCGAATTTGTAATTCCACATTCAAATGTTTCAAACTCAACTGATAATGATGATTAATTATATTACATTATAATTAATAAATTATGTATGTGACAAGTATATTTTAATAATAACTTAAATTTACTTATATTAATTTTTAACTTTTAATCATATTCATACTATTTCTTGTATATTTTCTACTTTTTATACAGTAATATATAAAAAATAGACTATATCAGTGATTAACTATCAAAATTAATTCAAATTAATTAACATAATATTTAATATTATGATAAAATTAATTATAAATTTTTTTATAATTTTTAAAATTTTTTCAAAATTTTATCGTATTTTTAATTTGAAGTTAAAATATAGTTAAAATATAGTCAAACTCTCGTCAACTCACAATTAATAAAAAAAAAAAATCTTTCGGCCGAAATGATCGAAATGGCTGAAACGTATCGATTTCCCTAGATTCCGAGACCGAAATCGAAACTTAAAACCTTGATTCAAACTCAGCCAAAAGTGACTTAGGTTAAGATCTTAACCAAGAGAGCGGAGCATATCATGTGAGATTAATATAATATATAAATATATAAAATATAATTTAAAAAACCAAAATTGCAATTACTGGCTGAAATGTGTCAGGCCGATTTTTCCCTGGGCAAACAGAGCAAGGACTGATCAATGCAAGTTGGATCAACAAGAAAACATATTTAACTTCTTCAGTTGGCTACAATTTCCCCATGAGAAAAACTTCTTCAAGAAATTTGCAGACACACATACAAGTTGAAAGTTTTTTCAGCAAAGTTATGATATCAGTTTGCATCCACACCTCTAGCCCCTCCATGCTTGAATTCTTTTTTTTCCTTTTTTGGTGGTACTTCCATGCGTGATAGCTGATACACTTGAAAGCTTAACCATATAAAGCACGCCATCATTCTTTCATGGTAAGACGTGACTGTTGAACCGGCTTCCATTTGTCTATGAAGAAGCTCAATCCAGTGAGGCTGGCAAAGAATTCCCCAATGGCATACAGAGTGAGAAAAAAACAAATGAAAACCACCCATTGTCAATAGAACTAGTTTTTTTGCTGACAGAAACACAGAAAGAAAAAGCCAATTGAACATATGACCATAGTAAACATATGATGAGCCCAAACAAGAAACCCAGGAACACCTACATTGCTCATGGCAGAAACAATTCCTAGATACCTGAGGATTGGTTTTCCTGAAAAAGGTTGGTTGATGGGAATAAGACATAGGACCTCAGAGCTCATCTGCTATTGTTACAGTTCCCAAATGCTGTCATAGCATTTCTAATTTAGAGACATGCAAGTGAAAGAAGAAACAAAAAGGCCTAGTCTGCTTCTCAGATTCAGCTAGAGCTTCCTCATGAAGGCAGTAAAAGGTTCTTCTGACAATTAAGTTACTGCCTAGCTTCATAATCTGGTATTTGTATGAATGACAATAAAAAATAAATTTCATAATTTTATAAGCAAATCCAGCTGGGCATTCACCTGGATCACCCAAGCAATCAGCCTATGCATTTTGGAGGGTCGCCACCTAACACCACATAGATGTTTTGGCTACCTTGCTCCAGTTTTCACTGGACACTTCTTTCTTAAAACGGTGAAACTTACTTTCATGCACTAGTTAACTGTTGTGCTCTATAACTAAGTAATATGATAATAGGGACATCCAGCGCTAAATCGGAGTTTACAACATAAGATTGCAACAGTTGAATAGTCAAACATGAATGGAACCATATCCTCGAATTAAGCATCAGAAAATAAGAACCATGAGAAAAGAGAATTCAACTGAAGAAATTTCAAGCAAATACAGGAAAACTTTAAATTTTAGAAAATGTTGCTTGATCAACGGAGGACATGCACCTGGTTAGGAATTTTTTAAAAAAAAGAAAAAGAAAAAGCACATATACCTCAACCTCATTGTCTGAGGATCCTTTAGTCCGATAGTGGCTGCTAGCTGCAACCAGGAGAACTGTGGGTAATTTCAACACACGAACCATGTGCAACAAGCACGCCAAAGTTTCACTGTAATTCCGCAATGACATAGGTGGCTCTGGAGTTCCCGCAATCATGGCCTGAGTAAAGAAACTTGTGCCACCTATTTATGCCCCATAAATCAAATTCTCCTCTGAAGGTGTACAATTCTTTGCTTCTATGCTATGCTTCAGCGTGTCTGTAATATGTGGTGTCACAATTGTTGGTGGATCAGAAACTCTATCTGAAACAATTGAAGCCAAGATTTCTCCGATAGCACACGCAGCAACTGGAAGTTCATAGTTTGGCAGAAGCAATATGGATAACTGAAAAAACCAATTTTTATCTTAACCAACAATGCTTTCGGCAAACAAGAAAACGTACCTATAATTCTAAAATAAATACTTATAATGACCAGTGATTTAGCTGATTTTTTCAAGAAATAATGATCATTTCGTTCAAGGTATCTGCTTCCTTCGAAGACTTCGGTTTAACAATAAAAACAAAATCATATGGAGAAAACCATCACATTCTGTAACTAAAAAAATTCAAAAAATGGAAATTGAGCTCGCCTGAGTCGATCCCTGGGGATCGACGAAGTGAACCAGATCTCTGGTGGCCTTGAGGTCCCTGATGCCGTAGTTCTCCAGGGATATCTCGACAGGGAATGGATTATTGATACATATATGTGCTAGGATTAGGGTTGGTGCTGTGTTGGGGCTGAGAGAAGTTTGAAATTCAAAAACAGGAAGATGCTTACGAGCGAGTGAGATTGGAATTAGGTTTTGGATTGAAGCCGGCGGATATGGCGGCGCCGGCGCCGGAGCCGTCATTGTCGCAGACGAGGATGATGACCTTCAATGCCAATTCCATGGCTTCAGAGCTGAGAACGAATTCGGTGAAACCGTGAAAGGAGTATTTCGGGGGTGTTTTTGCAAACATTTTAAAGGTTTGAAAATATTCAGATTAAGCACTCACTTATTTTGTAATTAGATCAACCATATTTTGCAAACTTTGTTGCTCTGCGGCTCAGCTTACCGCAGCACAGAAAACTCTTTTTCCGCTCAGCGGAGGTATTCCTTGCTTCGTTATCCGTTTCCCTTCGTCTCCGATGGACGTTGGCAACCTTATCAGTTCAGCTTCCCTCCGCCCCCTTCCCCGGTGGTTCCATTTCTCCCATTCTCTGTCATTATTCCTGATGTATATCATTTTTTTCTCTTCATTATTTGTGTTCGAAATAGTATTCGCAACAAGCTATTTGGATTTGCACGAATTAGAAGATCCAACAACGTCTGATCCATTTTTTTTCTATGTTTTTTGATGGTTTTACCTTTTGAAATGGGATTTAGCCACCAAAGGCGGTGGCTTTTGTGGTTTGTTGCTGATTTGGTGGTCATTTGGGCTGTCGGGTTTGAACAGATGTTTAGGAAATGAAGGAGAGAGGAAGATTTGGAGGAAGGGCTTGTGTGGAGGTTCTCAATGTGGAAGAATATCCAGGAGGAGATTGTTTTGGGAATTTCTGGGCAGTGGAGGGGCAATTCTGTGTGTTGATCCTAGCCCTGTTCCTTCGGCACCGATGAGAGAGTCAAATGAGCCTGAAGTAATCCGGTAATAAAGATGCTTTGACTTAAATTCTTATTATGTTGTTGATGATGTGCAATTTTCTGTTTCGGATTATCATATACAGCGGGAAAAATGGGAGTTGTAGCAACATAGCCATCAGTTATTGTTTTTTGTTGTTGTATTATTTATTTATCTTTCTTAAGATTTTGCTTTTTTTGAGTTTGAAGCATTCAGGTATCAGAAATTGAGCAATGGAGTGAAAATTCAAGGTAAAATACCATTCTTACGATTGAATTTTTGGTAGACATACATCAGAGAGTTCTTTGCTTTGACATTATTGATAGTTTTTTTTTTCCCATTTGAAGACATTGTTGACGGGGAAGGGCCAGAAGCCCATGAAGGAGACCTAGTTGAGGTTAACTATGTTTGCCGTCGTTCTAATGGCTACTTTGTGCATAGGTAACTGTATTAAGTAAATAGCTTTTTCTAGTTGGTGTACCCAAAAATCATTATATGATTGGATCACTTACAAGCAGCATCTATTTGTATATCTTCATGTAATTTTCGACACCTATAGGATACAAAAAATCGACAATTCTGTTTGTAATAACTATGCCATAAGCAAAGTACTTGTTGCAAATCAATTTCCTTATTTTCTCTTCATGCTTTCTTTGGATTAATATGTAGCACAGTGGACCAATTTAGCGGTGAAAGCAGGCCAATCAAGCTTCCTCTGGATGAAAAGGAGGTTAGTTAGTGTCTCTTCCTGATGTTTGAAAAGTGAATTTGTAAGGGTTGGCTTTCCTTGTCTTTACCTTGTTACTTGATTTCAATTAATAATTGCAACTGCATTAAGCGTGCTACATCTTAAAACTTTGATGTACTGACTGTCGTTCATGTACAGCTGTCATTAAGTTAGTGCTTGATGTTTTACCTACTTGAAAGTGTCTTTCCATTTTATCTCTTTCTGCAGATTATTCAGGGATTGAAAGACATTTTGGTTGGCATGAAGGTTGGAGGTAGGTTCTTGTGCTTGAATCCTCAGGATTGTGATTCTTTGGACTGCTGGTTTTGGATTTTGTCCAGTAACATGCTCAAGAAATTGATATCATTTTCGAAAGCACCATAATGAAAGAGGGCGAAGCAACATGTAAGAATTCCTAGGGGGTAGTGTTGTGTGAATGCCAGATGATCTTCAGGAAGTTCATCCACGAAGGGTGGGTTTTTTTGGCTTCTAACCTTCTGCTAACTTAGGTCAAGTCCACAGCTCATTGTAGGACCTGAAAAATAGATCCCTCTAGACATGGTTGAGTCAGAAGGAAATATGGGATAAGTTTTGGAGCACAAAGCACTACCCATGATCTTTTTGTTGCAATAGTCATCTTGTCTTCTGCTAAGATTCCACATGGATATTCCCTTTATCCTTGTCTTTGAATTTGGCCAAAGTTTATTATGCATTATCGTTCTAAGATGCTGTCATAAACATCAAATGCAGGCCATATGTAGTACTCTTAACCCAGAAAAAATAGTATGCAGTACGTAATGAATCATATTGGTATGCTATTAACATCTTTAAAATTGGCTGCTTCCTAGTTTGCGGTAGTGGTTGACATCTTCAATATCTGAGTTGATAAAAGCTGTCAAACATGTAACATGCTCATGTTAGTTGAACTTCATAGAGCTCTAGTGAACATGATTGTTTTTATTTGATTGAATGGGTCTTTTATAGGCAAAAGGAGAGCACTAATACCACCTGAGGTTGGATATGTTACTGAGAACTTGAAACCAATTCCTGATGAGGTTTGTCTTTTTACTTTTTTTTTTTTTTGGAGCTCTTTGGCTATTTCCTTCAACAACATTTTACTACACTTGAAATGATTATTTCTGGTATGGAACAACAAATACTATACTTCATCTATTTTACCTTGGGAATTTATTTAGAGTTTTTTAGCATGTATAAACTTTTTGGATTTGCTTATTTATGATAAAAAATAGCATTTATGCAGCTGAAAAACTTGGTATATTTGTATATGCCCTTGGTAGTATGATCTGTCAGGGACCACAAGTCAATTGATTAAGTTGTTTTGTCAAGTCACAAATGCTTCCTTTCCATCACATGTGTGTGCTGCTTTCAGTTTGGTCCGCGGAGGAGCCTTCTCTCTCATGCAAATGAACCACTAATTTTTGAGGTTCAGCTATTGAAGGTGTTGTGACGCTGTGGGAGATGAGGTTCAGCTATTGAAGGTGTTGTGACGCTGTGGGAGATGAGGTTCAGCTATTGAAGGTGTTGTGATGTTGTGGGAGATTAGCAGACCTGTATTCCAACTTGTTACAAACGGCTGACACAAAACCTTTCTCTGATTATGTTGCTGCCCGATCCATTGTTATATGTTCATGAAGATTATTTACTGAAAGAACTGGTTTACCCCATTTGTAGTGTTCCATGTACCAGGAAGATGCACAGTTAACATTTTCACGACTGGATCCTTTTTGTATATATTTTCTTCATTGTGAGTATATTATGTCAGCTAAATATTAGATTTTCTTAATTTTGATGAGTCCATCTTCAGAGTATTACAGGCATGCACACTAGTAAGACTCTTCAAAGCTGATCACAATATAAAAGTGTTGGAGAACTAGAAGCCCTTAAAAGAGTACTAGATATTATTTGATTCAAAATCAAAATCAAACTCAAATTTAAAACCAAAATACAAAAAATAATTTAATTAAAATTTTGATATTTGAATATTAATATGATTAGTGAATAATTAAATTCTTTTGAACTTTTATGCCCTTAATTATATTATTTATTAAATTTTAAACGAATAAATATAAAATTATGATAATTTATTTTTTAAAATAACATAAAAATAATTTAACTATTTTTTTGATATTTAAATAATAGACTGATCAAAACAGAATAATCCTAATTCTGAATTAAACGCACCCATCAGAATCCTTTAACCAGTGAAGGATATGATTAAATGAATTCTGAAGTTGCACAGCATCAGCTCAATAGAATCTAATCATATTTCAAAATCTCCCTGCCAAAAAAGGGCTCCTGGAATCACAAGACACAAACTCAATCTGCAGTAAATCCACAGCGATTATATCTGATGATACCCTGCATCTGTCAAAACTAGTTTACTAAAACCAAAAACAAGCCTCAAATGCAGTACTCGCCTTCATCATCTCATAATATTTCAGAAATTAACTCTTAAAACTATGACCAAACAAAGGGTAGGATAATAGCTGCAGCCTTGGCTCACATTTACAAGCATCAGCAGCTCCTGCCAGAACTACAAAAGAGGTTAGCCTCATGGTTTAGCCTTTGAAGATGCTAGCACAGATACTAATTGTCAAAAAAGTTAAGGCAATACAGAATTTTGCATTTAAATCATTTGCTGATGGAGGTCAGCAGCCTGCTGGGCAAGCTCAACAACCATAGCCTCATCAAAGAACTTGTTGATGCTTACATCCTCACTCATACCCTGCAAAAATTCAAAGAGCCCAAACCTCAGAAATTTTGCAGCCATCTTTGAAAGGGCAAAATGCAATTTGAAATATGGTAATACCTTTCTGCGCCTTGTTTTCACCATGAATTCACGGGCAAGATGCTGAATTGGAGCTGGTTCAAGAGGCCGGAGTACGATGCTCTTGTCAAGCGGGTCACCGGGAACAATAGCCCAATGATCAAACACTGACATGCAAAATGCCTGACCCTGAGTATGGTATCTCAGGTCTGTCTCGAAACCAAATGACTCTATCACTGGTAGAAAAGCCTGAAAGTTTGTCCGGTTAAGATGTCAAATAGAAGACAAAACTACAGGTTGTAGTGGGTTTCAGCACCTAACATGCGTGAAAACAATAGTAATTGTGCAAATAAATTTTAACGAAATGCTTGGAATTGGAATAAGAAAGTGCAAACCTTCACAATATATGCAGGGGTGCCTGGCTTAGGGACATCAGCTGTCACATGCCCACGTCGCCGAGACAACACCGTGTAGATTGCAGAGACACAATCTATTGGGGTTTGGATCTACATAAACACAACAAATAATAAGCCAAGCTGTCACAAGTAAAATTTCCAATAGATAATCATTCCTTTCTTTTTCTCAACCCAGATGAAACAAAATTTACTTCTACATAGTAGACAGGCTCCATAAGCCGGGGCGTTGCCATGAGGAAAGCAGAGTAAGCAACTCGCCGAGCAGTGGGAATAATCTGACCGCCACCTCGATGCAGTGGTTCAGGAGCAATTGATGCATGCAAAATTTTGAATTTTACATTCCGTATAGGCTCATCACAGAGAGGTCCTTCTCGAGCGCCCCACTGGAAACTGCAAAGAAAAGCATTTAACCCATAGAAATGAATCAATTGATATGCTGCTGAAGGCTGAAACAAACCATCATAGATTGACCTTTTGTTTTATCCGTCTTGAGAAATGGAACAACTTACCCTTGAACAATGGAATCCTTGACAGCATGCAGTAAATTCTTGTCTACTTCACTAGGAAGACTATCATCCATTAAGATGTTTGGCCCCTGTATGTCATTCCTAATGAGTAATTAGCCTTTTTTTGGAACTTATTCAATAATGAGAACACATCATGTATGGGAAAACATCAAAGTAAGATAAATGCTGTAGATGGTGTCTTGATCAAATTTGATCAGAGTGCAGTTATAGTTGCTTCTGTATAAGGGTGTCCTTACCTGCTTATCTGGTCCAAATGACCAGATAGACCTTGCTGCAAGCAAATCCCACTCATATTTACTTTGAAAGAATTTGGTGACAGTCTGCTGTGGCGAGTCAAGATCTACAGCACCATTCTCAATATCCTCTGCCAATCCCCTCTCCAAAGGCTCTGCAATCTGTAAGCAGTAAGGTAGCCTCAGTGAACAGCCATTTCAATCCATAAAAGACATCCATGTCAAGTGGCTGCCAGAAAATGCTCACCATGGTAATTTTGTTTCTCTTGTTGGGAGTTTCAGCAAAACATTTCAGCGAGGATGACTCGACAACCGTCTCACAAAAAGAAACCACTGGATCTGCAACCTGCATTAGAACTAATTAGGCACAAGAAAATAGGAATACAAACATTTGTATTAAAAGTAGAAGTCAGAAATGACATTTTAGGCATATGTACCTTAACTTCCACTTCAGAGTAAAGCTCCCTGAGGTCTTTCATTATTGAATCCAGATATATCTCCCCAGTTCCCAGGATAGTGTGTTCTCCAGACTCCTCAACCTTTGTGATGGCAAGGGGATAACTTTTGCTGATCTTCCTGAGGCCTTCCACCATCTTCGGTAGTTCACTTGGATTCAGTGGTTCAGTAGCAGTCTTGACAACAGACAATGTGTTGAACTTAAGAGGCCGAAAGATGTAGACATCTTCATCCATATCAACTGGACATAATGTTGCAGTCTTCATGATTGACGCATCCACTCCTTCAATAAGAACCCATGAACCAGCAGGTGCTTTGCTAATTGGAATGCGATATCGGGCCTGATAAACCCAAAGCTTAGTTACTTCCTTAACTGTCATGTCTTCTTCATCATCAGGTGAATAACCTTCTCCCAGAACACGTAATGTCTGACCAGTCTGTATAGTACCACTGTAAACTCGCCCAAATGCATCAAATACACTGCAATCGGACTTGGGGTAGAGTTTGGTTACATTAACCATGAGTGGACCTTGAGGATCACAGTCTTTCATAGCATCAGCAACTGATGAGTCCTGAGGGCCTGTATAGATATGCTCAATCTTCTTTCTTGCTGCATCTTTGGCAGATGGGATATGTTGAACAAGCATGTCAGTGAAGCCAGTAGCAGATCCAAAGACAGAGCTGCAAGCAAGCCTTAACAATGGCCGAACATTCAATTTATAAGCAGCATTGCTCAATGTAACTCCCAATTCTGCAAGAGTTGCCTCTACACTTTTCTTATGCTCTCCAATAACCTGGCTATATATTTTGTATAATGGTTCAAGAATGAACTGAACAAATGATCTCTCTCCTCCGCCAGGTGGGGGCTTCTTCTTGAAGGTCCTTGAGTCAGAATGGTAATACAAGTCTCCCCATAGGCGAGTTGCAAATTTTGCATAATCAAATGGGATACCATGGAGTTTTACATATAATCTTGCAAAAGACTGCAGCGTGAAAGACCACCCAGCACTTGCACTCGCAAAACAAACATTCCCTAATGCAGGATCAACTAATTGCGTGCCACCAGCCTTGACTGAAAAGGAAGATATCAACTCGTTGATCGCTTCAAGTGTGTGACGAAGCTTGAAGTAAGCATCAGTTGGAGGAAGCTTAAGTTCTGTTATCAGCCTATCAACCTTAAAATACAAAAGAGAGAAAATGTGGTTACTCAAACAATTATAGTAACATAATGTAAACAAACAAAGTTACGAATTAGATCCTGGAAGAAAATTCGAAGGCTTACTTTGTTTATCACAACAACAATGGGAAGCCTTTCTTGTATTGCATGCCGCATGGCCCTCTCTGTGTTTACCTGTCAGATTGCAGAAGCTTAAGTTGATATGGATAAATTAATGTAAAGACAGGCTTAGAGAAAAATTCATGTGCAATTACAAAGGAGATGATAAGCATAAAGCTTTTCCACTCATCTCAAGCTTATACAACAGGGTGGATTAATCTAGTTGTTTTTCTAGGTTCAAGAATATAAGAGTTATAGCCTCAAAGAATATGGAAGGTAGAGAGGTAAGAAGTTCTTGAATAATGCAATATAGAGCAAAGAAAGAGATTGGTCATAATAGAAGCTCATTGATATCTATCACTGGATCACAGCCACAACTAAAAGAACACAAGAAAAAAGGCCAAAAAAAGCCAAAAATCAAGTATAGAGAACATGAGTGTCCAAACATATACCATTTTACTCTAAGAAGAGATATGAATCTTCAAAAGTGTCAGGGCAAGATCCTTAAATGACACAACTACTAAATGAGCCGCATACCAGCAACTGGCTTATGTGACTGATTTTGTCGTTCAGAGCATAATATTTGTATAGTTTGAATCACACTTGTGAAGTACGAGTTTCTCATATCTAATCATTTGCCATAATAAGTCCCCTGATCCAAAATATTCCAAAGAATATGCTGAAAAGTAACCTCTATGACGCTACATAAATTTTTCATACCTACAAATGAACCATTCTTCTATCATAAGTCATCCTCCTAATAAGCTACATTGTTGCTAAATGCAAGGAGAAGCTCCAACGCATTTCACCCGCCTATAGGAACAACTAAAATTAATTGAAGAAAGCATACCATAACTCCTTCCGCAGCATCTACAATGAGGACAACCCCGTCAGCAAGCCTCAGTGCCGCAGTCATCTCATCGGAGAAATTCACATGCCCTGGTGTATCCATAATGTTACATAGGTACGACTTGGCATTGCTATCCTCGAGCACCAACGACATCGGCACGGCTTTGATCGAAATCCTCCGCTCTTGTTCATCGATCCTGGTGTCCGTGTACCTCATGTGCCTCTCTCCATCAGCATCAAACGTGGAAATCTCATGTGTCTGCTCCACAAGCATGTCCATGAAGACTGTCTTCCCATGCTGCAAGTGCCCCACCAGCGCCACATTCCTCACCAACTTCGGATTCGAGGCCAGCCCTAGCAGAAACTCCGTCGACACATACGTAGATGAATCCTTGACGCCGACCTCAAACTTCACCGTCCGGACGGGCTTGATGATGGGCTGCTCCAAGGGCTGCTCGTCCTCGTCCATGACGAGGGTCTCGACGCCCTCGCCGTAGACCTCCTCAGCGGTTGGGTAGTACTTCTTGTCCTCCGCGAGGACGATCTGTGAAGGGGGAGGCTCGTCTGTATCCATGGCGTCGCCGGCGGCGGAAAGCCAACCAGTTGGAGGCTGAGGCGAGGAAGAGCGGCGGTCGGAGTCGGCGCCGCCATCATCGGATCCGGCGCCGGCGTCGTCATCGGAGGCAGCAGGGGACTCATCGTCCTCGTCGGAGGGAATCTCCGGGCCGATGTAGTTGCCGAATTCGTCGTAGAGGCTGTCATCCATGGCGATTGGAGTGAGGGTTTTGGGGAGGGTTCTGAATGGGGCTTTTCCTCCGATCTTTCCTATGATATTTTTTATAAATGACCCTCAAAAAGTAAAACGAAGAAAATTGCATATAGACACCCACAAAAAAGGAGTATTTGCATCTATGTACATTCCGCTGGTTTTCTCTATGGATTTTGCAAATAGATCCTGCAATATTATATTTATTTTTAAAAGAGAAAATAGTTATTAATTTGTGATGAAAAATCACTTAAAAACAACTCAAAAATCACGGAGGACAAAAAAATACATATAGTAAAATACATAGCTGTGCGATTTATTTAAATCACCAAAATTTTTTTTGGTATGTTTGTTTTACTGGATATTAATGTTTTGAAAAATTTATTTTTTTAGGACTTGAATATTCTAAAATTTTAAAACAATTGCGTATTTAGTTTGAAGGATTTGAAAATATTAAAATTTTGAATTCTTTATTTGGTTTAAGAAATTTTAATTTTTTGGATTTCAAAAAATTTAAGTGAAACATTTATTGAAAACTTTAAAGATTAATTATCAATTTCATAATTTAAAAATATCTTAAATATTTAGAATATTTTAATTATTAAAAAGGAAAATTTTTCAAAATTCTCTTGAAAAATTTTTAGATTTCTAAAAACCCCTCTACTTTTTAAAATTTTCATTGAACCCCGCCATATTCCCAAATATTGTATATATTTTTATAGTTAATTATTTTTATTATATTTTTTAATCTTATAAAGAAAGAAAATAAAATGATCAAAATTAGATATTATAATAAAAAACATGATATTTTTAGTTATATAATTCTTCTATAGTACAAAATAATTTTTGGTATTGTGCTTGTGTGAAATAGGACTCACCATATGAGTTTTTTTATATTAATGATGATTAATGAAAAGAGTTATTAAAAATTTAAAAAATTAGAGAGAAATTTTAGGAAATTGAAAATTTTTCAAGAGATTTTGAAAAAATTTTCTACTAAATAAAAATATATATTAAAGTTTCTTAAATATGTAAAATACTTTAATTATTGATATTGTTTTCCGATCATGCGAGCACATGATCTAATTTTTTATAAAAAATTAATTTATGGTTATTTTAGCCAAAAATAAAAATTTCCTTTTTAGGAAATTTTATTTTTGTTAGAATTTATTATTTTTTTTACAAAAACAAACACTAAAAATTAAAATTTTCAAAAATTTCAATATATAGACCTCTAATTTTCTTGAAAATAAACACACTCTGAATAAAAAATAAATCAATCTAAACATATAGAGACCATGTCAAGAATCTCACTGAGCTACCACTACTCCATCTCTTCGATGGCACCAAGCTCTCCAGTCAACAAGAATCTATTTGGTAACGGATTTAGATCAAGTTTAAGGATAAAATTAATAAATCATTTTTACAAATTAATATTTTTTTATCAAAATAAATTTTATACTAATTAAATTTAATAACAATATAAAAATAAGTAATATTATTTTTTTAAAAAAGTTAAAAATCAGGGGTAACTCTTAACTTCACCCATTATTAAACGGGTGTTATGGACGCTAACAACATTGTCTTTGCCATAAACCTTCCTGAACTTGCCCTCCTCTTCCAAGCTCTCATCGTAGCACCACAAAAATTGCCTCCATAGAAGGAAAATCCTTCCTTTCTTGATGATCACCGGTGGTGTCGGCGCCTCCGTCATCTTCCAATTCCACTGGCTCCACTTCCGGAGCAAAATCCGCCATCGCCGAGTCCAAATGCCGTTCTCCGCATCGATAAGCATCGATATGTCCAACCAGTCTCTTCCTTCCGGCCCAGAGTCCGACCACGCAAACGACGCCTTCCAACTCAACCATTGCTGGTACCTCCTTAAGCACTGCACTATGCGGAAGTCTTACTTCCATCAGCTTGTCCTCTTTGAGATATAATCTTAGGAACAACTTCTCGCGCTGGTCAGCCAGTACATTCCGCCATCAACCGACGGCTTCGCTCTTGAGCTCGTAATCCCCGCCTCGGAGGTGTCTCCCCCACTTGTTCCCGACGATGAGCAAATCAAATCCGTCACGTGTCTTGGAAATCCGCCTTGTGGATAACCTCTAATTAATTTGTAGCAGCGGACGACCTTGTAGACTTCCGTGTCAGGGTGGTAACCAAGGTAGTACCGCGCGCAGAAGCCGCCGCGACCCAAGTCCGGGAGAGTGAGCCGCTCCTGCGTCGTAAGGTTGACGAGTTGAACCTTGTCACTGTCACCGTCCTGGCCGACGATGCAGATCAGGCCGTTGCAGCAGTTGGAGACGTCCAAGTTTTCGCTGCTCAGTGTGCGGCGGACTAAGTTGAGCGAGTCGTTGTAGAGCTTGACGGCGCAGTTGCCGTTGTTGGGTTGCTTGGTGGAGATCAGCAGGGCAGGGGCGGGGGCGTTGGCGCGGTGAGAATACTTCTGATGCGCTCGTACTTTGGTTAGAATCTCGAAGAAGATGTGGTGGGGAGCAACTACCGTCATGTATAGAAATGCTAGTGCTCTAACGACTGGTACTAAAAAGCTTACCGTTTACATGAGCAGAAACCCTTGAACATCTCAATGAAAGAGAGAAAACCGGAAAAGCGCATCTGGCTAAATAGACTACATCCAATCATTTGTACATTATTCATCCTCCCGCATTGAGCATCGGAAACCTGCGGTTAACAAAAGGTGAATGATTAATGCAAAACTCACCATCTGCAAAATTAATCAATTAAGATACCCAATCAATGCGGAACTGAGAGTAAGAAAATCCACATTAGGAGCTGAAAAATAAGAAATAGGATGTTTCGCACACACTTCAAATTACAAAAATATATACACCTATGTACGATAAGGTTTGACAAATATTTGCTAGTAAGGAAATTTGGGTGAAATACAAATCCACATTAATGAAGAGCAACTAAATACAAGAAATTCAGATATATTCCAAAAATAATGGGGGATTAGTAATTATGCCACATCTCCTGGTGTAGTTTTTTTTTCAGGAAAAAAAAAACCCTCAAAAGTCATGGTGCATGTTAGCCCGACACTGGTTATATATAATAGCATAAGACTTCAAAATTAACTGATAGCAACATAGGTATAATCATTCAAATGAAGTTTGTGATGGATATATCTCTGAATCACTAGGCAAGTAAACTGAAATAGGTTTTTACAAGATACATATCAATTCAACAAGTAACATTGGCTTAGATCGTGATACAGATTTGGTTGCCTTTAGTCCTATCAAATGGTGATCCTTGTGCAAAAGTGCAGTGGCACAGAGAGAGAAGAGGATATACCTGACTACATGACCATCTCTGCCTGTAGGGCTGCAAGTTCATCTTCCTCAGCTGTGTTTTTCTGTGGTGCAGGGCGAGCTGCTTGTTTACCTGCTGGAACTTGCTGAACAGGAGCAGCAGGGGCTGCGGTAGCAGGCTGCAGAAGTTGTTTCTCCAACTCAGCTCCCTCTAACTCTTCAAGTTCGGCCTCCAATTCATCCTGATATTGTAAAATGTATTTACAGTGAGCAAACAGCTCATGAAAAGCATTGGGATGCTCATTGGTGGTACCTCATCAAAATCAGCAGCTGCCCCAACAGGAGCAGATAATGCTTCTTGAATTTGTTTCATATGCTCCGTTTGCTCATTGATTTCATCCATTGTCTTGTCTACATAGTCAATATTACTGGTGACAAGGTAGAAAAATACATAAGGATATTCCATGTCCTTAATTTACTTAAATTTAGTTCGATAATGTGAGAGGTATTTATAGCTTGCCTAAATCACGAAGTGGACTTGAGATAGACAAATAATCATCATCTTGCGCACACAAAGGATAATAACACCTTTTCTTATATGAACATTAAAGATGCTATTACCTATTGGAGAAAACTAAAATTTTTCTTTAAGATCTCACTGGATATGTTGTTTAGATGTGCAACCATCTCTTGGTTATGAGAGAGAGAGAGAGAGAGAGAGCTTGAGCTTACGTAGCTTTCTGCATTGCTTTCATAGCTGATGCTCCAGTTCTAAATGCATCAACAGTCTCCATTGTTGCCTTTGCACCTTCAAGCATTATCATCTGAAGTAATAAAATAACAAGAGTTCAGAAAGAGCTCCAGAGTTTTCACTGAAGAACCAAAAGACAGCTTCATGTAAATGTTAGGATTCTAAGTATCCTGGTACCTGATCATGGATTCGTAACTGGAAATTTCCAAGCTGCTCAACTTGGTTCTCATAAAGCCTCTTCCTCTTTAAACATTGTATTGCAGCTAAATGGAAAACAGAGAAGTAATTTCCACTTAAATATTAAACTACTAGCAAAAGGAAATGATAGTACATCAAAATGTAACATAAACTTCAGAATACTTTGATTCTTGTGCATAGTAAGGATAAAATTGGCACATGCTCCGAGATGGACCAAAATACCCAATATGAAACCAGAAAATTGAAAGTTAAAATAGTTGCTCTGAATCAAATATTCAAATTGGAGACTTAAATGTCACCCAAGGAACGTCTGAAATATTTTGTAGTCAGAGAAGAAAATCTTCCCATCTAACTAATTTCATGATGCACTCAGTCCTGGGGAATTTTCTGACATGGCCTCACAGTTCACATGGTCAGTTTGCAACAAGATGCTACTCTGATGATGGCTTGCCCAATCCTCATTTGATTATGGTCAAGAATTGTCATCATTTACATAATGTGTGAAACTGAATCATAAACATGGTTTCTAGGTCCTACGACATTAGAATAACTATAGTCTAGTATTATTGCAAGTTGTAATTGGATAAGGTGAAGATATGGGCTTAGAGAGGGATTTACCTGGAGCTGTCACATAATTCAGTGCATCTGTCAGAAATTCCAGGGCTTAAATATATGGATGTTATTTAACTCTTTACCATGATGATTTGGATAGGAAAACACTAATTTCCTGGCCACTTTGACCAAGGTACTGTACAACATTGGACCAGTCTGTTTTTAAATATCATAAGATTTTGGCAAAGAAAAAACTAATTGTTAAAAGCATTTCTAAAGCACATCATTAAAACAAACAAACAAATTCTACTTTCATGAGAACACAATATCATGAATAAGTGTTGTAGAGCTAAAAGAAGATAGAACTAACCAGTGTAATATAATCATCCATTCCATTCCTAGAATTGTTTCAGAGAGATTTTTCTTACTATTATAATGTCTGGCAATAAAAAATAAGCAGGCCATGGGCATCATATATACATTTATATTTAGAAGTTGCTGCTTAATAACTTGAAGCACACCTTTTTTGTTCTTTGCTCTAGTGTACTCCTTAGCCTTTTCAATTTCAGCAGCAGCTTTCTTTCAAAAAACTTTCTCCTTTTTCTCTAGCAATTCAAGTGTCCGAGGACCACAAAGGTGAGACTTAAGAATACCAAATGCAGAAAATCTACAAAAAAGAATTACCAATCAATAGATTAAGGGATATACTCCCTGTATATGAAAATCATGAGTCTCTACTTGGATGAGATACCTTTGTTGATATTGCTTTTCTTGATGAAGTTGAGCATAGTCTGTGAATTCTATGGACTCAAGTTCTTGTTTATAAAAAAAAATTGAAAAAACAAAGTTGTAAAGAAAAACAATGGACTAACTTCAAGCCTCACTTCGAGGAAAGGGAACCACCCTATGGTGATGGCTGATCCAATCTGCCTTCTTGCTAGAGTTAGAGGATGTAACTAGATGACTAACCACTAGTTTTATTTCTATGGTGAAGTAAATGATTTCCCCTGTCAAACGGTGAACAGGTTTTATTTGTTTCAACGTCTCTCCCACCATGTGTAACTGTCCAGTCCTCCTGATCATTTTCCATGGTTAGGAACTTCAAACTTGAATATCCATGTCAAACCCTTATTTTTTAATAAAAGGTCTCGTATTTCTTCCTATCTCTCTTTCTCTGGATTCCATCTACACCGCTGTTTTTATCATCTCAAGTTTTTAATCCTGGTTAATGTCGTCTCTCCTTTTCATAACCTTCTTTGCTAACTTAAATTTAGGATCAAACAAGATCATTCTTTTAAAACAGCCAAACACTATCAGTTTGCCAGCTGGACCAAAGAATAAGACAAATAACCATTTTCTGGATTTTTCTTCCCAATAATATAGTGGTATTGAGAGGGTAGCAACCATTGTCGCAACAGTGGTGGGGCACTTTCCTCTTTCAGCACCCTCCCAACTTAACTTCTACTCTCATATTTTTTCCAACACATGACTGTCTACTTAAAAAGTCCCAATCCCTTTCGAAATCCCACAAACTAATCGTTTACTAACCATAATCCAGCACACATACAAGAAACTCCTCACATCTGTTTCCAATTCACACAAACTCAAAACAAACTCATATTTTTTTTGAAGAAAATCACTGGGCTCGTTTCCACTTTCTAATCAATTTTACACAGTATAAATCAATATCACAAAAGCTACAACTAAAATCGCAAACACAAGCACGATTAAGACAAGAAAATTATGACTATATGAACTAAAGACATCAAAATACCTCATTGAGCTTATCCAGGGTGGACAAGGCATTGGCCTGCTCCTTGGGCTTCCCAAAAATCCTCGAAAATATCTCGCTAACCTGAATGTCAACCTGGAGATGGACCCATCAATCCAATCAAACAGAACGCCCCATAATTCATAGCTCAAAAGATTCAAAGAACGACAAAGAAGAAAAGCATAAAAAACCGTTCTTTAAGCTCAGAAATACTTACAATTATTCGCAAAGACCGAACAAGAAATGACGGGGAAGAGGATCAGTCGATTTGGGGATGGATTTTGCTCGGAGATTGAATTCAAAGGCGAGGACGAGAAATTTGAAGGAATCAAGGGAGCACTAGTGGGTAAGAAAGCCGACCGAGAAAGAAGATAAACGACACGTTTCGGTATTGTTGCTCGGGGGAAAAGGTATTTTTTGTCAGATACCACCCTAAAATTAATTATAATTTTATATTTGCGACTGTTATTGCAGAAACATCCTTCGTCTCTGTATGATCCGATCATTAATTCGATCCGATCCCGATTTAAATAAGTTTGGATTTATTATAATCGAATTTGACCTGTAATCAGATTAATTCATTTATGACCCGATTAACTATTTATTTATCATATTATAAATGTGTTGGATGAGATCAAATAAACTCATTTACCAATTAAGTCAATAAAATTTTTTTTTATATTTTTTTAATAATTTTTTAAAATTATTATTTATAAATTAAATATTTTTATTATAATAATTAGTTTTTAACAATATTATTATTTTAATTATTTGAAATATGTTAAAATTATTTATATTAATTAAACATGTTTGATTGAGTTAGGTTAAATTGGGTAAATTCAAGTTAATTCAAAGAGATTAGATCAATTTAAATTGATCAAATTATGACTTAGTTAATTAAATAGATTAATTCGGATTAAATCGGGTATCATCCAAACCCAATCCGTTTAATGAATGAGTCAATTCAAATCGAATTGTGTTATCCATTTAAAAATAAGGCCGAGTTTAGATTCAAAAAATTAACTTGTTTAATAAATGGGTCAAATTAGGGTTGACCTATTTAATATAATACTATAGGTTTTGATCCAATTCAAACTTGACTCGTCAACCCAAATTACCAAATCTATTTATCTGTCACAAGTATTGTGAATTTATTTTATTGGGAAAAATTGGTGAGAATTGTGATAATCTGTATAAGATTTAACCAAGTATAAAACTAAAAACAAATTAATATTTAACATATTTTTGCATTCTAATTTTCAATAAAAATAGACGATTATGATGAACCATTAGATGCTATTAATAGAGACTAACTTGCATGATTAAATGCAGATAAAAAATTTATATAATTTGCTTAAATAATTATGTGTAGCAGAAAGTTCAAAATGCTACATTGAAAACTTCAAGTAGATGAAAAAATGTTTTAAAATAATTATCCTGAGATGATTTTATTCTCCTAAAACTGCTACAATTGGTTATTTCAGCCAAACAAAGTTGAAGTATTTATCTATATCTCGAATTAAGAAAGAACTAAATGATTGTAATTGGCGGTGAATAGGATTATTAACTGTTGGTGGTAAGAAGGGCGAGACATTCAAGCTCCAACAAACAGTATAAATAAAAATAAATGGTCGTAATTAACATTGTGTGATGGGACAATTCTAATTTTATAAAATCTCAAGAGGATATATGTAAAAACATCAACATCCTTTACAACTTCATTCTAGACAAAGGATCAACTCAAAAGTCAAAAGCATCTGCTCCAAAATAGGGAATAATCCATTTGCAGTTAGCCAATACACAAGCATTACCCTGCTTGCAAAATTTGACTTCCATTTATCATGCTACCTTACAGTTAACTATAACGTCACATTTCATGCTTATACAAGAAGGCAAAAAGTAAAAAAAAAAACCTAATGCAGATATTTGTCAGACCAGTCTCAGTTTTAGGATGAAGACTGGTCATCAGGATGGAAACTGAGCCTGAAGCTTTCTCAGAATGTAACTAGTAACTCCCCAATTGAACCCGCAACATTGAAGCCATATAATGATCCGCGCTTTCCGGTTCACCGCCTATCCTGACCTCTCAGCCATGGCTTGGAGGTCTGGGTGAAAAGACGGTCCATCACAGGCTTGGACATGCCAACCAACAGGTCATGACAGTCAGAGTTGGGACCGTCTTCCTCGAATACCTGCTTTGTTGCCTTGTTTGCCATGGCCTCTGTCACCCCCTTTTGAAGGGGTGCCTGCAAGTATAATACATGTAGTCTCATTTCAAACTTCGTGGCCAACCATGTCACGACATTACCAAACTAACAATCATGAATGCCAAGTAGCAGTAATTAATAAATTTATGCTTTTGTGATTTGATAACACTTTTATTGATTTTTTTTTGTTTCACATACATAAAATCAAAGTGCATGGACAATTGTTTTGCAGGAGAGAATCAAGAGAAATCATTATCTTAACCAAGAGTACAAAGTAAAATCCAATAAATATAACTCGTGGACAAGACTAGCCTGTATAGCAAGCCATCGAGATTGAGAGAATGATTCTGCATATAAGCCGTCATTCACCAAACCCCTGTAGGACCAAAAACATCAAATCACCTCCATAGACAAGGATATCTTGAGATAAATGAATGGAAATGTGTGATGGAGTCATGGTAACATACATCAAGTAAACTGAGAAAAAGGTGGTAATATATAATACAGCAAGACATGACTACATTAATGAACAAAGGAGAATGTAGAGGAGAAAATCAAAGTTGCTTGAGTTGCAAATTGAGCTGATAATAAGATGCAGTTAGTTAAATAATTTTTAACGGAATATTTACAACTGATTTTCTAACATCACAGGTACCCCAGAGTATTAATATGCGTAGTTCAGTTGATTCTGTTATATGCAATATTAACTCATCAAATTGTATGCTTATGTCTTAGAATGCAAACAATTGTCATTTTCAACTTGCAGAATCCAAGTAGTATATGTGAAGTAGAAGTCAGAAATTTTGATTGTCATACCCAAGACAATAATAGATGCTCACCTGGACTTTATATCAGCCATCACAGGATCAATTATATAAGGAGGAAATCTTCTGCCCCACAATTTCTTTCGCAGATCTAGTGCTGTAAATGCTCTGCAATTATAACTAGTTTAATTCATGCCATAGAGAAGGAAGTCAAGAAATATATCAAACATGAACTGATATAAGCATGATCAAAGATATAGATCTCACAGAAAATAATGCATTTCTGTTCATCTTGATCCTACTTGGAACATTTTGCTGAGAGTTCACAGAAAGAATTTCAATGTAAACAAACCACAATATTTGGCAATAAGGCAACTAATTATGTTTTTTTGAGAACACATCTGGTGCTATAAATAAGATAGAAAATTTTTCATGGAGCCGGAAAAGAATCATCAAAATCTATACCTAAAAGGCATCATTAATAGTGGTAGCTCAGTGTGTACAATAAAATCCATGTCTAAAAACTCTAGATTAGGGTCTGTGACAACCCCAAGCGGTGCAAATTCTTCAACTCGTTCACAAAAATTACTGTGTAACATTGCATAAAGGAAGAAAAAGAGATAAATAAGAAAATAATTTGAAATTTACCAACATAAACTCACCCATAGGCACCATTATTAATGAAAATTTAGCAACATAAATTCACCCGTAGGCACCACTAAATCATTAATATCCAATACTATGTTCAGAATGTAGAAGACATGCTTCCGTAAGGAAGAGATCCAGAAACAAGTATCTAGATGTCATTAAGCAATTCAGCAGAGACTAATACAAGGCTAAACATTCAGTTCCAAAAAGACACATCCAAAACTTACTACTTCCCGATTCAAAATGAGTGCTCTGAAACTCATTCCGATCAAAATAAGGTGTTCCCCAAGCATCGTTCTCCTTCTCCGCTCTTCCATTTTTCCTCAAGATGGGATCTTTCTTAGCCAGAATCACGCAAAGTGGGAGCCTTCTGCGCTTTATTTGTCTGATTATAAGCCCCAGGAACATATATAACCGGTCCCGAAGACGTGTACCTCTTTTTCAACCTAATTTAGCATCAAGAACACCCAAAAAACAGAATAAACATCACTGTAGTCGAAGAATTTTTAGAAAATGATTAGAAAAACGCTGCTATTAAAAAAGTAGGGATGGTGATTACAACGAAGAAGAAACTAGAACGCATATTAATTGGAGCTCCATAGAGACCGAAAAGGATCGGCTAGCCGGAAAAATAGCCATTTCCCTCCCTTCCCCTCTCTCTGGCCGCCGGAGATGGGAGGCCCCGCCGCGCCACGGAGAGGGCCGTCGGAGGGGAGCAGGTGAACCGTGGCCATCTGATTTAACCGGTCGGTATCTACGATTTCGGGTTTGGTTTTTTAATAGTCCGGTCAGTTGATTACTTGTTGAGGTTTTAACTGGGAACGGGTCTGAGGTATGATTTTAAATTTTTTACGTATAACCTCTTAAAATTTATTTTATTTATTAAAAATTTTCATAATTTCAGTAGTTATTTATATATTTCTAAAAATTTATTATCTATGACTATTTATTATTATTTAATCAAAAAATTTTTAAAATTTTTATTTTTATGTTTTATAATTTTACAACTAACCTTCTTAAAATTCTTAGTTCTCATTCTTCACTATTTCTCTTAAACATTTACAAATAAATCCTTAATTAAATTTTAAATTATAATTTACATATTTGTACATTTACAAATAAACCTATTGAATAATTTTATTTATAGATAAGTCTAAATTTTATCAATTTGAACTTATTCATAAACAAAAATATTCAAGAACTATATTTATAAATATATAAATATTAAAATTGTAATTTGAAATTTTAAGTTCCAAACCTTCAATGTCTTTTTTGTGAAATTTTATTTTAAAAATAATAAATTTTAAATTTATTTATAAATAAAAATATTCAATAGGTCTATTTGTAAATATACAAATATTAAACTTATAATTTAAAATTTTAAGTTTCAAAATCTTCAATATTCTAAAATTTATTTAAAAAAATAAATTTTGGAATTATTTATAAATAAAAATATTTGAGGGGTTTATTTGAAAATATATGAATATTAAGCTTCTATTTTAAATTTTTATGAAGTTTTTATTTGTAAAAAATTTTAAACATTTAAGGTTCTCTTTGTAAATTTTTATTTGAAAAATATTATAAATTGGACTTTTCTATAAATAAAATTATTCAATGAGCCTATTTATAAATACACAAATATGTTAATTATAATTTAAGATTTAATTTATAGTTTATTTGTAAATATTTGAGAGAAAGAGTAGAGAATAAAAAGTTAAGAATTTTAAGGAGTTTAATTATAAAATTATAGAGGATAAAAATAAAATTTTTTAAAAAAATTTTGATTAAATAACAATAATGGATTG
Source organism: Trichopus zeylanicus subsp. travancoricus (assembly GCA_005019695.1). Taxonomy (NCBI): domain Eukaryota; kingdom Viridiplantae; phylum Streptophyta; class Magnoliopsida; order Dioscoreales; family Dioscoreaceae; genus Trichopus; species Trichopus zeylanicus. The sequence continues at coordinate 234,441 of RXID01014368.1, forward strand.
TAGATAATAAATTTTAAAAAGAAAGGGGTATAGATAAATATCGAAATTGAAAAGGATTTTTAATAAATAAGATAAATCTCGAAAATTGTAGGTAAAAAAACTCTATATTTAATTACATTTAAAGTATGGGGAAATAAAAATGGCCAATTTTTTTTTTTAATAGAAGAAATAAAATCTCATCCGACCTTTATTCTTATTTTAAGTAATTCAGGGTTGATCGTAATCTCGATTCGAATTATTTCATTACCAAATGTTTTCTCCAAAATATCCCTTTAAAGTAATATAAGAAAATGGAGGGTTATTTATAAAAAATCGCCTTTAATAGCAAATCAAACCCATGCAAATTTTGGACGCGGAGCTCCAACCAACCATCTATAGCTTCTATTTTTGGTATGAAAGCCAGAACATACTTGACCTCGTCGTTTCTTCTCTCTCGCAAATGAAGGAAGAGTAGGAACTCTTCCTGCATCCCTGCACAATTTTCGTCTCTTCTCTCTCGCAAATGAAGGAAGAGTAGGAACTCTTCCTGCATCCCTGCACAATTTTTCTCTCTCTATCTCTCTTTCCCTCAGATTTGATTCCATGATTTTAATCAATCTCATAATCCTCAAATTGTTCCCTTTTCCTGCAATTTGTAAGATTCACGTCTTTAATTTCACAAGGTAACATACTAGTAATTTTGCATGAGAATCGAACTCTTTCCAATGAATTCTTCTTCAAATTTGTGTATTTTCTTGACATACAGATCGGGGAGCTTGCGGTCCCAAATAGTTCATCATGCCTACTAGATCGTCGTGAAATCCAACAATGGAGGAGACCGCGGCCCATGCTCCGTCCTCCTCCGGCGTGAAGCACCCTGATGAGAAGGCGGCGCAATGTTCAGTGATGTCCGTCTACCAAGTCTTGATCGCTGGCTTACCGCGCAATGTCACTGTGATCTGGTGCAAGAACCTCATCAATCACTCCCTCACCGTCTCCGTTGACAAGTACAGCGCCGAGAGCCCCTTCACCTGCAAGGTTGAGCTCAAGCCCTGGCCATTCTGGAGCAAGAAGGGCTTTAAGTCCTTTGAGGTCGACGGCGAGCGCGTCGACATCTTCTGGGACCTCCGGTCCGCCAAGTTCGCCTCCGGTCCCGAGCCCACCAGCGGGTACTACGTCGCATTGGTTTGCAACGAAGAGGTCGTGCTCCTCGTCGGCGACTGCAAGAAGGAGGCCTACAAGAGAACCAAGTCCCGTCCCTCGCTGCAAGACCCAAGGATGATTTCCAAAAAAGAAAACGTATTTGGGAAGAAATGCTTCTCGACGAGGGCGAGATTTGACGAGAGAAGGAAGGAGCACGACATCGTCATCGAGAACTCGATATCGGGGCCGAAGGACCCTGAAATGTGGATCAGCATTGATGGGATTGCTCTGGTACATGTGAACAATTTGCAGTGGAAATTCCGGGGGAACGAGACGGTGGTGGTGGAGCAGGGGCCGGTGCAAGTGTTCTGGGACGTGCATGACTGGCTATTCGGCGGGCCGGGGTCCGGCCACGCTTTGTTTATATTCAAGCCTGGGGCGGCGGCGGCGGCGGCGGAGGCAGGAGAAGGGGAGGGGAGCAGCGGGGAGAGCTCAGCCGCAGCGGCGGTGCCGGAGTTTTGCTTCTTTTTGTATGCTTGGAAGATGGAGTGATGTACAAGAAGAACGCACAACATGAAAAATCAATGATATATCTGCTTCAATCTTGAACGCATGATCTTAATTCTTTTTTTATCGAAAATTTAATGTTCGCTACGTAGTTTGTATTGAAATCTAGTTTCTATTTCAGAAATTGAAGAAGAATAATGGGAAGAATTATTTGCAAATATGTACAAGTCATAATGAGTTATTAGCAATTTGAATTTTTTTTATTAAGAAAATTTGTGTAAATATGATCTTTTTAGCCCAAAAAATTAGTATAAAATTTCCAATCCAAATTATATTTGGGTATTATTGAGCTTTGGACTCGGGCTCGGGCCGAGCATGTCCCGGCCCAACTACACGCCTCTTATCTCGACAAATTTAGTCGTCAATATTTTTTTTTTTTTTTTTCACGGTCCCTTAGTTAATTTCGTCTTTTTATTTTAGAAAAATTACATAATATACAGTCATCTTTTTAGGCAGTATTTTAGGGGTTTAAAGTGAATGATAAAATAATCCTTCCTCAACTCTTTGGACAAGTAGGTGTTCGTTAGAAATATTAGAAAAATTAGGATGATTTTGTACAATTTGGTGAATAGTAGGTGTAATACAGAGTTTTCAAAAAACTTTGGGTTTATCTGCTTAAAGTCCCTTTTTTAAACAAGCCAAAAAATGGCATCAATTTCATGCTATTGTAGTGTTATCTCTTTTGTGCTGCTGCTTGCTAAAGCTCAGTTTATCAGAATGTGTGATGGGACCAACTTTTACTGTGATATGCAAGCGTTTTTATAGTTATGATTTCCTTTGAACACTTTCTTTACCTTCATCCCTTTAGCTGCTTATTTTCTGCTCAACTATCCTTTAACAATATAACATGATGCAAACTTAATACATACATATGAGAATCTGTAATATACATTGCAGAAACCTCTTGCATTGGAGCACTTTGATAATTCATGCATATGGCAGTACACCATGCTAATGTCTTTTAATAAGGTTTGGGTTGATATATAGATTCTAAGACAAGCTAGAATTTGCCCATCCATGCTTAGCTGCAATCTTCAGGGGAAATATCTCGTATGCCTTCAGTAATTATAATTTTGATGGACAAGGTGTGGTTACTTTTCTTGACCCTTCAATTGGCAACTGCCATTTTCTTGTTGCCATTAGTGAAAGTAATTGTTCTTGTGTCGGTTGTGGAATTTTATTTGGGTGGTTTATGATGACTACATGGTCGGTGCTCTACCTGAAAAACATTTGATTTACTGTGAGCAGAAGAGGGTTTCTTATGTGGGCTTCTGAGGTGCCCTGCTGAAACTTACATTTTATACACAGGAAGAAGAAAAGGAATTCTCTTTGGATGTTGCAGTGTGGCGGAGCACTAGTCTAAAAAAAAGCATTGAGATTATTTTGCAAGAGGCTTTAGCGTATATTGACATTATTTGTAATATTGGTACCTTTGCGCGAATTGATCAAATTAATTTCTTAACTCTCTGTATGTGTATGGCTTTTCATATTCAATTGGGCCAGGTATTAATGCTTGGGAAATCCCTTTCACCCTAGCAGCTATACTATTGATGAATTGCATCCTCTAATAAAGTAGTGTAATTTGTCATATAAACTTTCGGGAAATCAAAATTTGTTTAGTTATAAAAGAATTAGAAAATTGGAGCATCGACTGCTTGATTGCCTGGGAATTTCAATTTGCATCTAATGTCATGTTGAAGGCCTGTTTTTCAATTAGCATCTGAATCAAGTTTCCTGCACTAGAAACAAGTTTATGGGAATAAGCTTTGAAATACTACTCGACAGACAGTTTTGATTATCACATATTAACAAATGTTTGTACAGAAATCTTGCTCGGAGCCTACGATTCCTGTTTAATCACAATTCAATACTAAAACATACAAATACCCAGGCATAAGCAACAATACAAGTATACACATCTAGATCAGATTGCGACGCAGAAATTTATTTGTGGTAAACACAACAGCATATTGACTTTCTAACTGAGAATTTTCTTGCATTCATCCATGGTGTCTCCAAAACTGCTGAGTCTGTCTTCACTACATCTCGTTAGGATCTCAAAATGGAGACATATAAACAGGCTGCAAAAATAACATCTTTTACCACCAGAAAATGACTTTGTTCATCTGAAGACTATATACAAAAGGCAAAACCAAAACCAAGGAGCTGTTTATTTATGTCAACCTAAATACACATTGCAACAATTAATGAAGACATCATAACTGATAATTCCTAACTGCCATATTATTCACATAGAAACCATGTGTGAGGGAACTCCTAGATTTATCTCTGGTCCAGAGCATCAATAGAGTCTTACTCTGTGGGATATTTGGCATTGACATATGGGACACACTCGCAAATCTTTCCCACAGTCGTAACATGTCTGCACAATGAAGATTTAGTTTAATCAAATAGTGCTACATCAGTTGACAACATTATATCATTCTACTTACCTGATGCCTGCAGCCAAATGCCAGATCCTTTTGACTGGCCGAAACAGATTGGGCACACCCGCAGATAAAGACATTGCATCATTCATAGTAAAATTGTTGATGACACCCAAAGTGACATACAATAGTTGTCATTGTCATAAACATTGAAAAGCTTCTGATTCATGTAGAAAGTTGAGCTAGATCTGTCTAAATCAACAAATTATAAAACAACAGAAGAACTCTGCCTATAAGGCACTTGTATTTAGTCATGGAGATGTTGATATTGCATAATCCAAATGGAACATGAAGACAAGAAACAAGGGCCTGAATTTATGTACAAAGGAGTAAAGCACAAAGCATAACCCAAAGAAACAAATTGAAATGTGAAATTGAGTTAAGAGCTATATTGAGTTGAACATAAGTGTTTCATCAAAAAATGCAAGTCTTTTTGTTCCTTTTGATGAAGCCAATATAGGTGACTCAAACATAATAAGCCTTGCGCTTCCAGCACATTCCAAATATGAACAGTTTGAAAATCAGTATGCAACAGAATTTGTTTAGTTCCAATTATTGCAATCAGACCAGATGTGTAACTAAGTACCACACTATCTTCTGTAGCACTCTCTAATGGAGCGGATGGTGTGCTCTTTTGAGCTTCAGGTACTTGATTAAAGCTACTAGTAGAACCATGATTCCTTGATGGTGGAGGAAGACATGCTCTTTCCTCTGTTCTCTTCATCGACTGGAAAATTACAACGAAAAACATTCTGCACATCAGAAGCAAAGAGGGTTCTCATTTAAAATCCGGGACAGATATTAACAAAGAGGATACTTGATACCCAAGAAGCTGCAAATCAATAGTTGCTTTATACTGTGAAGGAATTTCCATTAGTGCTTCAAGATCAATCTCTGTTTCCTTCTTACTGGGAGGGATGCATGTCCACATTATTTCTGAGGAGTTCACAAACTGCACAGATCAAAGAAAAGTAAACCATAAGCTACCAGGCATGCATGAGATGCTCATATATATGCTGGGAAATAAAAAACCTGAACATTATCAAAAGACTGGGAAGGTATATTATCATCGAACTCCCTCATAATGTCCCGAGGTCCATCACCAACTCCAACCAGAACAATTGAGAGTGGATAATCACTATAAAAATCAAAAAAATTAGGTAGGAAAAAGGTACTCGTGAAAATAAAATCAAAGTTCATCACACTAAAATCATCAATTACATAGCTTTGAGAATAGCACTGATAGTATCAGGCTTGCTCTTGTAAACTTAACTGGTCATATTGTGTGTGGCAATTCATGTCTCCTGAATTGGTTCACAAATATTTGGAAGCATGCATGTCAAAACGGGCATTTGGTCTGCGGTCCGCGGTTAGCAGGTCAAGCACGGTCCATTAACACAATTGGGATGAGCACGATAGAGTACGTGGGCAGGCACACCTCAGCCGGCCAATAATTTTTTTTTTTTTAAATTCGTAAACTTCCCGAATCCTGCGAATCCCTCTTGCTTTTGGCTCCCTCTTTGACTCATTTTGATTTTCACCGGTCAAAGAGAGCAACAGTTCTCTACTTTTACAGGGAGCCATTATTTTTTTTAAAATTCAATATTAGATTCAAAAATATATAAATTAAAATTTTATAATCATTAGATTATTTTTATATTTAAACATAATATATAAATAATAAAATAAGTATGAAAAAAATAATAAAAAATTATAATGGTAGACTCTTTTTTCAATCCTTATTTTTTTTAAGTATGAATTTCAATTTTTGGATTTTCAATCGAAAGTTGAGACTAATATTAGCCAATTTTTTCATGTTAATATAACTGAAATTTTGAAAGAAAAAACTAGTGATGTTTAGACACAATATGATTTAATAGTGATGGAAAGTGAGAAAAAATAATTTATCAAAAATACAAGAATCAATTAAATGTTAGAAATGCACATGGAATTGGATATTTTTGAAGGCACATTCAATCTCATCGAAAAAAAGAGCATAATTTGACTCAAATACAAAGTTTTTTTGCAACTACTTCTTCTTCTAAGTCACTTGATGTTCATGGATTTTTGGAAAAAAATTAAGAGAAAAATTAGCTGAATATATTATTTGGGATAGACCACCAATTTTCTTTCAGAAAATTTTAAAATAGAAGATCCACTCTAAGAATTAAATCCGCTCTTCTAAAAAATATCCAGAAATATTATTAGGAATGATATAGTGAAGATATTCACTACAAAAAAAATAATAAATTAATTTTTCTTTTGCAGCTTATAATCAAAGAATTACTTTCATATCTGATTGCCGAAATGCTGATTATGATGTTTCCTATATTTACATCATTACTCAATACATTGATGATATATAAATATTATATAAACATATTATTAGTTTTAAACATTTTGGGTATCCTTATAATACAGACAATATTATCAATATTGCTTTTCAAACTTTTTTAAATATAATATTCAAGATAAAAGTATTGGCGGTCCAAAATATACAGTATTGGCGGTATAAAACCCAATGTATTAAATATTGTACTAAAAAATAGTTTGAAGAATAACATTATTAATATTAACTACATTATAAGTAGACTCTAAAGTTTGAAATTAATAATACGTTTATATAATATATATGTATTATCAATATAATGAGCAATAATGCAAATATAAGAAATCCTATAATCAATACTCTGACAATCAGTTGTGAGATAATTATCTGATTATAATTTGCAAAAACAAAAATTAATATATTTTTTCTTATAGTAAACATCTTCGCTACATCATTCCTATTAGCATTTCTGGATTTTTTTGTAAAAATGAATTTAATTCTAGGAGTAACTATTTCATTTTAAAATTTTTTGCAAAAGAAAATAGTTATTCATCCCAAGTAATATAATTAACCATTTTTCTTTTATTTTTTCTTTCAAAAATCTATAAATGTTAAGTGAAATAAAAAAATAAGTTATAAAAGAAAGTTGTATTTGTGATCAATCATGCTTTCTTTTTAAATAAGATTAAATGTGCTTTCGAAAATAACTAGTTTTATATGCACTTATAACACCTAATTGACTCTTGCATTTTTTACAAATGGTTTTTTTCTTTTCTTCCATCACTATTATATCATAGTATATCTAAATATCACTAAATTTTTTTCTTCTAGAATTTTGCTTATGTTAATTTAAAAAAGTTTGGTCGACATGGACCTTAACTTTTTATTAAAAATTCAGAAATTGAGATTTATCCTCAAATGAAAAACAAAAATTGAAAGAGGAGTATGTAATTATTAAAAAAATTATGAGAAAAAATAAAATAAATTTGATTTCAAGTATTTCAACTTAAAGAGTTAAGAATCAAAAATCAAATTGTCAAAACTTACAGTATAAATTGTACACTAAGGACTTGAGTGTTGAAAGAGTTTAAAAGAAAAAAAAAGTGAATTATATGAAAAAAAAGATGATATTAGGAGATATTTATAAAAATTTTGAAGCCGTGAAATATCCAAAATATCCTTAGAAAGAGTTTTATGATAGGTATTTTTGTAAAAAAAAATTTCAAACTTATTTTATTATTTATACATTATATTTAAATAAAAATAATTTAATGATTATAAAATTTTAATATATATATATTTTTTCTAATATTGATTTTTTAAAAAAAGAATAATTACTTATAACCCCCTGTAATTAGCCTTAATTACTTACAACCTCACGTAATTTCCGAAATTACCCACACATCCTTTTTCTCAAAATATTTACCTACACCCTCTTATTGTTATTTAATCAAAATTTTTTTTAAAATTTTCGATTTTACCCTTGGTTATTTTTACAATTAAACTCTGAAAAACTTATTTTCTATTATTTGATACTCTGAAATTCGGTTTTTTGCAAATAACACCCCAAAATTATTCCGATTTACAGAAAAGTTCTCGAAATTATTGCGCCGGCGGCGAGGGTGGCGGTGCACGGGGGGCGACGCTAGAGGCCGGCGGCGGGAGCAGAGGCCGAGATTGGCGCATCGGCGCTCCGGCACGCGGGAGTGGACGACCTCGGCCTCGGCCTTGGCAAGCGGGACGGAGGCCGAGACCAATGCACAGGCCCGGACGCCCAAGGCCGAGGCCGTCCGCCCGTGTGCGCCAGCGCACCTACCTTGGCCTCCGTCCCCGGCACGCGGGGGCGGACGGCCTTGGCCTTGGCCGTCCACGCCCACGCGCCGGCCTAGACCTCCGTCCTGCATGCCGAGGCCGAGGCCGTGGCCGTTCGTGCCCGCGTGCTGACACGCCGGCCTCGCCCTCCGCTCATGCCGTCAGCCTCCAACGTCGCTGCCCGCGCGCCGCCACCCTCGCCATTGTCGCAATAATTTCGGGAACTTTTCGGTTAATCGGAATAATTTTGGGGTATTATTTGCAAAAATCTGAATTTCGGAGATTTTTCTGTAAATCGGAATAATTTCGAGATGTTATTTGCAAAAAAACCGAATTTCGGGGTGCTAAATAATAGAAAATAAATTTTTAGGGGTTTAATTGTAAAAATAACCGAGGGTAAAACCAAAATTTTTTGAAAAAATTTTGATTAAATAATAATCAAGGGGTGTAGGTAAATATTTTGAGAATAGAGAGCGTGAATAATTTCGAAAATTAAGAGAATTTTAAATAATTAAGATTAATTACTTTGAATTATAGATAATTATTCAAAAAAAAAAAAACAACAACGGCTCTCTATGAAAGTAGGGAGCCGTTGCTCCCATTGATTGGTCAAACAGAGTCAAAGAAGGTGCTAGAAGTACAAGAGATTCACAGTTTCTCCAAATTCAGAAAGATTCCAAATTCAAAGAAAAAAAAGATAATTAACTGTAGTCTCCTATAATTAGCTTTAATTATTTATAATCTTCCGTAATTTTTAGAATTACCCACACTCTCGATTGTTATTTAATCAAACTTTTTCCAAAAAATTCGGATTTTATTCTCGATTATTTTAACTCCTAAAAACTTATTTTTTTATTATTTAACCTCCTGAAATTCGATTTTTTGTAAATAACATTCCGAAATTATTTTGATTTACAGAAAAATCCCCGAAATTCGGATTTTTGTAAATACCACCCCGAAATTATTCTGATTTATAGAAAAATCCCCAAAATTATTGTGACAGCTGCGAGGGTGGCGACGTGCAGGCAGCAACGCTGGAGGCCGGCGCGCAAGCATGCGGTCGCGGATGGCCAAGGCCGTCCGCACCCGCGTGCCGAGGCCAGGGCTGCGGCCGCTGCTAGCGTGCTGGTGGGCCGGTCTCAGGCTAGGGCTTGACACGCGGGCGTGGACTGCCTCGGACTTGGCCGTCCGCTCCTGCGTGCCGGTGCGCCGGCACGCGTGCGCGGACGGACAAGGCCGAGGTCGTCCTCCCCCGCGTGCCGGGGACGGAGGTCGAGGCCGGCGGGCCGGCACAGCCAAGGCCAAGGCTGTCCGCGTGTGCGTGCCGGGCCCTAGGCCGAGGCCGGCCCGCCGGAGTTGGCCTCCGTCCCGCGTGCCGAAATTTCAGGAACTTATAAATAATTAAAACTAATTATAAGAGGCTACAGGTAATTATTAAAAAAAAAATTCAATTAGCCGACCCCGTACCGTGTCTTGTCCGATCCAATCATGGTGTGAGTTTTACTTGACCCGTGGGCCATAAGGGGGGGGGGGGACGTCAGATATAATCCCTATATTATAAATTTCATATTATGTCGTATCAGTTTGCGGGCCAAAAGCTCGTTTTGACAGCCCATTTGCAGTGCTTCCCCACACCCATTACATGGGCGACCATCTTGATAAAAACCAAATACCTCCTGATAATGGGTGGATGCTACAAGAGGAAAAACAATGATAATCATGAACAATTATATTTTCACTGATAACAATTCTAAACTTTGAGAGGATATAAGAATGGGCGGAAAGTTTAATGACAAGAGTGTGACCAACCATCACCAAATCCAAAGCAAGGGATAAGGTTGTCATTGTCAAAAGCAGAGAGGGTTCTCCCTATAATTGAGATTGTCTGCTCATATGGATTTGTATTTACAGTGTCATGCAAGCAGCAACGGTTGAAAGAAACTTTTACTGAATATAATGGAGTGTAACCATGAATACATGTTGCCTTTATTGACAATTATCACCATCAGAAGCTTATAAGTATAGGTATTCTTTATTTGTCATCCACTAGTAGATGCCATATCTGAATTATCAGCTGCAAGAGTCAAATGGACAAAGGTGGGAAGAAACTACTGAGCTATCAAACCTGTCCACTCATTGCTCTTGGTAAAAATCAACCCCCACAATCAAATTTGAGGATTCAAGTCCAGCTTGTGCAAGAGCATCTGTCACCTGTGATCCACTCAGAAACAGCAAGCAGTTGAAACTGTAAGAGAACTCGGCTTAATTCACAAGGCATAAATAAGCATCCAAGAGTTAGCATCATACAGCAAAAAAAAAAATTATTTCACTCTGTAGTATGCTTGCCCCAGGTTAAGCAGACATATATAGAACATTAGTTAAAACATTAGACAAATCTTTTAATGTTTTGAGGAGGAATTTCTGCCTTCTTTACATAACAGTTTAACAGCTGTAAAAAGCTAGGTTTTTTATTATAAACAAAATATTGCGGACTTGGAACAACATGCAGGTTTTAGGTTGCATATGAACACAGGGTCATTTTGTCAGCAACATAGATTGATCTCTAATAAAGATAATAGCTTTTTATTCCTTAATTCCCTGACAAAGTCTGTATAACAGTTCATCAAACTACCACAAAATGTGATATCCTTTTGTTCCTTGTGAACAAGTCTGAAGCAACAAGCCATCCACTCGGAGTCCCCTAACAAAACCAACTAGAGGAATGAACAAAAGAAGACTAGAGATTTAGGTGAAAATTCTGCTGAACAGCTGATATTCACAAAAAAAAGAGATCATTCACATGCAAATCTGAGTGAGCAACCATTCAGGTTGTACAAATTATGTTAATGATTGGTCTAGCTAAAAACAAAATCCTGCAGTTCGTATTACTCGCTTTTGTTTTATATACCACTGCATCAACTAATTGCCCTAGATCATCACAAGAAAAGAGTGAGTACAATACAAGTGTAAAAGTATTCTGTCCTACATTCATTACCAGGACAAACTTAAAGTACACATTTTTGCAGAAAACTGAAGGAAGGCCAAAACTTTGCATATGCAAGCATACCTGACTAAGGGAGTGATAATTATCACCGATTCTCGAATACTTCTGCTGCAGCCTTTCAACAGCTTCAGGTTGTACATTATGGCTCCCAGGGTATGGTGAGTTCCTTGAGGTGCTTCATGAAGTATAATCGTGTGCTTCATGAAGTATAATCATAGTCCTTTGATGATCTTCCTCCCATTATCTCAGTTCATCTGTACAGAAAATTATCAGAAAGTAGGATTTTGCAAAGACATCATCTCAATTCCCAGAGCCAACCAGCTTCTGATCATGCCAAACCGGAAGTTGTTCCATGTAGAAACCTTGAGTGATCAAATGTGTCACAGAACTAAAATGCAGTTCACTCTTTTAAGAAACTAGAAGGCCAGAATCACTCAGTATGTTCAAGTGTATAAATCATTTTCTTTTGGAAAGAAAGTTTGTGACCTTGAGTACATCATGAGAAACTGTCAGTTGATACATATACTAACATTAAATATGGATAATAGCAAAGAAAAGCCAGGCATGTCTACTCCAATGAATGAATCCAAAACCAAGATGAAATGTCAAGTAGACAAAAGTTGGGTAGCTGCTGAGTAGGAAAAAGCGGTAGAAAGCTTAACAAAAAAGCTCAAGAAAGTGCAAGGAAAACACCAGCCCAAATTAAACTTGGGAGCAATTCAATGAGAAACCTGAAAAATGCCAAACAATGTTCATACTAGATATACATAATTTAATTTATTAAAGTCAAAAGAAAGTTGAAGGATCGACAAAACATTCAAAAATGAGCCCCGGTGACATCCAAGGATAACAACAAGCAGAAACCTCTACTGAAACGGCAAATTGAATCTAGATCAACTGTTTGTACTAATCAAATATAAACAAGGCAAGACAAAATTTCAACTTTTTCTCCAATAACAGAATTCAGGCCATTCTTCACCAAAAACAAAGTCAAAATCATACACAAATATGATGCCAAAAGAACCTTTTTTGAAAAACAGAAAAACAATCAGATAGTCACATTCAAGAAAATCACGAAACTTTTACCCTCTTTTACATCAAACTCAACCAAATCAAGAACATCCCTAACAAAATTAAGCAATAAACCAACAAAAAATACAATGACACTATGCCACCGACCAACCAAACCAATCCCAGAAGCCCTTACCCCCATCAACCTAACAACAATCCGCAATCCAAACCCGACATAACAAAAAGAAAGATCAATTTTTGGCAGCAAATAATCGCTCCATACATGCAAAAAAACCTAATTCTTCGTTGATATTGGAAAAAACCGCTAAAAATCAACATGCATTGGTGAAACTCCACGAGACAAAGCCTCCATCAAACGCACAAGAGCATCCAAGTTGAAGTACGACAGCAAGAGGCAACCGAACAAACCAGGACCGGAGCAAGCGACCAGTAAAACGACCAGATGACCAGAGAATAAGAAGAAAGAAAGATGGGAAAATGGGTACCAGTTTCGGGTGCTGAAACGAGGATATTTCATCTACGAACGAGATTGAATTTTTTTTTGGAACAGATAAATACAAATCATTGTAAAGTCCAGGGGAGCTAAGTTAAACAGCTTTCAACAATCAACCATTAACTTTATTATAAATTTACAAAAAAATATTTTTTTATTTTAAAAAATCACTCGTTTTTTATTATAAATTTATAAAAATTATCCTGATTAAAATATTTAAAAAATATTTTATTTTAACTTGATTTTATTTATTAAATTAATAGAAAAGATCAAGTTATTTTTATTTAATTTTATTTTAGACTATAGGTTCACAATTATCAGATAATTAATTTGATAAAACTGTATTTTAAATTTTTAATTTCATAAAATTGGACAACCAATCTTTCATAAAAAATAAAATAAAATAAGTTGTTTTTATATTAAGTTAATATTTGTTCAAACTAAAATTGAATAAGAATAATTTAATTTTTTAATATTAATTTTAATTGATAAAATTGAGTTTAAATATAATATTCTAAAATATTTTAATCGATGTAATTTTTTGTAAATTTATAATATAAAATAAATAATTTTTTTACTAATAGTGATAATATAAATAATTTTTACAAATTTTCGATAAGATACGTAGTTACTTACTTAGAAACTCAAAGTTAAAAGAATCTTCTTTTAAGAGATATTTAAGTACAACAATGCCCTTATCCCGGTGTCAGAGCATCATTTTTGTAAAAATTAACACAAAATAAATGCAAATAAATACAGATTTTTTTTTTCGGATATAAAAATTAATAATATATTTTTTTTGTTTTGTCGCACTGAGAATGAATGATTTATTGATGATAAAATATTTTCCTTCGAACATGATGATGATTGACGAAATTTTTTATTGTTGCAATTTTGACCGTTAAATGCGTTTTGGATGACGTCGAACTATTTCCTTAATGATGCACGGAAACCTTGTTGGGTTTGACTTCTTAACTACGGTTGGTCAACGGCAAATGAATTGAACGAACAGTTGCTGTTCTACAAGATAAAAGAAGCGTACGAATAAGTAACGAAAACAAAGGGTATCTGAAGGTCGTGGAACACATTGACCAGACAATTTGCAATTCATTTGTCCCACCCAACAAAAACTCATCAATGTTGGAAATCATATATATATATGGGGCTCTACCCAGCCCTGGTTTCCTTCACCTAAAACATGTAGGTTAGGTGGTGAAGCAACATCTGGACCTGCCTAAGTTTAAAGCTGAAGCCTCCACTTTCCAAGAACAAGAGGCATATTTCCCAGAGAATGAATCTCACGCCTTCTTCCATGATATAAACAGCACACCAAAGATTGTCAAAATAAATAAGACATTTTATTTTGCCTAGAATTAGACGTCAACCCCACCAATCACCAACTTCCTCATGCATGTTCAACAACAGCTTGGAATCACATGAGCAGTGAAAAAGAATAAAGAAAACCTAGTTTTGGGAAGAGAACAGCCCTCGCCCTTTATCTTAGTGCAAAAGGACATCTCTTTGATCCATCAATCGTTTTAGTTGAACTTGTTTTCATGTTGTACAATCCACATACTGGTGCAGGTGTACGAGTTTCATTTCCTGCAAATGCGAATAATTACAAATTGGTTGGTCAAAAACCAATGGTGTTAATCAAACAGATAATATACAACCTCCACAGCATTGAGGTAATCATTTTTCCAAGCCCATTGACCCACTAATGAAATAGCTTGATACGGGGTTAATGATATTATAGCTCTCTGAAATACCAAAGTATATCCATAATTAAATATAACTTCCTAAAGTAATTGACTTTGCTGCATGTAACTCCTTAAGGATATTTTAGCCAGAGCAATCAAAATTAATTTTATGATCTTTATGATTTGCCTGTATTGCTCATGAACTCCCCCTTTCTGAACCCCCCACTTAAATTATATGTAATCCACTTCCACTATGGCTATCCCAATGGTTGAGTTCAAGAAACAAAGTGAAGAGACCAAAATAAAGAAGTGACAGAATGGTGGGCCTAATACAGGTATATAGATGTGTCATTTCACCACCAAAGTTAACAGAAACCATTGTGGGGCAGCACTTATGTTGCCTAATAATCAAATCAAATCAAACATTTCGGTAAATTATATGTGATTCTGAAGATTTCAGGGACTTGCATGTAATATTACAGTAATTCAAGGAGATAAACAAAATTAACCTTGGATAGAATGTATAAATTTTCTCAGAACATTTGAGTTTCAGCCAAAGCTCAACAAAAAACCCACTGCTTAAGATTACTGGGTAATTTTTACAATAAATTCAGCCTGAATGGTGTCTGCTGTCTAATGCCTAAGCAGAACAATTTGTTCAGACCTGTTCACAACCCTAAGTACAAGATATACTGCATCAGACCAAGCTTCTGTTTGTGAAACCTAAGAAATGAAAATTTTAGCTTCTGCAGAAATAAGAACATCCTATTATCACCCAAATAATGATAATATCCTCATATAAATAATAAGATAATATACTAACCTCAGCTTATGATCATCTGATTAAGAAAGGAAGCTTGCTCAGGAAAGAACTCCATTAATTCATCCTTTGTCACCCAAACATGATCCTCACATCTCCCAATCTTATATTTGCTGGTAGCAATTACTTGAGATTTGAAAAAGAAACGCTGTAAAATTTGGACAGAGAAAAGAGAGCAATCATGAAGTGAAATTTGATCAGTTCTAGAACTTCAATTTCAAAATAACTTAAAGATGCAGACAAGATAAAATATAGGAGGTAAATCAGTATATTGGTAATAAAACAAATCAAAATAAAGCATTCAAAGACTTAAATTGCACCAATATAAATTACTCTAGTTGTTAGTTCACATAATGTTCTCTGTCACATTGACCTCATGTTTCTCCAGTATTGTGCAGAAGCTTAAGTGCTGCTTTGATCGCTATCAAGTTTCATATGGGAGTTTGGAACTAGTTCAATAAATAGTTGCATGGTTGGCTTATCAGGTTTTAATGGTCCCGTCAAAATCCAATAGTTGTAGTTAGTGACAAGCAGTAAGAGGCATGGAAACACCCATAATCTAGGAACAGTATGTTGTAAAGGGGCAGGAGTGGAACCCGAACATCTATAAGAGAGCATAAATTCAATAAATGCACCTAAACATATGTTTAAGAAAATGTCCTATCGTCAACCTGGTTAAAGCTTCCTATAACAGTTGATTTAACCTTAGTGTATGTCATTGCATCAGTTTTTATCAATCACACACATTGCATATCTCACTAGCTATTTTAGTCTAATATGTTTAAAAAACAAAAACAAAAGAATACAAACAAAAGATGAAATATCAAAGCCAGGTAAAGTTTAATACCTTGAAAGATGGAAGATCAGGTGAGGCTTCTGTGGGTCCTATGCTCATATGAGCAAAAGGTGCATTGCCAACAAAATAAGTATGTGAAAGCCCTCCAATTGCAGATTCTAATGCTGACTCTGCACACTAAAATTTCAAGGGTTTAGAACAGGACATGGCCAAAATAAATTTTTTCCACTTAATAAAAGAGAAGCTAGAATCATAGCCTAAAGCTCACAATATTCAACCACATCACGTCTACTTAATGTAAAGTAAATGAAAGCATGATAAGCATGAACTTTACCTTTCTAAGTGTCTCCTCATTATCATAAATCTTTTCAGGGAAGTGCCAAGTAGGTTTACCACCAGGGGCTCCATATGTCTTCCCATAGAGAAGAAGATACAACCTTCTGTCCAATGCTCTTTGTAATGACCTTATAGACAGAATAAAGGGAATCAGTAAACAAAAACAAAGACAACTAATCAATGCAAATCACATATTTTCTGGATAACATTAAGTGATCCTCCGTAATTGACTTATGAGACCAGCTTTGAATAACACATTTAATTTTATCGTTAGGTCATAGCACAATCACAATTCATAGACATTGTAAAGATACCCAATGGAGTTCTAGACTTGCCAGTATCAAATACAAAGATACTAAGTGTTAATGTCTGGTTTAATACATTTTTCTTTGCAACATTATGTTGGGAAAAAACAATGGATTCTGATAGTGGATGGTGCAGCAGATGATAGGAAGGCAAACATACTTCCGGTCATTGGTCTTGTCAGCTTCAGTGATTCTTGGAGCTGGGGTATATTCTATCTGGTAATCACCCTTTCCCCTGTTAGACAGCCATTGAGAGGAAATATAAGATAAAATAACAAGAAACAGTAAATAAGGCGAGTATAAAAGGCAATGATGTATTTGTCTTCTTTAAATATACGTGTAAGATCTGACTGTAATTCTCCTTGTGAAGTGATAGAAGAAATGCACTTAAGCATGTCAAACAATGATTTAAGTAATTAATGAAAGTTTCTACATGAGTTTAAATGGTTGAAAAAATAAATCTCAACTGACATTTAAGTTATTATTGATCCATTCTACAAAATATTATGTTAGTAATCAAATTACAACCAACAAAATGAAAACAACACCTTCAAGGTACCTGGTTTTCTATCCTTTGCATGCACAAGGCATGCAATAATGGAGGTCCCAAAGCATAGCATAGATCCAATAAAAAATCTGAAAACAGTGAGATGGAAGTTTGAGATTTCTTTTTTACTTTTTCTCTTTTTAATTAATTCATTGTTCTACATATATTGGACTTTCTATTTTCTGGGTGCAATAATCCAGTCCCCCACACTTGATGTGGGGAAGAGTGCATGTTAATTAAGAAATGTATTAGAACTCCCATATTTCACCTTACTCTCCTACATTTCTTCTTCCTCCTCAAACCTACAGAACGATCCTGAATAAGTGAGTTTTGATTTTATCAGTCAAGTGATATCCGTCTCCAACGTTTGAGCGCATTTCACTTATCATGAATCAGCACAATATCCAATCGTTTTTGTTTCACACACAAGTTAAAAAACCACGAATTGCCTAATGGTGAGGGTGGAGGAGAAAATTAGAGACAATAAAGAACCACATTGCTATACATAAAGAACCACATTGCTATACATAGTTTATAAATACAGTTCTGCAACATTGCTTATGAAACTGGTTGACAGAAAGAAATGAATCAACATTAACAAAATTGAGTACTGATATGATAATTGAAACCAAAAACAATTGGACAACTGCTCAAGCAACCGCACAAAGTTCAATCCTTGATCCAAAGAGTTGAAAGACAAAAAATAACCTAGCATCGGCCTTCCCCAAGACCTCGTCGGGGTACCTCCGCCGGTACTGCTGCCGCCACCGAAACCTACATCCACAAAACCCAAACTTTTCTCGCATTACGACCACAACCGAATGCAACTTAAATCCAGAAGAAATCTCGAAGACAAAGAAAACAAATTAATCATACGAGAACTCGTGGAAGGCGTAGACGATGGGGTCGATCTTGGGGATGACGACGGGGAGCCGCTCGAAGAGGACGGCAGCGACGATCTTCTCCGACGCCACGGAAGAGAAGCCCCGCTCAGATCGCAGAGATTGGAGCCACGGCGCCGCCTTCGCCACCACCGATCTCTGCATCTCGGAAATCCCTCGTCTCCTCGTCTCCGAGATGAAACCCTCGTAGAACACCAGAAACAAAGATGAAGAAGCCAATGGGCCATCCCAAGATTGTTGGGCCGGACCTAGGCCATGGTTCGAAACTTTGCACGTATACCCCTGAAAAGTTGGATAATTGTGTACTGAAAACTCAAATTTACCCATGTATCCTTGAACTTTTTAAATTCCATCCCAAGAAATTTAGTAACAAGAGTTTGAGCTTAGTTGGAATGTTCCTTCAATGCCTCCCTCATCGTTGCCCTGCGTCAACCTGTTCTTCCAGGACTAATCTGTTCTTCTATTTTTACTTCAGAGCATCCTAGTGTTGTATCAATGTTTCCAAACAGAGGCCATAAGCTTCACACCACACACTCATGGGACTTTCTCCGCCTCAAGAGGGACGGCCGGGTTCCCGTGGACTCCCTCCGGACGAAAGCGCAGTTCGGAGAGGACACCATCATCGGAAACCTCAACAACCGGTATAGTCTTTACTTGTGATTCAGCTTTGTTCTCGTAGAGGAAAAAACAAAGCTTTTATCAAACTTTTTAGTTCTTAATAGTTCTTGAGCATGCGTTGACTCTGAAGAGATCATTGACCAACAGCAAAATCTAAACCTTTTCAATTTGGAAAATATGTTTGGCTGACTGGGGTCAAGTCAATCGGTGTTGGGAATAAAATTCTCTGAAAACATTGTTTTCTGTCGGAGTCAAGCCAATCATTCTCTGAAACATCGTGACGTTTCGTCGCACTTGTTCAGAATTTATTACATGAGAAAATTTTCGATTTCTTAATTCCTAACCTGAAATTACTACCGAACTTTGTTGCAGCGTGTTTGGATACAACAAAGGCAAAGCAAAGGGTGGGTCACCTAAGGCCCGTGTTGCTAAGGCCTGATTGTCGAGCAAAGCAGTGGACAGATGTAATAGTAGTTGATCTCCTCGGTATTAGCAGACGTGATCCATTAATTGTGTAATTAGATGTGCTTGGCGGCATCGGCGCCCGCTAATTTAACGGAGATGGGAACCTCATCCAGCTAATTTAACTCGTTGGGATTGGACCAATGAACCCGCTACTTGGTCCAATTCCACCGACTTACGTTAGCCTGAGCCGTCATTGATGCTACTGTTATTATAATTTTTACTGAGTTCTGTTGAATTCAGAGCGCGTCCGAGGAGTTCCACGATTAACGCCGACCCGTCATTCTCTTTCTCGTATTATTTTTCAAATTTTTAATTGGCTGGCACAGGATGAAATCGGTTGAGGAACTTTTCCACGGTGGACTAATAATTTTTCACTAATGTTTTTTTTTAATTTGAAGAGCTTCCCTTTTTAAAAAAAAAAAAAATTTACTAGAAAATTTTTAAAAATTTCTAAAATTCTTTATCAGCCCCCTAAAAATTTTTGAATTTCAAATTCAATGCCTAAATAGTTAATTATTTAAATGAATGCGTGAATTTATTATTCTTTATAAATATTTTTATTTTATATATGAATAATTATATATGTGAAGCAAAGTATTTATATATAAAATAAAATATTTATATACCAGATAAATAAAGTATTTGTATATAAAATAAAATATTTATAAATAACGATAAACTCATTTTTTTAGAAAGTTAATCATTTTAGAGATTGATTTTAATTTTAGAATTTTTAGGGATTAAGAAAAAATTTAAAAATATGAGGGACTGATAAAAATTTCATAAAATTTTAAAATTTTTTTTGGTAATTTAATTTTTTTTTATCTATGTTTTTGATTCATCAAAAAAAGGGCTACTTGAACTCATGGTTTCACGTTTCGGCCGGTCCCGATTTTCAATAGGATTTCGGTTAGGGTTTACTGCTCATCTTCACCAACGAGCGCGAGCTTGCCGGGCTCGCGCGCGCGGGAGCCCTGGGTGGTGGGGGGGGGAGACCTCGAGCCAGCTTCGTGTCCGAGCCCAAGAGCCTTGCATACTCACTAGTCTGCCGTCCTCCCTTGCCTATCTCGCACCCTCACCGACCTGCCCCGTACTCCCGCAAGCTGAGGCCGACCTTACACTGGGGCCAGCACTATCGCCAATTTAATTTCGACGTCCTTATCGGTTTCTCTCAAATAATGTTCACGTACATAATATTATTCACGTAATTATTCATTATTTTTAAAAAAATTTAAACATATTGTAATTTTTTAATTTGAAGTTAAAAAATAATTGAAATAAAGTTAAATTTTATTCAAAATATAATTAATAAAAAAATATTTTGATTGAAACTGAAATGAAAATGATTTTGATCGAAGCACGTTGATTTTTTTGTTCACGTGCATGCGCGCATAATCGTTCCACCGAAAGTAAAGACAACCAGTGTGTAGCTCGCATACATTAGAATTTGTAATTCCAGTTAGCTCGTATACC
The DNA here is from genome assembly GCA_005019695.1 of Trichopus zeylanicus subsp. travancoricus. Lineage (NCBI taxonomy): Eukaryota > Viridiplantae > Streptophyta > Magnoliopsida > Dioscoreales > Dioscoreaceae > Trichopus > Trichopus zeylanicus. The sequence continues at coordinate 255,209 of RXID01014368.1, forward strand.
TACAAATGCTCGTCCGGATCATCCAGTTACTGAATTTATAATTCCACATTCAGATGTTCCAAACTCAACTGATGATGATTATGATAATTAATTATATTATCTTAGAATTTATAAATTATGTATGTGTGAAGTACATTTTAATGAAAAGTTAAATGTGCTTATGTTAATTTTTAACTTTTAATCATATTCATATTATTTCTTGTATATTTTTTAATACACTAATATATATTAAAAGTAGACTATATCAGTGACTAACTATCAAAATTAATATTAATTAACTAAAATAATATTTAATATTATGGTAAAATTAATTATAAATTCATTCCTAATTTTTCAAATTTTTTCAAAAATTTTTCAATATTTTATCGTATTTTTAATTTGAAGTCAAAGTACAGTCAAAATATAGTCAAACTTTGGTCAACACCCAATTAATAATTTTAAAAAATCTTTCAACCGAAACTGAAACAGCCAAAACTGAAACCGAAACGGTCGAAAAGTATTGGTTTCGCTGGGTCTCGAAACCGAAACCGAAACCACACCATAAAACCTTGCTTGAACTTAAAAATCCTAAAGTCGGTAAGTCACGCAATGTTGCAAACATTTGTCTGCAACTCGCTTCTTTAATGTCTTCTTATAATGGCTTTAAATATTATCAGCATTGAATTCAGTATTGAACTGTACATTCACATCATTTGCAGCTATGACAAATGCTTGCCTCTTGAAAGACTTGTCTTGCTTTAAATCTGCATGCACTTGTCCAGCTAAAAAATTAATAAGAAACTCATAGTTGCTTTTAGACCACACTTTATGTGATCTATGAATCCTGGCCTTGGTTGTTCTTTGTTTCGCAACTGCTACTTCCAAGTTAGGACTTCTCTCAGAAAGTGAGTTGGAGTCCAATGCTTCATATCCATCTGAGTCCATACCTTTTAAACAATAACATAAGCTTTAGTAAACAAGTATAATACTACATTTAATATAAAGAACAAGCATCATATCAAGTAAACCAGTGTAATAATAGTATATCCATAATATAATTCACGTAAATATAGGCACAAGCGAAATAGTTTGATATAAGCAAAAAAGGATAAACATAAAAATATATTCACAGACACAACTAAATCCTAATGATGATTATAATCCTCTCACATCTCTGCAACTATGTTATCCCTCAAATGAATCCACTGGAGATTCTCCTCACATTGCTCCCTTATTGTTTGACTAATGTAAAATGACTCATTCTCTGCTTCAACCTTGTTCTCATCATTTACATCCACATTCCTGTTCAGTATTTCGTCATTTGGATCTGTAGTCATGATATAATTGTGAATGACACAACAAGCAAGAACTATATCAACTTGGATTTTGAATGGAAAGAAAGGAGTCGCCTCCAATATACAAAAACATCCCTTCAAATCCCAAAAGCTCGTTCAACTTTAAACCTTAGAGATGCATGTCTGTAATTGAATAACTCTTTTGCATTTTGTGGTAGATGACCCAGTTATTCTTTCAAATGGTATCTCACCCCCCTATATGGTGCAATAAATCCAGTAATTGTTGGGTAACCAACATCAATAAGGTAATATTTTTCTTCTATCAGCTTCAGACGACCGGGAGGAGGTCGTGAAATAGTATCTTTCAATACCGTAAAATCATTTGCAGATCCTTCCCATCCTGCCAAAACATATAAAAGTTTAAGACTGGCGTCAATTACAACTAAGACATTTTGCGTGACACCCTTGCATCCATGAAAATGTGCAATCATATTCGACGGTACTCTCGCATGCACATGTGTTCCATCAACTAATCCAATACAATCCTATATAAAATATAATCAAATATTAAAAACATGTTTTTAATCAAATAAATCTAATGATTATAACAACATACCTTAAATCACGGATAATAGTTACTATTGTTCTCTATGATAGGATGTGTCGAAGCGTCTACTTGAGACATGAATTGATATCTGATTCCACATATAGCTTGGAGGCATGCATTAAAATATCGACTAATTGTCTCACCAGACCTTAAAAAAACTATCTTCATGCTTCTATTTCTTGAGTGAAAACCAATATAATGAAAAAATATCGCAAGTTGTTCCTCAACGGTAATATGTCATGTATCGTATAAGAGATTTCGTTCTTGTAACATACGGACCAAATGCATAAATACAGACACATCCATACTCAAATAGTCAAAACAGTTACTTCTACCACCATATAAAATATTATGAAGATTGTCACCCCTGAGAGACTCTCTGTTAGTTATTGGTTCAATGTGCAATTGGGTTCCTCTTCTTCTTCTAATAATCAGCATTATCAAATATGCTGCCACCAAGTAGCAATATCCAGCAGCTGTATTCTCAACAAATCTAACTCTTCTTCGTCCATCTAATATTCAAATATTTTTCAAAAAATAATTTATTCATACATTCTCAATTGACTTTTTAATATTTTTAACACTACAAGTGAAGCGAATTAACGAATTAACTTTACAAATTCGACCTGATCAATAAATTGATTTATTGTGGTCCAATACGTTTCTTCAGCCTTTCTCTTCACCAAACGCTGCAAAATTTCAATATAAATACACTTATCAAAAAAACCCTTATCGTTAAAATATTTACAATGGGATAAATTAAAAAAAAATCTGAAAAATTCGGGGGTTTTTTTTTTTGCAAAAACCCATACCAATTGACCAGCTGCTTCGGCGTCCTTCTTCCCCAAATTTTTAGACAACCGGCGTGGGCGCGGTTGGGGCACGGTCGGGGCGTAGTCGAGGCACAGTCAGGGAGTAGTCGGGGCGCGATCGGGGCGCTGGAGTAGCTCACGAGCTCGATTGAGCTCGGTTGAAATCGTGGGAAAACGGGGAAAAGTGCAAGAAAATCACGGGGCAAACAGAGAAAAGCATCGTTGAATTCCTCAAGAAACTGCGTTTTTCTCTGCTTTTGCCAGGGAAAAAAAACTCGGAATTGAGAGCGGCTGGAATCGGGGGATTCCCTCGATTTCGGTTTCGGAGAATCGAAACAAACACGAAAATGGAGGGAATTGGCTTTCAATTCCCTCTATTCTCTCGATTATGGATTCTTGGAATTGAAACAAACACATCCTAATAATTTTTCACTAATGCTTTTTTTAATTTGAAGAGCTTCCCTTTTTTTAAAAAAAAATTACTAGAAAAATTTTAAAAATTTCTAAAATTCTTTATCAGCCCCCTAAAAGTTTTTGAATTTCAAATTCAATGCCTAAATAGTTAATTATTTAAATGAATGCGTGAATTTATTATTCTTTATAAATATTTTTATTTTATATATGAATAATTATAAATGTAAAGCAAAGTATTTATATATGAGATAAAATATTTATATACCAGATAAATAAAGTATTTATATATAAAATAAAATATTTATAAATAACGATAAACTCTTTTTTTAGAAAGTTAATTATTTTAGAGATTGATTTTAAATTTTAAAATTTTTAGGGATTAAGAAAAATTTAAAAATACGAGGGACTGATAAAAATTTCAGAAAATTTTAAAATGTTTTTTGGTAATTTAATTTTTTTATCCATGTTTCTGATTCATCAAAAAAAGGGCTACTTGAACTTAAAAATCCTAGAGTCTGTAAGTCACGCAATGTCGCAAACATTTGCCTAGCCTAAACAGTGATTCTACTGCATTCGTCTAGCATTTGTTTTTTTTTTTAATATTTTATAGTCAATAGAGCGATGGTGTTTGACGACCAGACATTTTTTCGTGCGCAATCAGGATATAATTAATATTTTTAAAAATTATTTTTTTATATAAAATTAATATTATTTATTTTACATTATTATTAAATTAAATTATTATAAAAATTTAAATTATTTTTCGAATTTTAAATTATTATAATTTTAGTTTATTCCGAATTAAATGATGCCTTAATGATTAGTCTATTTTCATGCTGTGTTACGGTGGAGCAAGGCGAACCATTCATGTTGTGTTACCGTGGAGCAAGGCGAACATTGATTTCTTTCTCAACTTCTATGTTTATTTAACCCTTGCTGAGTTCAATCTTCAGCCATTGTCTTCCTCGACCAGCTCTTCAGCCATTGTCTTCCTCGACCAGCCCGCTTCTATCAATGGCTTACCCTTCTCAGTACCAAGCTCTGCGATTCTTTGTCGTCTTAATTGGTAGGGGGTTGGATCATATTCATCAGCTTTATATCGTAGTTCTCTCTTTTTTTGAAAGGAAAAATAAGTAACAGTTTTAGTCTCCATGAGTACTAGTAGCTACTTCTTTTTATCCAATTAGTTTTTATTTTTTTTTGTTTATCTTTTGATTTACTCGAGTACTGTAGAGTTTTTTTTTTTTTTTTTGGTTTTGTTTTTGTTCGGAAGTTAGAGCTATTGATCTTTGTTTTCTTTCTTTAGAAATTTTGATCCACAAACAACAGCTATATGTGATCATAGATCTATTTCTTATAATGGCTAGTCATGTGAAGTCTCATTCCATGCAACAATATTTTTACGAGTAAATTAGCTTTTGGAGTGTATTTGACAGATATATTTACCAAGTCTCATACCAACAAAAAAAAGGGAAAGTGTTTGATCGTGAAAGCATTGACTTGTCCGCAGTTCATTTACAGACGTTCCTGTAATTTTTTTGGATGCAAATGATGACTTGTAAATTTTGAGTGCTTTGATCTTATGGTGAAAAAATTTGCAAATTCATTTAGTTGAATTTGTTTTCCTAGCTCTAACCAAAATTCATATGTTCTCTAAGGAACACACTTAAAATTTTCGAGGCGCCCAACTGTAGTTTTTTTTCTTACAGGCATTTGCCTGTCGTTTGGAGTATATCTCTCACCCATGTGAGTATCTTACATAGATTCTCATCATCTTCCTCTTCTTGTTGCATTTAAATGATGCAAGGTTAATTCAATGCTAATATTTTTATTGCAGCCCTACCTTTTATGCAATTTACCGGAAAAAGTCTACAGAAGAATTCCAATTATTGCCTTTTGTGCTTGCATTATTTAGTGCTTTGTTGTGGTTATACTACGCATTCATCGAGAAACATGATTACCTCTTCATCAGCATCAACATATTTGGATGTCTCATGCAAATCGTCTACATTGTCATCTTTGAAATCTATGCAAGCAGAAAGGCAAAGGTATGTCGAATTTGAACTCCGCATTGTCCTTTCCTTTGGTTAATACATGCTCTTTATTTTTTACCCAAAAAAAGCACTAATTATCTTCCTGCAGGTGTTCTTAGCCATAATGCTTCTGTTGAATCTGGGTTTCATAGCTTTGACCATTCTTATCACCCTGCTGTTTATTGGAAAAGCAAATCGAACAAATATTGTTGGCTGGATTAATGTGGCATTTTCCATTATTGTTTCATCTATTGGTACTCTAACCAATATAGTAAGGAAACCGCACACTTGATTTGGTGCAGTTAACTCCTTGCGATTAGGGTTTCGTGACAGTGCTAACAAATTACATAAAACATTTGTGCATCTTCAGGAGACCATCATAAGGACCAATAACACCCGGTTCATCCCATTCCTTCCCTTATTAGCGAACACTTTCAACTCCATTCTGTGGTTCTTTTACGGACTTCTCTCAAAGGACAAATATATAGTTGTGAGTAACTGTCTCAAGTCTTTGATCATTACTGCGTCAGACAGGATTGAGTGTTTCGTTCTTTTATGTATGCAGATTTCTAATGCTGCGGGCTTCATCTTCTACACAATTCAAATTGTGATTTACATGTTCTACAAGTGTGCATGGAAGACAGGTGAAGAACCTCAGGCGGGGGCAAATGCAATTGATGGCAAAATACTACACCAAGCAACAGATGAAGAGAATCAGGTCGAGGCTAAGCTAGAGATGGCAACAATGTAAGAACAGCCTGCTGCATTGAAGGAGAGTTTATGTATATCATGACACAGGTTGCAAAACGTAGATTTTAGTTTGTATCGTATAATATGTGCTATAGTAAGTGTTTTAGTTCGTATATTTGTTACTACATGTAACTACCTATAGACTCGAGTCCCGTAGACTTTGAGATGCTTGTTTCTGTTGGGCTCAAAGCATCTATTACATACTGTTGCAGTTCCTATGGAAATCGAAGCACTATTATCCAACTTTACCATTAATAGTAATTTATGCAGTAGCCAGTCGCCAAGTAGAACAAAACAGTACTCTTGGTTTGCAGATGACCTGCAGCATGTGAAATGCATCGCATCTAGAGGTTGAAAAAGATGTTGCGACAGAGTAAGAGAGAGCCTCTTGGTGGAAGATAACATGAAGAAAGATAGCCTGGCATCAACCTGTACTTGTTGCTGAGAAAGGAGGAAGCGGGAGCCCAGAGAAGAATCAACGAGAGGATGCAGAGGAAGAAGAAAATTTTCCATCGCAGAAACCCTAATCTTGGCCAACGCTACGGCCATAATTTTAAATAAAAAAATAGATGGAAAGGTGTTGTTTCCCGCTGCCTTTAGCCAAAAGACGCGCTTGCCTAAATTACACGGTTGAGAGCGGCGTGGGTAGAACCCTGCTGGTCACGCACCATGATTGTCGAGTGCCACGTGGTGAAATTCTGATGTATTGGCCCAGTGGGTTCGGCCTGCTTAGGTCAGCTTCAAACCGAAATATTCCGACCTGTTTCCAACGATCGGACGGCTGATATTGAATCTCACGCTTTGAAATCTGATCTTTCAGCTCTCGCCTCGCCCGCGCTAGCTGCTTGCTCGCTAGCTCGTCCGTTCTTCTCTCTCTGGTGTTGATCTCTCGTGTTGATCTCTCGGCTTCTCACGAGATGAATCTCAAGATCAATGCACTCGAAGAAAACTAAAAATTTCCGTGCTTTGTCATAGAAGGTCGAAAAAAATGACATTTCTTAACCTGCTAAACCTATCAATAATCCTCAATTAAAAAAATTTAGTTCATCAGCAACACAAATTAGAGAGAACAATTCCTACAGGAAGAAGAAGAAGAAGCAACAACAGAAAGAAAGAAGAATGGAACTGCAAAGGTGCTCGAAGCTTCTCTCGGCGACCAAGCTCTTTTGTCCACCTCTGCTGACATCTACTCCCGTGCTTGGGATTGTCGGAGGAGCTTCTTCCACAGCGCAGAGCTCAACATCTTTAAGCTTCACTGGGAGCCCAAGCTTTTCTGCCGACCTCTACTCCTGTTGCTTTATAGTGTCTCGAATCCGGATTTTTCAGATAGTCTTAATTATATTAGGAAGTTATTTAGTGGGTCTAATCCTTATTTAGATTTATCTTCTATTATAAGACTTAAATTAGTAAAAATCTTATTTGAGTCAGTCTTCTACTTTGACTCAAATATCATTAGGCCACATCTATAAATACACCATTGATGTAAGGGTTTCAATATAGAGTGAGAGAGATATATATAGATTAATACTCTAAATACGTCTTGTGACGATTAGACTACTTAGTCTTTTGTGAGAGTTGGTGATATTGGAGTTCCGTCTCCATCGTTGTAACCTTCTCTTTTCTCTTCTCATCAATACAATATTCTCTGGATCGTCTTCGCCACGTATATCTCTTGTGTGCTATCTTTTCTCCTTTTTTGTTCTTTTTCTATATCGTGAATTGTCGTGGAAATCGATATTTTTCGCAACAAGTGGTATCAGAACTTGGTTCAATATGTCTACTATGAAATTCGATATAGAGAAAGTCAATAGAAAGCAAAGATTCCCTATTTGGCAAGCAAGAGTTCGTGCAATTATTACTCAACAAGGATTGAGAAACATATTGGAGGACGTCAAATCTGAAGATGTCGCTGAAAGTGTCTGGGCACATAGCACAATCATCCTCAGTCTCACCGATGAGGTACTCTATCCGTTTCTTGATGAAACATCACCTTCAGAGTTATGGAAAAAGTTGGAGAAACAGTATATGAGTAAGTTTATCTCAAATCGAGTTTATTTAAAGCAGAAGCTCTTCAATTTTCGAATGATTGAAGGTACGAATATAGTTGATCATCTTAATGCTTTCAATAAACTTGTCTCTCAATTGTTAAGCATTGATGTTAAAATTGAAGATGAAGACAAGACAATTATTTTATTATCGTCCTTACCTCTTTCTCTTGAGAATCTTAAAACTACTCTCATGTATGGGAAGGATTTGAAATTTGACGATATTTCTGCTGCCCTTCTATCTAATTAATATTTGAAAAAGATTAAGGGGATGTGTCATACTCAGAAGCATTAATTATCAGAGGTCGTACCAAAGAAAAATCAAGGACAGGTCGTTCTAGATCCAAATCCAAAAAAATAAACTGCATATATTGTAAGAAAATGAGACATGCAATTAAAGATTGTTGGAAGCTCAAAGTAAAGAAAGAAAGAGAATCTCAATCTAAAGAGCAAGCCCAAGAACAAATGTTAGTTGTTGAAAGGAGTTCTGATGATAATTTGGGTAACGTTCTCTCTATTAGTTCTAATTTTGATCATTACCATGATATTTGGATTCTTGATTCTGGTTGTTCTTACCACATGTGTCCTAATAAGGACTGGTTTGAAGACTACAAGTCCTATGATGGTGATTTGGTTTTGATGGGTAATAACAATCCATGCAAAACTGTTGGAATTGGAATAATCAAAATTAAAATGTTTGATAATATTATTAGAACTCTTACTGATGTTAGACATATTCCCGATTTGAAAAAGAATTTGATCTCTTTGGGTGCTTTAGATTCTGCTGATTATAAGTATTCTGCTGAAGGTGGAGTTCTTAAGGTTTCTAAAGGCTCATTGATGGTGATGAAGGGCCTAAAGGATGGAAATTTGTATGAGTTAGTAGGAAAAATCGTTACAGGTGGAGTAGCAATTTCTCAGACTTCTTCTTTTGATATAACCTACTTATGGCATATGCGTCTCGGTCATATGAGTGAGTAAGGTTTAAGTGAGCCCAACAAAAGAAAATTACTGAAAGGCCTCAACTCATGCAAATTAGATTTCTACGAGCATTGTCTCTATGGTAAACAGTCCAAGGTAAAGTTTAACACCGGTACTCATTGCACTAAAGGCTTAATTGATTATATTCATTCTGATGTGTGGTGCTCTCCTATTCCATCAAAATCTGGTGCTCGTTATTTTGTCAGTTTTATTGATGATTTTTTCAGAAAGTGTGGATTTATTTTTTGCATCACAAAGCCGAAGTGTTTTCTGTTTTTAAATGATGGAAAACTTCAGTTGAAAAAAGGACTGGTAGAAAAATCAAATACCTCAGAAGTGATAATGGCGGAGAGTACAAATCAACAGAATTTCTCAAATTCTATGAAGATGAAGACCTCAAATGTCTATTTATCATCCCAGGAAAACCTCAACAAAATGGTGTGGCTGAAAGGATGAACAAAACCTTGTTGAAGAAAGCACGTAATATGCTCAGTACAACTAATCTTGATAAAGATTTTTGGGCAGAAGCAATTAATACAGCATGCTTTATTGTGAATCGCTCTCCTCAAACAACCATTAATTGCAAGACTCCTGAAGAGGTATGGACTGGTCAACCTGTAAATTATTCTTTTTTAAAGATTTTTGGTTGTCCTGCTTATGTGTATGTTATTAAGGATAAGTTAGATGCACATTCAAAAAAGTGTATTTTTCTGAGTTATGCTAAAGAGGTCAAAGGCTATCGTTTATGGAATTAAAGATCCCAATAATATAATGCAAGTGGAGGTGGAGCATGTAGTTCCTTCAGAAGAAGATATTCAGGGTATGCCCAACTCTTAAGAAAATTCTAAGAATCAAGTTTCTGAAAAGACTCCACTTCGAAGATCTCAAAGAAAAATAAAGCCACCTGAAAGGTATGGTTTTGAAGATATGGTAGCTTTTGCTTTAGTTACTGACAATGGTAATCCTTCCTCCTATAAAGAAGCAGTGCAGGATAAGAATTCTTCTCAGTGGTAAGCTGCTATGAATGAAGAGATAGATTCCCTTCAAAGGAACCATACTTGGGATCTGGTGAAATTACCAGAAGGTAAAAGAGCAATTGGTTGCAAGTGGGTATTTCGAAAGAAAGAGGATTTCTCTGAGATAGATGGTGTTAAATTCAAGACCCGTTTAGTTGCAAAAGGGTATTCACAAAAGGAGGGTGTTGACTTTAATGAAATTTTCTCTCCTGTGGTTAAACACACATTTATTCGTTTTCTACTTGCTTTAGTTGCTTTTCATAATCTTGAGTTAGAACAGCTTGATGCCAAAACTGCCTTTCTGCATGGAGAATTAGAAGAACAAATTTTTATGCAACAGCCTGAAGGGTTCATCCAAGAAGGCAAGGAAAATTTTCTTTGCAAGTTGAACAAATCACTTTATGGTTTGAAATAGTCTCCAAGGCAATGGTACAAAAGGTTTGATAGTTTTATGTTGGGACAAAATTTCATTCACTGCAAACATGATTGTTGTGTTTATTTTAAGATGCATGCTAATAACTCATTTATTATATTGCTTATTTATGTTGATGATATGCTTATCGCTACTCAAGACATATATCTACTGAATGATTTAAAGTTTAAAATGAAAAAGGAATTTGAGATGAAAGATTTAGATGCTGCAAGGAAGATTCTCAGTATGAAGATTGATCGAGATCGAAAACATGGAAAATTATGGCTCAAACAAAGCAAGTATCTCGAGAAGATTATTTCTCGTTTTCACATGCAGAATTCAAAACCCGTCAGTACTCCTTTGACATCTCACTTCAAGCTTTCAGCTCAACAACGTCCTTCTATAGATGAAGAGCATGCATACATGAAGAAAATCCTATTTTCAAGTGCTATTGGAAGTCTAATGTATGCTATGGTATGCACAAAACCTGATATTGCACAAGCAGTCAGCGTTGTTAGTCGTTACATGGCAAATCCAGAAAAAGAGCATTGGCAGGCTGTGAAATGACTATTAAGATATATCAAAAGTACTCTTAATATTGGTTTATGTTTCGACAGAAACACAATGCAAGAGACCAAAATTATTGGCTATGTCGATTCAGACTATGCTGGATATCTTGATCGACGCCGATCCCTCACTGGTTATCTTTTCACTCTTTGTGGAGGACCTATTAGTTGGAGGTGTACCTTACAGTCAACTGTAGCATTATTTACAACAGTCTAAGTATATGACAATTACAGAAGTCGTCAAAGAATCTCTTTGGCTAAAAGGTTTGGCAAGTGAAATTGATTTTTCTCAACATGTTCTTCCTATTTTTTGCGACAGTCAGAGCGTCATGCACCTTGCGAAGAACCAAATGTACCACGTCAGATCAAAGTATATAGATGTCCGATTTCATTTTATTCGGGATATTATTGAAGATGGCGAGATTTCTTTACAAAAGATTCATACTTCAAGAAATCCTGCAGATATGTTGACGAAGGTGATTCCAATGGATAAGTTCAAGTTCTGTTTGGACTTGATTAATATTCAAGGTCGTTGATCCTATCCCAGGAGGTAATGGTAAAGACATCAATTGAAGATTCAAATTCAGAGAATAAGATGATTCGAGCCAAGAAGGAGATTGTTGGCTTTATGGTGTCTCGAATCCGGATTTTCCGAATAGTCTTAATTATATTAGGAAGTTATTTAGTGGACCTAATCCTTATTTAGATTTATCTTCTATTAGAATACTTAAATTAGTAAAAGTCTTATTTGAGTCAGTCTTTTACTTTGACTCAAATATCATTAGGCCACATCTATAAATGCACCATTGATGTAAGGGTTTTAATATGGAGTGAGAGAGAAAGATATAGATCAATACTCTAAATACATCTTGTGACGTTTAGGCTACTTAGTCTTTTGTGAGAGTTGGTGATATCAGAGTTTTATCTCCATCGTTGTAACCTTATCTTTTCTTTTCTCATCAATACAATATTCTCTGAATCATTTTCGTCACATATATCTTTTGTGTACTATCTTTTCTCATTTTCTATTCTTTTTCTATATTGTGAATTGTCATGTACATTGATATTTTCCACAATATACTTTCATGTATGTGGATAGCTCGAGGATCTTCTTCCAGAGCGTAGGCCTCGACATCTTTGACTTCATCCACGTTGCGATCCGCCGCGTTGGCCTACAAGCCAGATGAGTTCTGGCGGCAGCGTGGAGAAATCACCAAGAAGCTCTCTCGCCCCTGCAGCAGTAGCGGAGATGACCTTTCAGATGCATTGACAGAGTCGAGGATGGAGAAAAAGACGAGGGCTGGTCATCGCCGGCGACGAGGCTGGGATGAAAATTCTGGCGGTGAGCAACGTCCTCTCCCTAATGAGCAGGAATACGACTTCGGGTCTGGCGCTTGAAATTAGCAAGTCCGAACCCGAATCTGACATGTTGACTCTCTTTCATAAACTAAACTGGAGAAGGGTATTGCTGCATAAAAACTCTACCTTTGTCATAATTGCGAAAACACTCCCTGGTTTTTAATATTTATAAAAAATGGTTCTCTTGTTCTCTAATACACACACTCAATAATAATGAATTTACAGGTAACAATAATGATTTTTTATTAGTTTCTATACAGATAATGATAGTCACTTTCGTGATTTTAATTTGTTTAGGTATCATTTGACAATGAAATTTATCGGTTTATTATAATGAGTATTTTTTTGGAAGCCAATTGGTTTTTTTGCAAATATTAGAAAGTATGGGGCTTTGTTGCCAATTTCGACGAAATATTGGGTTCCAACACGAAAAAGGCACAGGCAAAGCCAAGCGAAGAAGAAAACCTCAAAAACCCTAACCAGATCCGATTCTCACTCACTGGCTCACACACAAATATTTGCGACAAATGGCTGCTTCGATGCAGCTCTCGAGCCCCATCAGCTCGATCTCTCCTCCTCCTTCCTTGAATCTCTCTTCCCGTTCGAATGGCTTCGCTCCTTGGTGTCGCAGAAGGGCCTCCAGGGCGCGAGGGGACGCCTCAATCCGCTGCTCCTACGCGCCCTTCACTCCACTGGACTCCGCCAGGATCAAGGTGGTCGGTGTCGGGGGCGGCGGGAACAATGCCGTCAACCGTATGATCGGAAGCGGCCTGCAGGTCGGATTCTATCGTCAAAATCTCATTTTGTTTCCTGGGTTGCAACTACAGGCTGATGTTCTATGAAAATTTGGGTTCTTTGTAGTGGATACATTATTTTTTGCTTGGTTTTCCTTGAAGTTTTACATTTTGCGGAATTCGAGGGAAATGTTGAGAATTTTAGTGGTGTTCGTGATTGTTGGGGATATTTTTGTTGCTATTAAAGCTATGTAGAAAATTGTGGGGAATGGAAATGGTTTCTGTTTATAGGAAGGATCCCATCCCTTTTAGCTCACATTCTTTCCTTCAAAATGTAGTTTTTGTTCTAGTTCTAGCAGTGCTGGGTAATCTCAGTATTGGAAATGCAAAGGTGACTAAATAACTGTAAGTGGATTGCAATATGCTGTTGTGATGACTATCGGGGATTCTTTGGTCCTTAGATGTTGGTTGTCTTGCTTGCTGTAATGTCTGTTATTTTATTATGACAGTTCTTCCAGGCCTTCTCTTCTTTGGAGCTACTTATAGTTCCTTATGTGAGTCACATAACATTTCTGGTTACAAAAAGGAAAAATGCAAATTTTATTTACAGTTGGTGGTTGTAACACTAAGTTAGAAATTTGATAATTAGCGTTCTGCTTAACTGAATCCTATGCCCCTTCTTATATCAGTGGATGACAATTGTTATGTCTGCAGGGAGTTGAGTTTTATGCAATAAATACTGATGCCCAAGCATTGTTGCATTCACAAGCCAAAAAACCACTCCAGATTGGAGAGCTTTTAACTCGTGGATTAGGTGGGTCTTTCACTGCAGATACTCAACATTAATGTATAAAAAATAAAAATCCAGGGAAAAAAATACTGAAGTAAGAATTTTTGGGCATAGTTGTAAAATTGATTCTTTCTTTTAACAACTCCTCTCGACTAGTGGAAACAGGTGATGGTGATTTTTAGAATTATTCTTAACTCTTTGCAAACATTTTATTTGGGTAGTCGCAAAATACAATACATTCATTTGACAAGCAGAGTTTTATGCTGCCAAATAGTCTACCTACTAAATTGGCTGAAGATGATTATGCAAAATATCATTTTGGTGGCTGGTGTGAAATTCAGGTACTGGTGGAAATCCCCTTTTGGGGGAGCAGGCTGCAGAAGAATCCAAAGAAACCATATCTAGTGCTCTCAGGGATTCAGATCTTGTTTTCATAACAGCTGGTATGGGCGGAGGCACAGGTTCAGGTGCTGCTCCAGTAGTTGCTCAGATCTCAAAGGAAGCTGGTTATCTGACTGTTGGAGTTGTCACTTTTCCTTTTAGCTTTGAAGGCCGTAAAAGATCATTACAGGCAGGTGCCATGTGTTTTTTCTTCTCTTTTTGATATATTTTGTTGTCAAAATAATTTCTGACCTATTTACTGATGTGCTTCTTTTTTATCTGCACAAGACTTTCAACTGCATTTCTCATTTTTCTTGTCATGACTTCCTTGATTGCCCAAGTTACAAGATCATGATCTAATTTTTGGATGCTAAATTTTTTTTTGGTAAACAGATAAAGGTTATAACAGTACTGCTTGGGGAGGACTGGTTATGTTCTTCTTTGCTATTTTGATCTGTACTTGTTTGTCACCTTCCATCTTATATCCTTCTGTTCATGTCTCAATTTTCAGGCTTTGGAGGCGATTGAGAAGTTGGAAAAGACTGTTGATACTCTTATAATCATTCCCAATGATCGGCTACTGGATGTTGTGGATGAACAAACACCACTGCAGGATGCATTTCTTCTTGCTGACGATGTTCTGCGCCAGGGGGTGCAAGGGATATCTGACATTATAACAGTGAGTGATGTTTATTGCCATATGGCAGTTCCATTGATTTCTATTTGCGGGTAGTCCAACTTAGTTATTCAATTTTACAGATCCCGGGACTGGTGAATGTTGATTTTGCGGATGTGAAGGCTGTAATGAAGAATTCTGGAACTGCCATGCTTGGTGTCGGTGTTTCCTCTAGTAAAAACCGAGCACAAGAAGCTGCTGAACAAGCAACTTTGGCACCGCTTATTGGATCATCAATTGAGTCTGCCACAGGGGTTGTGTACAATATAACTGGTGGAAAGGATATCACCTTGCAGGAGGTGAACAGAGTCTCACAGGTACATTGCTAAACTGCATGGTAGAATTTAAGCATTTGGACAGCAGGGAAATTCATGTTGCAGTACAGTCTTATAGAAACCTCTACAATGTTAATTATTTCATGACTGGCAAAAAGACTGTTTATTCACCTAGAGATGGCTTATTTTAATCTAGTTTGTGCTATATCGACAACATGATTATTCATGTGTGATAAGTAGAGAAAAAGGTCATGAAATGCCTGAAGCTGTGGATGATGTTATTTGGTGTTTCTGTTTTTTCTGGACTCGTCAAAAATAAATATCTGTGTACTTCATATATCTCTCCAGTGGTTTTCAGTGTCTTAATTCCATCTTATTTTGACCCATTTTCAGGTTGTGACGAGCCTGGCAGATCCATCAGCCAACATAATTTTTGGAGCAGTGGTGGATGACCGTTACACTGGTGAGATTCATGTGACTATCATTGCCACAGGCTTTCCACAATCTTTCCAGAAATCCATCTTGAAAGACCCAAGGGCAGCCAGGATTGTAGAATCCCTACAAGAAGTTAAAGTTGGTTCCATCCCAGTTAAGCCTGGCAGCTCATCTCCTTTGCCTTCCCGATCTCGGAAGCTCTTCTTCTAACCAGTTGATGGCCCCAACTCCTTGTGCAATAGATAGTTTTTATAGGTTTTTTTTGTGAGACAATTGGATTGCATTCTTCATGCTGTTCATGCTTATGGTCTCCTTGTTTGTTTTTAAAGTCGGCACATCATTTTAATTTCTCAGGAAAAGGAAAAGGTCGTAGAAATATGTATCCACAGTCATACAAATTTTTTGATATTACTGTGTTCAGGTAAATTTGTTCACCAAGAGACAATTGTTGCATGGTGTCATGAAATTCAAAGAGTAATTTTGGAGTTGCAGTTAGTAATTATATTATGTGTTTCAATCTACTGTTGTGTGCTGCAGGTTTTAACCAAATATTTGTGAATTATTATGTCATTGATTGTTTTAGTACTTTATGATTATCAACACCATGAAGATGATGATGTCGTTGGTTTTACTAGGCTTATTTTCTCTTCAGGTCTGTTAGGTATGAATCAGGCACAGTTTAAGGCCAGAATTGTTTGGTGATATTAGAGTGTAAGTTGACAGCACGGAAATGTCTGTTTATAAAGTTTAATATTCCGTGGCAATTGTTCTGTTGAGAAAATGCAAAAGGTTAGAAGACATTGATCACAGTATGATAACATCCAAGTAAATTTATTGAAGAAAGGGCCTCCAGGGTCACAATCCAAGGAGATATTGTTGTAGCTGAAAATATCAAGAAGTTACCACCATTTTGCACAGTAGGATTGTCATGCTGAAAAGCATCATTAGCTATTACAAAGCCTTCATTATTGTAAACATTACCAAAGCTCTTTCCAAGAAATGGCCCGAGAGGCACATATTCCCATGCTTGGATATCCCTAGTTGTTAAACAAGCAAAATAGAAAAAGAGAGCATAAATGAAGTTGTTGTAGAAATAGAAACTGAAATATAAAGGAGTGAACCATGCATACCACTCCATTCATTCATCAGTGCAAGACCAAAAATATGATCTCCTGCTTCGTTTACCTCAATAGGTTTGCCTAATTCATTGCCTGGACCAACTATAGCAGCCTGAAAGTAACATTAGAACAAAGAGATGATAACTAAAGATTCAACAGTAATATTTGATCCTTATGAAGCCTGTAAAGTCTCAGGTGGGAGTAACATAAAGACAGCCAATGATGAAGACCAAGGAACTCATCATCTGAAATAAATGCTTTAACTGTGTAAAAAAGAAACTCACCATCCGAAATCAATTAGTTAACTTTGTGGAAAAATATAAAAAAGTGAAACATGATTCACTAAGTTAAACCTATCAAGCATGCCTTCCACAACCACATATTTTATAAGGAAATACTTTGAAGACTGACCATCTCAAGTTCAAAATCCAGCTTTTGTGAAGGCCCAAAGTAAGGTATACCATAGCCTGTTGGGTGACCTTGACCTCTGAACAAGAAAAATTCTGTCAAAACTCACGTGCCAACCAAAGAAACCAGAATTTGCTCATAAAATATTGTGCATATGTAACAAAAAGGAAAGCTGAACGACCTAGAGAATCCGTATGATGAGAAAGCATCAATTGTACAACTACCAGGGTGATGTAAAACTACATTTGAAACCAAATCTAATCTTACTTCATCTGAATATTTTCAACAAATTGACATAAAGATGAAGTTGTCATCAAACAGAAACATCTGAAATAAAATGTGCATTCAAAATGTCATAATCTAGGTTCTGTTGGATTAAAAAGGATAAGGAAATGATAAGATCTTTTAAGGTTAGCTGATTGTTAACCTATATGACTAGATTTGCAGGGTCTCTATATAACACAACTTTAATAGCATGCCATGATCTGAATGCTCTCATGCAGACAGGGAGCAACCTTAAAGACTTTGCTAGTTTAAATTAGATGATTCAGGGAGAATCCGCTCACCTAGGACGCACTACATCAGTCCCAGAGATGATAACAGATGATGCTCTTCCATGATAAGCAA
Organism: Trichopus zeylanicus subsp. travancoricus; assembly: GCA_005019695.1. Lineage (NCBI taxonomy): Eukaryota > Viridiplantae > Streptophyta > Magnoliopsida > Dioscoreales > Dioscoreaceae > Trichopus > Trichopus zeylanicus. The sequence goes on from RXID01014368.1 coordinate 272,922, forward strand.
TTGGAAGATGGTACTTGATTACATACAATTTCAAGATTTCAACTTCACGAACATAATTAATTGCAGAAAGCTAAATCCTACTTTTGTAACAAGACTAACAAAAGCTACCAGTTTGCGGGAACAGGGTCCTCTGGCCCACGGAAAATGGTCCCGCAGTTCTTCACATGATACAGAGACGAGAAGAAGTCAGTGTAATCCCCGATCACAACCGGCACAAGCATCTCCACTCCACTCTGAATAAGTCCAGCTCTTCTTTGTCACCATTTAACTCAACAAAAACATATCACAACTCAATGAAAAAATTCAAAATTTAGTCTCAAAAAACTATCACCATCGGCAACAGCGCTTTATCTCTCAAACTCGCATTGTCCCGCAATACCAGCTCATCAGCTACACATTAAAATCAGTCGCAAAATTTTCTTTCTCCATGTTCACAAATTCTAATTCGAATAAAAATGCACAATAAACCTGACAAGATTCTCTGTATCGTCACGCGAGCTTCTTTCCAGGCAGGACGTCCCATTTCGAGGAACATATTCAACTATGGCTGAAAAGATATCACAAGATTCCTTTAAAAATCCGTGTAAAAAAATGAACAACACCAAATTCGAACATTTCGCCTCCGATCGGACCTTGGAGAAGCATTGAGAGTGGTTCTTGAGAACAAGGCCGTCGAAGAGGCCGGCGGCCGCGACGGCTGAGAGATCGAGTACATGGTCGCCGATTGCGACCCCGGGCCTCTCCGGCGGTGAGCCGGAGGACTTGGGGCGGAAGACACCGAAGGGGACGTTCTCCAGCGGGAAGTGCGAATCCGGAGGCACGTCGACGAACGATTTCAGCCCCATCGCCGGCGCGGAGCAGCTGAGCAGAGACACTGAACTGTGAAGCTCGTCTTGGGTAAGTTAAAGTGAAACGTGGCTGGAAATGGAAAGCTCGGTGAGTGGCATTTACAATTGAGGAGGAGCGAATGAGAGAGGAACACGTAGGTGGCAAAGGTTAGGCGAGTGGATGAGGAGGGAATGAGGAGAAGGCTAGGTTGCACGTCATGCTTTGAGATTGAGATCCTGAAATTTGGACGGCGGATCAGTATGTTCGGCACCCACCAGAAATAATTTCCCAACTACTACCGGCCGTTTGGTTGGGGTCAAGTTCAACATCAATGTCAAGGTCAAGACTAGTGAATCATTTTTATAAACTAATATTTTTTTAATTAAAATGAAAGCTTCAATAATTTAAAGTTCAAAAAACTATTTAATTTTTTATAATAATTTAATTTAATAATAATATAAAATAATAAATATTAATTTTACAAGAAAAAAAATAATTCTGAAACGAGCTGATGCTGATCCTAATCTCAAAACAAATGACCCCCTAATGTTCTCCAAAAAAAAACTTATTGTTGATTTTTTTTTAAGTGATGACAACTACAGCATTATTATGGTTTAATTATTTCGGCATGTTTATGAATGATTTCTTAAAAAATAATTAATAGTTATATATTGCTCTTCACACATGTTTCGTTTGATTCGTCAAAGTTTAAAATTTTAATTTTTTATTTATTAGTTTTTCAATAATAAGACTAGTAAAATTTAAATATAATATTATATATATATATATATATATATAAGATAAATATAATTAATAAGTCAATATTTGAAATGTTAATTTTATTTTTTGATTGAAGAATAAAAAAAGTTCATATTAAAAGAAGTTGGCAACTGAACATTGGTAATTTTTCTTTTTCACCAAAACGTATAAATAAGGACAAATTTGTAAAATTGTTGTTAGGGGGAGAACTTCCAGGGGAACTGAGTGTAAATATGAAATAATTTAGGGCTTACAAGCAAACAAGCATGATTACGTCCAAGTTCATGCAAAAAGCCCCCAAAATACTAGGGGAATTACCTGCCAAGTCCTTGGAAAGCAAGATAATTTTCTCAAGATTCCCCAACCGAGAGCTCTTGATTTGGTTGTATACCTTGCCTCTGTTTTGCATTTCCTGTCTCGTCTTCCTTTCTTGCTTGCATTTTTTAACCTTCTCTTCCCTTTTCGAATTCATGGCGATGGAGGCAAGCCAAGAGGATGCCTTTCTCTCGTCGTCTTCCTCCTCTTTATTCCGCTCGTCACGGGGATGCAAGTGGAGGCGTACAAGGATTCCTTTCCTCCTCCCCCAATCTCCATCTTTTGGTTCTATCTATGTTAGCAGGAGTCGCTTATACGGGAGACGGAGGCAATGGCTTCTTTTTCAGAGTCGGAGTCTCTGGAGTCTCTGGAGTTCACGCCGACGTGGGTGCTGGCCGCCGTCTGCACCGTGATCATCTTAATCTCTCTCTTTGTCGAAAGGCTCATTCATTATCTCGGAAAGGTGCTTCCATTTTTCCATTTCGCCGTCTCGCTGGATTTTTTCTGATGAAGTTATTGGTGGACATTGTTATTCATCATAAATTTGTTGCTGTTTTTGTGGTCATTACTTACTAATCATGACTCAGATCGTAAATGTAACTGCTTGTTTTTTGTGCTTGGAATGCTTTAAGAGTTCACTGATCGAGATGACGTTCATGGAAATTTAATTGGTGCGCCGGATTACAAATCCTAAGATTTCTTATTCAAATGTTCGTATTTTAGTCTTTCCAATTTTTATGATAGTCTGGTTCTCCACTTCTCTGATAAAATGAGGTTGGAGAATTTGTGTTAGATGGAATGCTATTGATGAACTTATTATTGCCATTGTTACTATTATTTGAGAGTACCGATGAATTTAATTTGCCCATGCTAGTGAGACCCAAAGATGATATTTTTAAGGAAAGAAGAATGCTTTAAATCAAGGTTTTAAGTTTGGGCTGAGACTGCAACAAAAGGACCTCAAAATAGTTTAGAAACTTTAGAGTCTTTATGACTTATAGATATCTGAAACAGTCAAAACAGAACAAAGTGTCAAAATTGTTCCCAAAACCAAGGCTTAAAATCTTGCTTTGAATGATCCTTGAGAAGCAGTTTCCTGTGGCCTTAATTTTTTTTAATCAAACTTGAAAGGGGATGCTTCTCTCTCTATAGATTCTGACTAATAATCTTAGCATCTTTATGTATGCCTAAATTTGTCCTTCTTCCTTCCAGTTTTTGAAGCATACAAAGCAAAATGCACTCTTTGAAGCCTTACAGAAAGTAAAAGAAGGTTAGTACCATTTCATCAATGTGTTTGCCCTTTTTTTTGTAAGTGTTCATCATCCCTTTCTTTTTATTTGTTTTGCTTTTCTAGACTGGTTCTGTTAGGAACAAGTTATTGTTATCTTGATGCCAACCTTAAGCTGTTCAGTCCTCATAAGAAGAATGATGACCTTGTTATTTTTTTTGTTTTTATTTGGTATAGTGCAAAAGTTTGATAATTTGCTCTCGCATATGTTCTATTGACAATGTCTACTTCCTTGTTTCTGCAAGATTGGATTTATTGGTTCACTTGTCATCTATACTTTTAGGTTACTAAAATATGATAGATAGTAGGTATTATTAGTATAGCATAGTAGTTGAAGGCCCCTTCTTCCATTAGGAATTGACTGATATATATATATAATATATTTATATATATATATATATATAGAGAGAGAGAGAGAGAGAGAGAGAGAGAGAGAGAGAGGTTAAAATTCTCTAAAATTCTGTCGAGAGGATTTTAACCCTTCATCCTATCAATCTTCGAACTGCTTGATTTGCCTCGAGCTAAGCTTGTGTTAATTTTGAATTTAGGATTTATGGTTTTAATGTTTAGGATTTTAGGCTTTAGAATTTAGGGTTTATGAAATATCTTTTTTTTTCTCTATTTTTATTTTGTACATCAATCTTGAGGCAAATCAGACGATTTTAAGATTGGTAAGACATATGGTTAAAACCCTCTTAAGAGGATTTTATACCCACATAGATATGTATATAATTCACTCATCTCCCCTTTAATCTACTTATTTCAAGTCTCAAAGCATCGTTACTAATAATCAACAAGCATAATGATGTTGTAGTCTGGTGGTGCTACAGTAGTTCATATTTGCTTACAAGTATGCATTCTTAAATTTTACTCGAGTTTCCTTTGAAATTCAAATTTCTTTCTAAATTTAGGTCATTATTCTGGCTTGCGTAGTGTCTTCCTGTAGTAAGATGGTTGCACAGGGTATACATATTGAAATGCTGGAAGTGATTCACAAGGCTTGGCATCATAATTTAGTTAATTGCTAAGTTATGTGTTGACTTGCATTTCTTGTTTTCTGAAAGTTGGCAACTGCAGTTTTGGGTTACCACTGTACAAGTTTATGCATCGTACATATATTTCTATTCTTTCATTTCAGGTAACAAATTTGTTAGGTTACAACCCAACATGACTCCTGCTTGTTTGCATGCAGAGTTGATGCTTCTGGGCTTTATCTCCCTTCTTTTAACTGTATCTCAAACTTTGATCAGCCATATTTGCATCCCACCAAGTCTTACTTCAAACATGCTTCCATGCCATCAGGAAGGTAACCCTTCTGAGCATGAGATCAATTATATGGGGAACAAGCGGAGGATTTTGTCTACAGGTGGTGATCCTGTCTATTGCACAAGACAGGTACTTGGGTCATAAAAGGCGTAATGCTTATCAAGAAAACAATGGGTTGAACATATATTAAGTTTTGGGCTTCCATTAGTAGCTCATATGGCACTCTTTTGTTCCTCAGCTGATACGCCTACGTTTTTCTATTATTATGACTGAACTCTCTGTTTTGTACTGAAAATGACCGGTTTTTTTTTTCTACTTCAGGTACTGTGCATAGAAGGCCAGGCAAAATAGTGTTATTACTATGCTCATATTCCATTCAGGTGTAATAAATTCATATGCCTCTGAAAGCATGAAGTTGACATCTAATCCAATTGTTCTTGTTACAGGACAAGGTTCCACTGTTATCTCTTGATGCATTACATCAACTGCATATTTTTATCTTTGTTCTAGCAGTTGTACATGTGGTGTTCTGTGTCACAACTATGCTTCTTGGAGGAGCTAAGGTAAGTTAATTCTCCACATCTATTTATAGTGCCTGATTATCAGCATACACACATGCCTGTTAAGTTCCCTCAATATCTATAGCTGAGACAATGGAAGCGTTGGGAGGATGAAATCCATGAAGAGAACCAAAGATTCGAGAATGGTAATATTTTTAATGACCTGTTGCTGGGTTCCTAACATAATTTAGAAATTTCCTAAAGAGTGTTCAATGACATATTACCACTCAATAACAATTAAAATTTTGTCTGCAGCAACAACTGCTGGACACCAGCATGAGTTTCTGAAGGAGCGTTCCAAAGGAAATTGGGTGGTGAGCTCACTGGAATCATATAAGTACATAAATTATATTTATTCTAAATTATACTATTATCTACTTGTTACATTTTTATCGAATTGAAATTGCATACCTACTTGCTATCTAGCTCGGCATCTTTCCTGGGAAATGTTTCTGAAATATCATCTCTGTGCTTTTGTAGATGTCATTCTTCAAGCAGTTTCATTCCTCTGTCAGTAAGTCGGATTATAAAGCACTACAATCAGGATTCATCATGGTAACATATTGCTATGGGAGTTACATTTTTCATTTCTGTTTTGATTTTTTAAGAGCCAGAAAACACAAATGAATTATGTTGTCGGCAACTCCAGACTCATCGAGTATCTGAAAATTTTGATTTTCACAAATACATGATGCGTGTTCTCGAGGATGATTTTAAGCGAGTTGTTGGCATAAGGTAGGTAACACTAACGATCTGATTCTTATTGTTTTGTATTGTTTGCATGTCAATGTTCTTACTTGAATTTGCTTTGAATGCAGTTGGTATCTGTGGTTCTTTGTAATCATCTTCTTATTGTTGAATGTACACGGTATGTGCTGTGACAGAAAAAGAACAGTAGCTTCATTTTTCCTTTTATCAACCAGCCAATTAGCATATTACATAATTATCTTCTTTCAGTGTCTTATATGCATCGAGGAACTGAGGCCCAAATCTTGTTAGACTGTATCACTATATGCATTCTATGCATATATTTGAGAAACTACAGTTACCTGCAGTTGCTAACTAAAAATACTATTAACCCCAGCTTCACATATTATCCTGGGGCAGCAGAACTCATGTTTGATATTAACCCCTATTAACCCCAACGACACAACCAAATGGCTTAGCAACCAGGCCCAAGGATAGGAAGGGGTTCTCTGGTAAACCCTTATCCCTGGTTAAAATTATCCCCTTTTTTGGGTAGATAAATTTATCCTTGTTGAAGTAACAAGTTGTTCTTCCTTTTAACCTCAGATCTGGGTAGTTCTTTCTTTTGCTTCAGATCTGGACCAAGCAGGCTGTTATTAGCTAATTAATTTTCAGTAGATGCTCATGAACACTTACAATTATTGTAATTTCATCTGCTCTCTTTGTGTTGTTTATGTCAACCCCCTGATTGGGAAATTTAAAATATATTAGCAGAATATTCTGACCTTTATTTTTGTTTACTTAATTTTAGAAGGACTCTACATAAGGGAATGATTTTTTTCCTTTACTTGCCTGTGATAAACTATGACTTCATTTGGATATGAGCTTGATTTTATTTTGAGCCATGTTAATCCACTCAAATAATTTTGAGACAATAGAAACTACAGTTTAGACTTCCACATGTGATAGAAAAATTAGGGACAAAAATAAAGTGAATAATGATATGAGACCATGCAAATAATTTGTCTCGGAGATTAAATATACAGTCTAACCTGACATGGCCCAGAGACTAAATACAGTGTAACATGACGGAGTCATGCGGATACAAGCTGGGACTTATCCTTAAAAGTAGTATACTTGTGGTTGTGTTCAAAAACCACCAGCTTTCTTTGCTACTGGCAATGTAGAAGCAGAATTTTAGTGGGTTTGATAACATTCAACATCAGTCAATCACAAACTAAACTGTTAGAAGGCAGCAAGTATTTCTTAATTGTGTGTTTGCGTATTATATATGGATATTCCCATTTGATCTCTTAGCACTGATTATTAATGCAGGATGGCACACATATTTCTGGCTTTCTTTCCTTCCTTTGATCGTAAGTAGCAATAAACACAGTTATCTCTATGGCTTTCCATTTTTTTGTTGCTCAAGTCTCTAATGGGGGTTCAGTGAAAACTAGCTTTACTGTGAAACATACTTGTTCAAAGGTTGACATTTTTTTTGGTGAGTTTCAGTTAAGACAATGTTGATCTAGTGTTGACATAAAGCTGATTGCAGCTTTTGCTAGCTGTTGGTACAAAGCTGGAGCATATTATTACTCAACTGGCTCAAGAGATGCCACAGAAGTCTGCAGATCATCTTGAAGCGGCCCCTGTGAAGCCATCTGATCATCACTTTTGGTTCCGCCGGCCTGGGATTGTTCTCTACTTGATACATTTCATACTTTTCCAAAATGCGTTTGAGATTGCATACTTTTTCTGGATATGGGTAAGTAGTAGTAAATAGATCGTCACAAGGAAATACAGAAGAAATACTGATCAATCTTCAAATGTCTAGTGCACTTATGGGTTTCGGTCGTGCATCATGGAAAGCATGCAGTATCTTATCCCCCGACTTGTGATCGGGTAAGCTTTAAAAAACCATTATTTCATTATGTTGCAGTAAATTTATTGCTTAAAGCCTTAAATTGGTTGCTTCCAGAGTTATCATTCAAGTTCTATGCAGCTATAGTACTCTCCCTCTATATGCTATTGTCACTCAGGTGAGGATGTACACCGACTTTTCTACAGCACTCGTAAAATTTCATTTCCAATATATAATATAGTCATCATTGATTGAACACTTCATGAAGATGGGTGAATCATATAAACGCTGGGTCTTTGCCGAGCATATGCAATTGACCTTGCATGGTTGGATTGAGGGTTTGAGAAAGAGAAAGCGGTCGGAAGCTTTCTCTTCTTTCCTGAGCAAGATTGGTCTTAGAAAGAAGCCTGAGCCTGATACATCTGATACAAGAATCCGAACTCAGGGGATGGCAACAGAAGCCAGCGAACGTTCGTGTGAAGCCCAACAACCAGCTGCCCTGGAAGAAATAGTTGCTTTAGAAATACAGCAGTCGGAGAATGCTTAGGCATTGCCACAACAGATTCCTACAGCTCCAAAAATATCTTAAAATATTTCGCTCGGCAACATGTCATGCACGAATTTGAAGAGCTAGATTGTGATCTCTGGCAAGATCTGAAGCTGAAATGGAGCACAAAGACAAGGTCACATGGCCTGTTTCTTGGGCTGGAGCATTCTTGTATGTATATATGTTGGACAGAGGCCTTTCTTTTTCATCTTACCTGTTGAAAACAAAAGGTCCTTTTGCGAGTACAGAGATGAGCTAAAAACATAGATTGAAAGATACTGACATTCTGTATCACAAAAGGACAAGGTTGAAAATTTTCATTGTAAAGAGCAAAAGGATGGCATATTTTCAATATTCTTTTTGTTATTTATTACAGGCGGGATACCAAATTATGGTAAAAATTTAAACTAATTAAATATAACTTATAAAATTTGTATTGTTATGTTATATTCATCTACTTGGACTACTATACAAAATGGGATTAACTTTTTTCTTCGAGGGAAAAATCAGATTTACTCTCACTGCTACTTTATTCCCGGATCAAACGGTGACGGCTAGTTTTCTTTTCCATACTGCAAACAATACATGTGTTTGACTTCCTACGCATGTTGGATACCGTACGCAATTGAAACATGATCTGAATCCAGTCATGTGATCCGCCGTCACATCACACACGTTGTTGTTAATCCCATCCATTGTCAAATGGCAGCCGGCATCGCCCTTAACGTGACGCCATGTATCAAATTCTTCTAGACAGCGATTCCCAATCCATAAATTAAACATTTTTAATCATCTGAATCCATATTTTATCAATATATTTATTTAATTTTTCTTTCAATAATGAAATATTAATTTAGCCAAATAGTCAAATATATTTTTTTCAATGTACCGTAAAATTATTGAATTATTGTGACAATTTTTTAACAAATGCAATAAAATACGCACCAAAAAATAAATATAATATAATAAATAATTAAAAAAAAAGTACTTTTACGATATTTTTTTTTCTTACTTTTTAAAATTTATATTCGTTATTTTTTTTTCTCCCTTCAAATTTGCATAGTTTATTTTATTAGTCATTATTCTTTATAGTAAAAAATAATAATTAAACTTCTAATTTATCATCTCAACAAAATTAAATTTGGGAAAAAAATATGGAATTTTAAAACTAGTGAGAATTCATAATTTTCTTGCATTAATGTGACATAAATAGATCAAATATAAAATCACACATAATTTTTAAAAATTACTAAATTAATCTTTTAGAAAATTTTCTTTCTCAAACTGACGAGAAGGAAACTTGAGTAAAATAGACTTAATAGCATGAAAGAAAAAAACTAAAAAAAATCTCCTCTTTTTTCTAGTTTTAAATTATTTGGAAAAGTAATCGCGATATCACCGAAAAATTAGGAATTAGAATCCCATTATTTTTCTATTTTTTTATTTTACAAGGTCACATTAAATATAATAAATATTAAAATTTAATTATAGAGAATCACTCTATTTTACTACACAAAAATTACGGTGAAGCCAAAAGTTTCAAGCAAATATCTCCACAACATTTTGCGTGCAGGCCTTTTGATATTTGTGTACATGCACACAACTCCCCGTTAATTTTTGGAATCACAAAAAACATTTGATGTAAGAAACTATTTATGATAATCGTGATAATTTTTGTTTGACATCCTCATTAAAATTATTCTATTTTCTTATATTTACGATTCAATATAAAAAAATAACACTCGACTAAGTCACATTATTACAGTGATAATTTTATTTTTGGTGAGTTTGTACAATCTTGAATTCAAGGTTCCAGCTAACTTATTATTTATAATCAAAATTATTTGATTAATTATTTAATATAAGAATGATCTATTATTCTTCAACGCCGAATATTGTTATATGTGACTAATTTTAAAGAATTTAACAAATACTTATATATTTTGTGCACAAAGATTATTTTATTTTAGACATTTTATAAATTTTAGAGAAAACATAATTTTTTACATGATCGAAATTTATTTAAGTTTATCTATTTAGATGGAGGGCATTTTTAATTGAATTTTGATTGGTTGACAACGAGATATACTGACCCGAAAACAAAATCCTATGCGAACCCAAACAGAACCGAATTCGGTGGGGAGTCGCGCATGGATCGAGAGCCCGAGGAAAGCAGCGGCCTTCTCTCTCTCTTTCTGCCCCTGCGCTCCTCCCCCGCCTCGCTTCCCTCCCTTTTTCCCTCTTTCAAAACCCTAGATACCCAAATCCCCCTAAACCCTCTATTCCTTCCTCCATTTCCCACCCCTTTCGATCCTTTCCGCCCCCTTCTCCCCCTCCAATCCTTCCTCCACCCTTCCTCTTGCCCTATATCCTTCGATTCCGCGCCCTGTTCCCCCGCCCGTGGCCCTAATTCTCCCCGGGGACCGCTCTCTTTTGCGAGTTTGAGGTTGTTATCAAGACTGGAGCTTGTCGGGGAGTGATAAATTTTCGAAAAGGTTGTTTCTTGCGGAGCTAGGGCTTGGGCAGAGTAAGGAAAGCCCGCTTGTTGGCAATTTTGATCGTAGAGGTCCGGTTGGGGTTCTAGGGTTTGGTTACTCTTAGGTAATGGCGTGAATGACGTGGTTTGAGCCGGTTTGTGTTGTTGTTTTGGGCTGGGAAGAGGATTTGAGTGTCGGGTCCTGGGGAATGAGGGTTAGGGAGTTTCTGGAGGGGAAGGAGATGAAGTGGATATGAGTAGGTTGTCATTCAGGCCTCGTCCCCTCGACATTCACAAGAAGCTCCCGATTGTTAAGTCCCTCAAGGAGTTTGAGGATGATGAGGCGCCTATCACTGGTGCTTCCACCCGTAACTCCCAGCTGCTCCGGCTTGCCGCAGAAGCTGATACCGAGGTAATGGGCGTGATTGCATCATAGGTTTGTCATCATGAAATTCTTTATTCGGTGCTCCCTGTTATCTAACAGGATTGAGTGCGAGTAATGTGTTAGTGTGCTGAACCTTGACTTCTTGGGCTATTCCAGTCTCAATGCATTTTGTGAATAACTAAAGTTGCTAAAAACCGATTGGAACTGCAGTCTTGAGCAGATCAATGGTCTTTGTAGGATGAAATTAGAGCTTTCTGAAGTCCTTTTAATCCAGTTCTTCTAGCAAACACTCCGATGTTTGAACTTGCTGATTGATAAATATCAATTAATTATCCAAGATGGATTGAATAAGAGTTCAGATTGGAGCCCTTGAATGGGTGCTTGATGGTTGAGGAGGTTCTAAACTCAATTGGATAATTGATCGTCAATTTGCAAACGGTTCATCAATGGGCAAAAGAACTTAATGTCTTGGAAATCAGTTCAAATGTCACTACCTTCTCAATTTTGTATACAGTTTTAATCTCCTATGATATTGCATTTGATCACCAGTAGCAATGTTAAAGGGACTCTTTACTCAATTACATCAGGCTTGACAGGTATTAGGATATGCTTTATGTCATTATATTCTTTCTTCTTCATCAACTTGTTTTGATCACTTGACTGTGATAAAAGAACTATGGGTATTTTCACTTCAAATGGCTACATGGTTTTCGATGCTGCCATATTGACGTTAACCTGCTTCTATATGTTGCAAGTAATCTCTAAAGGTAATAGCTTTATAATTTTTTTTACAATTTTGAATGTTAATTATATAATGCAGGGACTATTTGATATTGTACTCTTTTGAAGGCTCATTCCTGAGTAGATGTGTGGCCCTTGCACTCCTTTATTTTTTGTATATCTTGGCCTAGTGTTTTAAAATGCATTCTTTCCTTTCATTTGCTGATAACCGCATCTTTTGGAAGATGAAGGAGAGACTTGGTTTTCAGGAAAAAGAAATCTACAATCATTTGCTGATAACTGCGTCTTTTGGAAGATGAAGGAGAGACTTGGTTTTCAGGAAAAAGAAATCTACAATCACATGTCTTTTAGCTTATGGGTTTTCTTTTCATTTTATAATTTACTTTAATAGTATGAGATGGAACTACAGAAGTTCACCTTGATTGGTCTTTTTGAATGAATACCTACATATTTATCAGTTTATCTAGGCATAACATATTTCTTATGGGAATATGAATGCAGTAACCTGACTTTTTGTATGTTTTATAGGTGCAACATGTTGCAAGTAAGAAAAATGTCCAAGAAATACCAACACCGCAGTACAATATTGTGGAAACATATGAAAGAGATTATTCTTGCTCCTTTGCACAACCTACATCGTATTTACGAGGAAGAGGGGGTCTGTGCTGTTATGTTACCAACTTTTGGGTTGAGACGGTTATTTCATAAAATAGTGCAAATGGTTTGAGCATAAGTTACTCTTTGCAGCTAGGGCCGAGATTGGAGAGTTTGTTGAATATGATCTGGATAATGAAGATGAGGATTGGCTTCAGGAGTTCAACAATGAAAGAAAAATTCTTACACCTGAGAAGTAAATTTGAAATACTTGACTCTGAATTTTTAATATCTCTTTTTAGTAGACCTTTTTTTGTTTCACAATCTACCAATTCTGTTTATTTTCTCTTAGTGAATTGCTATTTTTTATTTTTTAAATATGAACTAAAATTTAAAGCATTCACAATGTAGATAAAGAGGAAACGCCATCAATTGTAGTGGTATAACAAGGGAAACACAGCTTGATTCAAAATAATAACTATATTTAGCAAATAAAGAAATTCTCGAAATTGTCATGGTGGTACAAGAAGGGAAGAGTAGCAAACCAGAAGCTGAATTGATATCAAGAAGTTGCTCCAAATTTTGGAATAGACCAATGCCAACTGATATATCCAATGGAAGCTCAAAAATATTAACAACAGAATTTCCATTAAACCTTGCCTTTCTTGCTTCAAAGCCTTTCGTATTTATCCATAAAAGATCATTTAGCCCTGCTTATGCCATGTCTCGTTCATTCATAACTGATAAATCAAAACATCTACCTTCCCTTCGTGGAGATAAAATATGTGGGAAGGAATTCAAGTTTTTTCTATAGGCTAATTGTTCAACCAGCAGGTTTTGTCTTTCACATATAAATAAAGTTTTGCTTTTGAGAAGTATGGATAACATATCAGAATGACTTGGTAGCATTTTCTTGTGTATATACACATGCAAACACTTTTGCTTGTTTGAGATATCCTATTTTTTTTTGGATCTTACATAGAAGCACTCTGTTTCATTGATGTAGGTTTGAGACTCTTTTATTTAAACTGGAGGTTTTGGATCACAAAGCTAGGGAAAGAGCAGGACTTATAATGCCCACTTTTGGTGCACCTATTCCTGCTATTTTACAGCTAGATGCTGCAGCTGAGGTGATATATCAGAGATTTGCCTTTTCATACACTCTATTTTGTTTTTGATGACTATAATTTCTACATAACAAGGATGAAAAGCCTTTTTTTCCTTTTGTTTTGCTGTATGTGCTTGAAATATTTGTATGTGTTTGTTACTCATAATATTCTAATGCTCATTCCCGAAAATTTAACCTACACTAGCAGCTGACAATTTGAAGTAGCAACCAATCATATAGTAACTTTTTGTTGAATTTTTTATTTTGTCTGGCTTTAAATCTTATAGTTGAGAATATCATGCAACCTTGACAAGTTATCTGGTATGATTATCTGAAGACATCTCATGCTGCAGGCATTGCAATCTCAAACTGTACGATTTGCAGTTTTCCAGTCTGTATATAACTATTGGAAATCGAAGGTATTCTTTTTACTCGGAATTTTCAATCATGTTTTCATCATTTAGAATGAAAAATTCCTCTACATGGCATTTGGAAATTAAAAGAGCTTGCTTTGATCTGTCTGAGGTTTTTCTTTTAAATTTTTTTTTTCCATTGATCTTGTGTTTTAATTCACTGAACCATTGCTCTCTTTTAGTATAATTCCTTATGCATGCTTTATTTATTTCTTACCAGCGGAATCAGTGGCAAAAACCTATTTTGAGATGTTTGCAGGTGCGGTTCCTAAGCTCTGATAGTTCACTCATCATTTATTATTTTCTTAGGTGGATTGGCATGTATAAATATTTGGTGCATGCCTCTGAACTGTTGTAGTTGGCATATCATTGAAGAAGGCTTCCTTTGTAAGATCAAAGTCATAGTCTAACACTTGTATGTTCAGCTTCCATATGTAGCTAGTGATGCTAAGGATTGCTACGTGTGCTTTTAATCAAATTGATGGCATCCACAACATTTTTCATCATCCATTCAATCTACTTTACAAATTTCATTAATAGCAGCTGTCATTTTGATATCTTTCTTATAGTTCTGTCCAATAGATATCAATTTTGTTGATGTGCTTAGTAAGCTAAAAATCACGATAGCAGAAGGTGAATAATGTAAAGAAGTTTCAGTTGGATTCTTGATGTGATCCTTAATCTTGCACGCTACTATTCTTTCTGACACCCATCTAGTAGAGGGATGTAATGAGTCATCACTGAGACATTAAATAAGTAATGCTTTGGGGGCTTCATGACTTACCTATGATTTTATGAGCTATACTAAATGGAAAATGGTTTACATTTAGATTTAGTTGATATTCTTTATTGTTGAATTGCATTTGACCCTTCTTCTCTTATTATTATCAATGTTTGGTTGATTTTATTTTGCTGGATCCGATCATTTTCAGTGTTTTAGTTGACAATTGATGGACGGTAATTGTTAAATCTCCTTCTCTTGATTCAGTTTAGTTTGTGCAGATTTGTCTATGTGTTGTTTTCTCTTCTGTGAAAATTTCATAAACTTGATTCACGTTGTCAACCTTTGTTCTTTCATTTGTAGCTATGTTCAATTTTTTTGTGTAGGCAGTCTTCCAGTATGATCATCCATTTTATGTGACATTTTTCCCTATTGTTTTCATTTTGTCTGGTTGCCATTTTCAGTGCTTTCCTTGTTACCTATCAGTTTTCTGTATTATATGAATAGGTAGCATAAAATTGAGGGCTGAATGCAAAGGCATTTGATCCAATACATATTACTTTATTTGAATTTGTTTGCAATTCTTGGAAATCTCATTGTGTTGCTCATTGTTGTTCTTGCAGCCTCCTCCACCAGTTAATGATACTAATCCCTACAATGTGTTCAGACCAAGGGAGAAGGCTCATCGTCTCCATACAAGAAGAGTGGGTGATTCTAGATTATCATTTTGATAGTATTGTAGGACTGTTACCACAAATATGTCAGAAATTGTGCTCGAGTAATTTATGACTACCTATTTCGACAGATGCAAAGAAGAGAGAACAGTGTGCAATCATTTGAAAAACTACGCCAGGTAAAGATTGTGGTATATTTGGGCCAGAATAATGCATGAATAATATAATCTCTTTATTTTATATGAATGTGTTGCCTGCAAAGCCTGGTAATTGTGTTGATATGTGACACGCTATGAAATATTTTTTTCTTTGTCATGTAAGCATTCTATAACTTAGTATAAGAAGCTTGTTATTAACTCAAGGAAATTTTTGGAGTTCAATGATTTCCCACTGAAACTTTTAAAATCATGGATCGTGGTAGGTGCAAGTTTGTTGTTTATAGTAGTTGTTACATTTGAAGGTTCAAAATTACACATCAAGCCATGAGAAATGATGTTCCCACCTGTCACACATCCCTCTTTTTGCCATTGGCATATATCTTAGTACACAAACAGATCAAAGATTTGTGGGAGAAAGCAACCATCAAGGACCATTTTGGGACATTATTGTGATGGAAGATGGTCATTTTTTTCAATTGACTACAATTGATTCTACTAGCCTGCCAATTTATTTTTAATGGGGCTTTATGGTTATTAGTTGCTGTTTGACATACTTGATATCATTCCAATAATGTGGTCCAGGTCCAGTGAATCAGTTATTACAGGACAGGGCTTATTGTTCTTCTATTTCTCTATTGAATAAGTAAATTTGCATTGTTGGTCATTTACATAAGTTATGCTAATTAAAGTTTATGTAAATCCTTGGCTTTTGATTTTTTGTCTTATTAATCTTCTGAAAATTGGTTTCTGGATGCTTGATAATAGATATTTTCATTGTGTCATTGCTCAAGAAAGAGAATATAATTTTGGGTCTACCTCGTATTTACAATTGGTCAATAAGGTATTGCTGGTGAAAGGTTTTATGAGTGAACCAATCCTACCAAATTTACACTGCACTATTTCAAATTACATCTTGAGAAGCGTGTTGCTTTAAATGTTATTCATGATTTCGTTGTGGTGATCTTGTTGAATTATGTCATGTTAATTTTTCAGGTCAGGTGTAACTTGGACCAGGCTAAGACAGTGGTGGATGCTTTGATTAAGGTTCCTGTTTTATGCAATAAATGATTTGCTCTTGAGAAATCAAGATTTTTGCATGTGCCATCTAAGAAACACATTACATTGCAGAGGGAAGAGAAGAAGCGAGAGTTCATGGAGAATGAGGTCAGCCTTCAGAGGATTCAAATGAAGTATAAGGTAGAGCGTCTTTTATCGTGCTTCATTTGTTTTCTTCATTTCCTTTTCTTCAATTGTCAGTTTGGACTTCACACTACAATCTTCTTTGATGATTGTGCCCCTTTTTCTACTGTGTTTCAAGTATTGGCTTCCTTTTTGATGTATTTCTGTGAAATAGTAAACTCTTTCTGATTTTTTTTCCCATTAAAGTTCTTGGTCATTGAGAGGAAATAAAGCTGGCTATTGAATCTTGACTTAGTGCCTACCAATTTTTTAACCATGTTTCCTAGACTTTATATTGTTCATGAGTTTAGGGCTATTATATTTTTTTTATATATAACTTGTTTGTGTTTCTTTGTTTGTTTATGAAATGATTAAAGAAAGTTCTTACATGTCCCTGATGCAGAATGGTTCAATTTTTTTCTGTATTTGATTCTGATGGGGAACTCTTTGGTTATAGGAGTCAAGCTCATTATTTCCAACTCCCTTATGATGTATGATCACTTATCTGCAGTCAACTTTGAATTTGTCCTGGAAAAAACTTTCACTGGGCAATTTATTTTCTTTCTCAGTGGTCCATGGCCCTTCTTCCTGTTTCTGACAAAAAATCTGAAATACCAAGAAGTTGTTTGGGTTCATATTGAGTGGGAATCAATTGTTTGAAGCCATTTGGTTAGACCAGTCTCCTTCTTTGAAGAAATTCTTCATGAAGTTCCTTGTGAGGTTGAACTTGAGAAAACTAGGAAACCTGTTTATAAATTGAAATTGAATTGTTTAGAACTTTGGGAAGCTATTGATTTGGTGTGGAGCCGCTTTCTTCAACCAGCCCCCCTCCTTTGGTGACATTTTTTCATCTTCTCCTGTGATCTTATGCCAGTGAATTGTTTTATGATTCCATTTTCAGTAGTCTCAAGCTCCTGCCAGCATATCTTTATTTTATTATCTGAGCCTTTATGTATCTAGATGTTTTGGGGGTAGTTCTTGCAAATAATCTGGAAAAGAGGTCAATTTGCCTGTTTGGCCTCACTTGTGTGGGTACATGCATGTCACAAATTATGTATTTGGGGAGGTAAAAAGCAAGTATACCAATGCAGGAATGCGCTGGGACTCTTTAACAATTTGTGGTCTGGTCCCTTTTGATTTTGATAAATTAAAATGTTAATTTGTGCTATATTTAAAACAGACTATGGAATATGTATTTCTAACATATTTATTTGAATGGAAGATTCATCTGGTCACATGATGTTATATGAATGTGAATAATGTGATAGTCGTATCATTGACACATAATTGGTTGTCATAGTGTAAAAGATAGCATCTCTTCCCGCTTTAGAGGCTGGTTGCAAAGCAAGCTACGCCTGCCTTGCTAGTGGCTATTTTACATCAAAAGATATTTTGTGTATCTTTTACAATTTCAAGTCAACCTTTTGGATTTTAATGGCTACTACTTATTTCCAGAATGAAGCACAGCTTGTTGAGGATGGTCTGGCTTTGTCTGTCTTTCCACCTGCTTCATGGAAATTTGGATCAAGCGAGGATGATCCTATGGACTCGGATGACATGATGAATGGTCGCCCTCGCTCTCACCCAGTTGCAATTCAGCAACTGCGTTTCAATAACTCCAGACAGATAATTATACCTACTGGGCGCATGAAACGAGATTTAAAGCAGAGAACTCAACCTAATGGATGGCTTCAGAGGAGGGTAAAGTTGCTTTCTACCTCATAACTTCCTTGTATTCAATCTAATTATAGATCATTTGTTGCTCTCAGTTTAGCACAAAATGCCTGGATTCAATCATGATAAGCCTGGATGGCACTGAATGTTTTAACTGGAAAATAAATTGCCATTGTTAAGATTTTCTCTGTATTTTCGTCTTACATTTCTTAGCATAGGTTTGGGAGATTTAGAGTAGTTATTGCTCCAACCACAAGGAAATAGAAATCTGTAGTCAAAATATAAATACAATGCGTAAATCATTGTTTGTTGTAACTGTCAGGAAAGGAGGCTTCTTGACAACAAGAAAATAGGAGACTTGCTGTACTTAGGCCAAAATTTTCTACTTAGTGTTAATTATGGAAATAACGTATGCTCTTTTCATTTTTTGGCAATGCATAATTTGGTCATAAATTGAAGATGTATGTTGAAAGTATTAAAATTAGGACTCAAAAATGCCCATATAGAATTTAAGATTTACAAGTATGGTTGCATGGTAAAATACTTTTCAATACTTGAGAATTTGGGATCATCATAATCCATTATAAGAAAGCCAAAAATCAATTCAGAGTCTCAAAAAAGCTTTCCCGATCGATTTCTTCCTCTTATGCCTGCGATCCTACTCTTGATTGGAATCTTGGGAGTGCCCGAGGCAAAGAAAGCAAGAGAGAAGGCTAGCGAAAGCCGATACTGTCGATTAGTAACTTAAAAAAGAGAAGTCAATATGATGTAATCGGATCATTAGTAAAGCTCAAGTTTGAGTAAAGTTTAGACATATCACTTTTATATAAAAAACTATGGTTTCGTGTGTATTTTTTCTTCATTTTTTTTCTCTGAGAATAAAACTTCGTCCACTCTATTTCCATCATCATTGAGAAATATAGATATTCTACTGTAAATCCTAGAATTTATTATATTGTATTAGAGCTTTAGAGAGGTCGTATCCATCAGAGCAAGAATGGTAGAACATATAGGAGAGATTAAGGGATATGTTAATTTTGGCGATGGTTATGGTCTCTGTATGACATCAATTCTGTTAACAAGATCCATGAATTATTTTTAGTGGGCTAAGGCCATGTAGGTTTTCTTGAAAGTAAGAGGAAAATAATTATATATTGAAGGAGAATCATTAGAAAAGCCAATTGAAAATTGACTCCGAGAAAATAGTCAAGTTATGATCTTGCTGTAAAATAATATGGAACTCATAGTCTGTAGTCAATGATAAGGTTTAAGAAGAAGCTAAAAGGCTATATTCAAGTAAAGATAATGCATCTCGGATATTTGAGATAACAGAATAGATGGTTAAAATCAAACAATTTAACAAATCTTTAGAAGAACATTTTGTTGGGATGAAGAATCTCTAGAATGAGCTATATGTGTATCAATCATCTACAACTAGCATTGAAAAATAAAATTAGTATAGGGAAGAGTTTAGGGTAGCATTGTTCTTGTCAACCATGAACAAAGAGTATGAATTAGTGAAAATTAATTCATGTTTGAGGAAAAAATACCCTCGATAATCATGTATGTTAGGTTACAGTGGGTGAATATACGATCTATGAGTCAGAACAATAAAATTGAAGTAATTATTGTGGTGATTGATAATAACAAGTCTTGGAAGAGGAGAGTCAAGCAGAAGCGGATGCTATTCAAGTAGAGAAAGAAGAATGGGTAAAAACAACGTCAAGTGTAATCATTGTGGAAGAATAAACCATACAACGAACAAGTACTGAGTTATACATAGAAGACCATCTATAACATACATCTTATAAACTACAAGACTATGTCAAGAATACCAAGAGAAGGTGGATAACTCAGAATATGCAGCTACTTCCAAAACAGTTTGCCTTGAACTCAACTAGGAGTATGATCAAGTAATGGATTTCAAAAAAGCATCATTTGCTGCAACTTGTATGACATACAAGATAGAATCTCCCTGGATTATTGATTTAGGAGCAACGAATCATGTGACTGATAATTTCAAAATTTTCACCTCTTTATCCAATATAATAGAGGTCAGACATGTTCTTTTGACTAATGGTGAACAAGTTTTAGCAAAAAGCAAATGTGAAATTCAAGCTTAAATATTGAGTCTCTCCCCATCTCTTCTTGGTAATTAGTTTCTTTATATTCTATTGTTAATAAGTCAATTGATAAAGGTTTTAAATTGTTGTGTGATTTTTTATTTCATTCGTTGTGTGCTTCGAGACTTTTATACAAGGGAGACAATTGATAGAGGAATTGAAGCTTGAATCTTCTTGACTATGGAGGATAGCAAGTTGAAGCTTACTTAAGCAAAAGGAAAAATTTACTTTTATAACATCATAGATTAGGTTATCTATCATTTTCTAAATTACAAATTATGTTCCTTAGTTTTAATTTTCTACTGGAATTTTTATGTGAAACTTGTGAACTTGTTAAACATCATATGAATACTTTTTCTTTAAGAATCAATAAAAGAAGTTTACATTTTTTTTATTTGATTCATAGTGATGTGGGGGCAACTAGATAGACATATCTAGATGAACTTAAATATTTTGCTAGCATCATTGATGATTTTTTTTATAATAACATGAGTTTATCTTAACCAAACCTTCAAATAGTTTTAGAGAGAAATTCAAAATCAATTTAGTATGAAAATTAAAACCTTTAGGACTGACAATGAAGGTGAGTACTTTTCCAAAGAACTTCGAGATGATCTTAGAGATAGTGAAATTTTATTTCAAGTTTTATGTTTAGTTATACCACAATAGAATGATGTAACTGAAAAAAAAATAGGCACTTGCTGGAGGTAGCAAGAAGTATAATGTTTTAACAAAATTTTTCATATAAATTTTAGGAAGATGCTCTTCAAACATATTTTCTAATAAATAAAATGGCTTCAATACTTCTTAAAGAGAGGAGCTATTTCAAACATTATTACTAGAAGGTAAAACCTTTCATATTTAATTTGAAATCTTTGGGTGCGTATGCTTGGTATAAGATTATAGTATTGATATGAATAAATTGCAATAAAAAAATATAAGATGTGTATTCCTAAGATATTTTGATATTTATAAATAATATAAATATTATGATCCTATAAAGCCAAGAAGATATATATTTATGGGTATCACTTTCTTTGAACATGTGCCCTTCTTTAGAAAAGATCCGAAAGACCATATTCTTCTTAATGTTAATGTCACTCATGAATTTGAATTAGTTCTGCTCATGTTTGTCAATAATCAACCCACCTTAATAAATGAAGAAGGAAAAAAAGAGATTTGGTATTGTTTAATTCAAGAGATAGAAGGGAGATATAAGTTAAGAAATCAATTTATTAGGCACTGTTTGATTCTGGATCAGAATCAGTATCAATTTTACTGAATCACTTTTGTAAATTAATATCTTTTTATCAAAATTAATATTTTAATAATTTAAAGTTCGAAAAATTATTTAAATTTTTATAATATTTAATTTAATAATAGTGTAAAATAAATAATATTAATTTTACAAGAAAAAAATAATTATAAAAAATGCTAATTTTGATCCTGATTCGAAATCAAACAGAAACTTAGTTATTGTCTAGGGAGGTCCAGAACCAACAACAATATAAGAACAACAATTGAAAACACAAGTATACTTGTTGCTTAAGTAGAGTATGTAACATATCTATAAGTCATTTTGTCTCATGAAAATTTGTCTCCAAGTTTTAAACACTTTGCTCTATTAATTTCAAATATATCATCACCAAAGATAGTTGACAGAGACATTGAAAAACTCAAAAGTGGAGGCAATCAATGGAGGTAAAAATAGAAGCACTACATCACAATGAAATTTGGGAGCTAGTTTTATTTTCAGAGGGCAAGAAACCTATGAGATGCAAATAGGTGTACATAATTAAGTATAAGATTAGATGATAGTATTGACAAATAGGAAGGTAGATTTGTTGCAAGAGGTTTTACTCAAACATATACTGTAGACTATTTTGATATTTTTTCCCTTCCGACAAAATTAAATTTATTAGCATAATTCTTTCTCTAGCTATAGATATGGATTGGAGTATAATTTAGATAGATGTAAAGAATATATTTTTACATGGGGATCTAAAGGGGGAAGCTTATATGAGAAAACCATCATGATTTGTACAAAAGAGTGAAAAACAACTAGTATGTAAGTTGAAAAAATTTATGTATGATCTAAAGTAGTCATCAAGAGTTTGATTTGACAGGTTTAGTACAACTCTAATATGTTATGATTTTCAGAGAAGTAGATTACTTAATTTTCATAAAGAAAAAAAAAAGAGAATTGTACTTTTAATTTATATAAATGATGTTATTACAAGAGATGATATGGAAGAAATCAAGGAGTTCAAGGACCTTTTGAAGACACAATTTGAGATAAAAGATCTTTGTAGACTTCATTACTATATCAACTTCCTTAGAATAGAAGTAGCTCATTCTTTTAAAATATTTATAATAAAAAAATATACACTTGATTTGTTGAATGAAATAAATTTATTATTGGGAAAAGAACACAAAACCACCAATGGACTCAAATCCAAAACTGTACTCTAATAAAAAATTAAAATAAAAATCCAAAACAATATAGAAGAATAATAGATGAACTGATATATGTAACAATTACTAGACCTGACATTGCTTTTGCTGTGAGTATTGTTAATCAATTCATGCAAGTCCTAAAGAAAACACATCTTGAAATAGTATGCAAAATTATAAGATATTTGAAAGGTAACTTAAGTTTAGGACTATGCTATAGAAGTAATGAGAAGATGAGTATAAAATGTAATACAAATACAGATTGGGTAGGATTAACATATGACGAAAGATCAGTTTGTTTGGGAAAACTTAATAGCATAGAAAAGTAAAAAATAAGGGATAGTTGTAAGGTCTAATATAGAGGCAGAATATAGAGTCTTGGCATTGGGAGTATGTGAGATTCTTTGACTACAGTTCTCAAAGAACTTGGATGGCATTTTAATCGCATCAATTTTCTAAATTGGTATGGTAGTGTTTGGATATGAGTGCCATAGTAGAAATTTCAAACATGTTTGGATGAGTATCAAGTAAGATGATGATTATGTGACAATCAACTTAACTAGTCCCTATCCAAACAAACCCATAAATGTTTTGTTAAATATGAAATGAATGTGATAGATATTGAAAGTGTTTTTTTCGTTATTTTTTTAGACAAATTGGACATTGAAATCTACTTGAAAAAGTTGTCATCATCTTGTTTGGGATGAGATTTGGGACAAACGAGTTATCAATGATAATCCTAGACTATCCCTGAAAAAAAGAGGCCGGGCCTGTTTGGTTGGGGTTTACCCTGGATTGTCCCTGAATTTATGCTAAACAACATTGGAATAGAGTTTTTCAAAACTTTTAATATCTACTCTCCTTTATTTCATATTTAAACCAAACATTATACCCTACCTCTGTTCCTATTACAAACTAGTTGACAATAACTTGATTCTATTCAAGGGGTACTCTTGAGCCAAATGAGCACCTTATTGTTCTTCACTGTTTGGCAATGTATAATTTGATCATAAATTGATGATTTGAACCCTAGTGATCACTGTCTAATGTTCAATGGCTTCTGTTGTTTCGAAGTTTAGGTCTGGGTGATTACGAGTAGATATTGGTCTGACTGCAGAGAAATTAGAAATCAGTGGTCAAAGCACAAAACAATGTATGAATCATTTTGGTTGTTGCAAAGTATCGGGAAAGGGGACTTCTCCACAACTGACAAAAGGGGGTTTTGGTGTAAGTTTACCATAGTGTGGCTATGGAAACAATAAATGTTTTCTGCTTCACTTTTGGCAACATATGATTTGGTCATAAATTGAAGATGTGAACCCAAGCAGTCATCGTCTTATAATCAATGACTTCTGATTTGTTCTAGACACTGCTGGTATCATTTTGTTTCTAGTCCATTCAGCGACATTCTTAATATAGTTTGTTGCTTGGAAGATTGATATGCAATTTATTATGAAATTATTGCAGGACCCTCATGAACCAATAATGTTGTTTACAAAGCCTCTAGATCCAGAGAGACTAGCCACTGCAGGCATCATTCAGCCACCTGATCCATCAGTCGAGAACGGATCTGCTGAGCCACCATATCGTTTCCATGGAAGGATTGGCCGAGGTGGACGTATCATCTTCGATCGAGTTCCAGTTGGAAACGGAAGTTCCTATTCACTGCCAAATGCCAAGCCGCCCCAACCAAATGGTTGAGCCAGTAGCTTTCCTTGAGCTTTCATTTCCATGCTTGGGCTGCAGGATGCATGCTGTCACAAGAAGATACAGAAGGATATTGTGCCACCTTATGAGATCATTCAAGCAGGTCTTGGGAAAATGGCCAGGTGCAATGTAGTTCATTTTGGGCATCTGCGCTGCTGCACGGGAGGCAGGAAGGCGACATCTATAACCAAGCTGATTGAACAAGTGTAGCTTGGCATGGGTATATTTCAGCCTGTTCGGCCAATATGGGCATGTTCAGTTGTTTTTTTCAACTTCTATTCATGCCTTATTTGACTGCCCTGCCTCCATTGTACAATTATTAGCATTACTCGGGTGAAAAGCCAGATCATTGTTTCTGCAATAGCTGCCCCCCCGCTTCTTTGTTTCCCAGTTAGTTAGGATTCGGTCATTGTATTTATTGTGCTAGTTTTACTGTATTTCTTATGACTTCAGTTTTAAATTTTTGATTCAAGGCATTGTTTGCGACAAGAGGAATTATGACTCTTGGGTGGAGCCGAAGTTAGAAAAACATATACAACAGAATAGTTACAAAATAATGTGTTAGATGCGTACCCTCCCATCTCATACAAAAGGTTTAGACAAATAATTAATTATATTATATTTTTAATCTTTGCCCTTGGAGGGCACCGAGGCAAGTTACTTAGATTTTTTAAAAAAATTATTTGGACAACCATGAAGAAAATCCAGCACAACCCACAGCAATGAAGCATCAATTCTCTATCAAACCAAATGAGCGACGGGATACTTTCCCAAATTGCTGCACCACACTTGATCCAGTCCAATATGCTTTAAACAAGTTTTGCATGTGTAGGTTTCCGTCAGACCATTTCTTTGCTTTAGCCTAACATTTGCATAAGCAAATAAAATAAATATTCATACTTCATCCAATTATACAAAACTGTGATCCAAAGCTACATGTGAGCATTTTATGGGTACTTGTTTCTTCATATTTTTCCCAAAGACTTCAGGATTTGACCATGAAATAATCAACCGACAAAAGATTCAACATAAGACAAGCTTCATTTTAAGGTTTGGGTAAAATTCAAAAAACGAAAATCCCATAATAACCATGGCTACAATCTATGAGGGCAGTTTGTTTTCCATGCCCTTTTATTTTCTTTGATGGGTAAGATGGATAATAATTCCAATTCTCCGCATATGGTTTGTGGAACTGTTGGTCATATTGAATTCTGAACAGCAACAACTGCATAAGAAATACGAGATATTGAGCCACTTAAGTTGCATGACATAAGTACAATTCACTCAACAAATGAAACACTATTATCTGAAGCAAATCAGAGAAATATGCTTTTTTTACTCTGAAATAATGATCAGTTGGTCCAGAGACAGTTTCTCTCATTCATCTACGTGCGAGTTCAACTTTCAATCTTAACACCTTTGAAGCATAAATTGTAGAATGCAATCCATGGTCAGAAGATATGATAACTACCAGATCATAGTGGGTACTCGGTGGTAGAATGATTGGACAAGATTACACCATACTGGTAGTTTCCTTTTCATGTTGCCTTCCAAATTTTAGTGCATCATAAACAAAATAGAAGACTTGCATAAATGCCTAACATTCTAAATGAGCAAGATATCTGAATAATGCGTACTATTTTTTCACACATCAAATTTGTTGCTCCTATCCATGATTTTTTAAGAACATCTGTGATGCGGGTTCATCAAGGAATGTGTAAGAGATGCCAATACTTCTAGTTACTAAATCATTTCCGGAAAAGAATAGGATAACTTCTCTACCTTAACATGTCAGTCCTATCCTGAGACCCTTGGCAGTTTTGAGACTTGTTCTTCTTTATGAATGAATTTTGATCGTCACTCCATTGCATCAACATGAATTGATAGATATAAAACAAGCTAAATGACACAAATTCTACAACATTATCCACGCTGAGGCATGTTGGGCATTGATTTAGCATAATGTCAAAAAACTGAAGCTGTTTGATTTTCATACCCATTCTCAAGCTTTGCACAACACAGATACAGTCTGAACTTCATGTTGGAAAACAGGCCTTATCCTAGACCAAAACTTTATGCTATTTTCAGACCAAGATCAGGCTGTACATATTTAATACAGTATGATGGCATGATCCTAGCATATACCATTAGGAAATGGAACAACCCATACAGAAACAAGAATATAACTTAATGGACCAAAGTGCAAAAAGCAATGGTGCGCTTGCATATTCAATGGAGGGAGCACAAATTATCAGAGACTTTGTATTAAGAGAACATAATCATTGTTTTCCTAGTTTTCCTTTGCATTTTTGCATGGCTTCAATCTCCTACATAAAGAAAGAATTATCTAATTATTAAAGGAACTAGGATAGACATTGCATGTCACCTTGTCCAAGGACTTGTGCCAAATTTGCGTCATTTTATCAGCAGTGCTGGAGGCTACCTGCAGCTCACTTTGGAAATAAAATTGGAGGATACAAAACCGTGGCCTGCCTTTAGACAATTTCCTAAGGGAAAAAAAATAATGATTACGAGGTAAAGGGGAAAAAATTGCCCCTTAGCTGTAGAAGCTACCTGGTCTACTTATAGCCTAATTCCTTCATCAAATGACGATAACTGTGGCCACGTGCTATCTGTTGCCATAGATATGATGCATAATCTCTGGAGTTCATTTGCATCCTTTCCTGGACAAGCCTGCAACCAAAAGAAAGATAATTGCTAATGAGCCTTGGAAAGACTAGCACTAGTCAACCTATGGTGGCTACTAAATTCCATCAACTCACCATCTGACAAAGACAAGACACCTCTGAATACCACAAGATATTGGACAAATGAAAGATGGATCTCTTTTTTTATAAAGCAGACTGACCTAAAAGGAAAGAAGGATTTATCAGCTATCATATTCTACAAAACTCACAGCACAACTATGATAAAATGAGGCAACTAGTCAGATATCATGTTCTCCAATAGACTACAATGAGTCTCTAGGTACCTTCAGCAAGGCAACAGTAGAAGGATCGTCTAATATTTCAAGACTACAATCAGCAAGATAATTTTCCTGTACACCAAAGCAGATAATAAAGGTTCATTTGGACAACCATCATTACAAGGAAAGGAAATATAAATTGCCATCGCTGACATGCAATCCATAGCAGAACGCTGCCAGACAAATTGTGGGAACATCTATATATTGAGGAACTATAAAATTTCCACAATGCAAGGGCCAACTGACTTAAAAGAAGCAAGTTAATAAAGAAAACTCTTGCATGGCTCCTTGATTATCCAGAATTGCATGCTATAAGAAAAAATAATTTCAGTGCATTCTATCTTCATATAACTATGATGGTCAATGTTGGTAAGCTTGATCAGGATCATTCACCCACGGTGCAACACCTCAGCAGCTGCAAACAGAGTTCTGAAATATTGAGCAACTATAAAATTTTCACAATGTAAGGGCCAACTGACTTAAAAGAAGCAAGTTAATTAAAGAAAACTCTTGCATGGCTCCTTATTATCCAGAATTGCATGCTATAAGAAAAAATAATTTCAGTGCATTCTATCTTTGTATAACTATGATGGTCAATGTTGGCAAGCTTGATCAGGATCATTCACCCACAGTGCAACACCTCAGCAGCTGCAGACAGAGTTCTGAACTTGGACTCTATTACCATCTGGATGCATATAAGACAGGATGATGACGACAACAGCATAGCATCATTCCATCAAGAACCCTTATATCATGTAGACAGGATAAACTTCAATTCCAACAGAAACTGTGGTGCTTACCCCAAATTCAGCATCTACAAAAGATCGGACAAAATCCATGAGTTGAATTTGCCCATGTCAGTAATACAGCAGGACCTTTACTGCATGGAGGATGTCTCCAGGGAGCTCCAAAAGGTAATCTATCTTCTGGAATATTCCCAATGCCCGCATCAGAAGCAAATTTTTGCAGTGCAGCTAATGCTGATTCCATGGCAGGGTTTACCACTGTCAGCTACTAAGCCAAAAAAGAGACAAGCTGATGACGACCCAGTCATAAAAAATGTTCGCAACAAAATGAGTAATGTAATACAAAATGGTACTAACTTGCAAATACGCCAATTAGGCACCAACTACATCCTCGAAACTACTACTGTTACCTTGGATTATCCTATAGGTAAAAAAAAAGAGTAAGTTATGCAATTCAACTTCCAGTAAACAGCAGAAGAAACATATACTAGAAAACCAGGATTTGCATATAAAGAAGACCATGAAGGTGATAGATTGCACTGCATTACCGTAACATGTTTTAATCTATTAAATTCAAGCCTTCAATTGCATAAGCAGAAACGTGGAAGAAGATTGAATTTTATATCTCTAATTTATGCATTCCACGTAGTGGAGATGGAGGGAACCTTTTGCCAGCTTGCTTTATTCATACTGAAAATGGATTATTGGAGTGATAAAATTATGTTCAGACTTTTATGAACTGGTACTGGGAGCTTAGTTCAGAATTCTTTCATGAAATGAGGTAGCTTTACGTAGGAAGACAGTGACAACAAGACAAGTTCCATAGAATAATAGCCATGAATCAAAGAGCTTAAGTGATGCAGATGGAAGAGAGAAGTCTATTTTAGTATTTTTTGCCAATTGAGGAACAAACTAAGTCAGTAGACACAACACTGAGTCCATCATTTGCCCACCTGTAACTGGTGATAAATCAACTTACAATGAAAACTATATCTCAGTTCATCAAGAGGAACAACTTAAACAAGCAACTGTGTTGATCGATATATATTTGGCCACATAAAAAGGAGAAAGGAAAGACCTACTCACTCCTGATAATGCGGATTAAGCTTGAAGGCATACAACTCAGAAAGGTGTCGAGGAGTTGGGCCAAGAACCTTATTGATCACTTTCCACTGCAGCTTCAAAAAGATCAATCAGTCATACCATGTGTATTAGTAACTCAAAACCAACTGTAGCGGTAAGTTGATGCATCTTTGGCCAAATAAATAGAAATGATTTCATAAAATGGGCAGAGAGATTTAGTACCTCAGATTCACTGAAGAAATCGGACACCATGTGGAGCCTAGCTTCTTGAGGTGTCCAGCCAAATGTCTGCAATCATCAAATAGTGAATGAATTCACAACACAAACACCTAAACTGCTTAAAATAACATAAAGAAAAGAACTGAAGCTGAACATATTCATAAACAACACCTTTGATAAAAAAAAAGGTCAAATCCAACTGATATAAATGCAAGTCTTGCTATGAAGAATAACTAAACAACTTCTCCCTTAACTAGCATGCCTCACGTGAGAGAAATACATCTTGAAAACCAAAATCCATGAAACAACAACTTTCATAAAAAAGGTCAAATCCAACTGATATAAATGCAAATCTTGCTATGAATAATAGCTAAACAACTTCTCCCTTAACTAGCATACCTCACGTGAGAGAAATACACCTCAAAAAAACCAAAATCCATGAAAGCATGATATGAATAATAGCTGAAAGCTTTTCACGAGTTAGTTTATGTACATCCTTAAGAAGGTCAAACTTGTAAAAGCAATAAAGATGTAAAGCCAAAAAATTGAATCAGAAGCAAATGACTCACCTGTCCGATGCTACAAGAAACACAGGCAAGCATCTCTCATCCACCCCTAAAGCAGCCAGCCTCCGTATGAAACTATCATGTACATTGCAGCAGAGACAGATGAATCATCCCTCTGAGCTGCCTTCCACAGAACGCAATGTTGTTTATCACCAGCTTTGGCTGCATGAAGAAAATGGTTTAAGAATACATCATACATGCATTTTTTATGCAGCCTTTTTTTTATCAAAGAAGTCCAGAACTAACAAAAAAATTTTGGGAAGAAAATCATGAGAAACTAACACACGAATGATGAATCCCACAAACATCCTAGTCAAAACTTGGGGCTTTAGCTATAAAAACTTTCAGTTAACTGCTACTAACAAAGATGCTAGCATAATGAATATAAACATAAACATAAACATATACATATACAACAACTGATGTCTTGACACAATCTAAGCACCAAGTAGCATAAATGAAAACTGTCTACATACAACAAAAAATGATGAGAAGAAATAAATCAGTGTAGTTGCAACCCTTTGATTAAGAAAATCCAAAACATTACAGCTGTAAAACAAAAACATCCAAAAACTCATCCAACACAAATTAGTTCTGGTCTTAATACACATGACATCAGCTATGGGGTTTTAAAATTCAAATTCCATTAAACAGAATTTAGAACACACAGAAGACCACCAATCAAGACAGAGGGTTAAAAAAAGATTCGTCAATAGCTACTGAATTTTTGAAAACAACAACAATCAGAGAATCTTGAAAACAAAAACGTGGTATGGGAAGCTACGGGCAGCATTTTGGCAAGCATCGGAAGTAGGGTTTGGAGTTTTGGAGCTTCACATGGTATGGGTAGCTATAGGCAGAATTTCGGCAATCATCGTAAGTAGGGTTAGGATTTTAGAGCTTCACATGCGGTGACAATTTCCGGCAAAAAAATGGCGCAAATAACACCTAATTTAATTGCCAAAACGAAACAAAAACCTTAACATTTCAAAAAATCCTTTCATTTTCCTTGGATTCAAGACCTGAAAGAAATCAGTCTTCGCGGCTCCAGACAGTATCTCCAGCAGCAAGCACGGCCAATCCGTCGGCGAGTGCGCCAACGTCCTCGAGAACCCTCCTTCCGATTGAGCTCCCTCACCGCCTACCGCCGCCATTCCTGCTGCATCCCCACCACCTGCTTCGCCACCATCAGCGCGGCCACCGCTTCCTTCATGTAAACCACCTCCTCCTTTGAATGCCGCCCATCCAACCCCTTCACCTTCAACATCCGCGTCCTCGAGATCACCGCTTTGTTACACAGAGCAGTGACTGAAGACGAAGACGAGTTGGTCTCAGCATTCGTCAGGCGGCGGAGGGAGGTGAGGATGCCGAGCCTGCGATTAAGGGCGGTCAGGACGTCCCGGGTGCCGACGACGCCGATCATGTGCAGCCATGGACTCGAGCTCCCGCTCCAGCGCCGCGCGTAGATCCGCGAGATCGGCCTGAGGCGCGGCGGCGGAGAATGAGGCCCAGGGGACGTTGGGGAACGGGGAGAAGTCGACAAGTCCGGTAACATGGGGGCCTTGGCTCTACGCTTCGAGGGGGCGGTGGCTGAGGAGGGAGGTCTTGCCGATGCCGGAGAGGCCGTGGAGGAGGAGAGGCTGGGGGACTACGTGGTGGTACGCGTAGTTGTTCAGGACGGTTTCCACCAGCGGCTGCCGGATGATTGGCCAGGCCCTCGCCGGCAGCGCCATGACTACTGCGGCAGCGAGAGTTTGGAAGGTGGATGCTGATGATGAAGGGATTGTTGCGTTTGACCCCTTGTTATATTGTGTATTGCCTCATGGATTCCTGTGGTTTGACATTTGTATATTCAACCCCTTATATTTCTGTATTAAAACTATCAAATAAATCTTTACAATCATTTATTTCGTAAATTATAATTAGAAGTCCCTAAAATCATTTATACCGGTTTCTTCAAATTGCATAATTCTGCAAAAATTATTGTAAAAATAATGATGAGGTTAAAATGGAAAATTATGATTGGAAGAACATTTTTGTGATAATGTAGGTATTAATATGGCATTTTAAAGATCTGAGAGATCAATATGCAAATACCATATATTTCGGGTTTCGGATCCGGGTAAAAAGCCCATCGGGCACCATAAGCCGCTCGTCTTCTCTGTGCGCCGCGCTCTTCCTCACATGTTCTACTCCTCCGTCTTCGAGCATGTTCAGCGGCAACGGAGGCGTCGTTGGCGACAAATGGGCGATGAGGATTCTGTGGCTCTGCGCCATCGGCAGCGCCATGAGTACGCATCGATTCCTCCCGAAACCACAAAGCATCACAAAGCAAAAGATTCGAGCATTTTTTGCTTGGGCTTTTTACTGTGATTTGGTGTTGTTCTCAGGTCTGTACATGGTTGCCGTGGAGCGGCAGATGAAGAACCGGGAGAAGATGCTGGTGGAGAGCCTCAAAAGTGCCGGTGATGGTGAACAAGGCTGAGGTTTTTCGCTAGATGAATCGTGGTTGTCTTGGGTTTGGACATCAGTTTTTTTGGAGTACTATTTCTCTGTTTCAGCTTGGATGTTTTCGAATTATGTGGAATAAATATGTGTAAATGATAGCCAGTTACTGCTTTCGTTATTGAAATTGTACCTTGCTTTTGTGGGTTGTGTGAATTTTGAATTGATATTTTGGAAATGCGTTGAGTTCTCATCTGGTTGATATGTCGATTGGCTGTGTGGTGGCTAGTTTTCTGGATTAATTGTGTATATGTGGATAGGTTTGATAAATAGGATTGCAGCTAGCAGAAGAGGGGCTGTTTTTCTTGGGCATTACTCTGGTTTTGGGGTTCTATTCTCCCATTCATTGAAAGTTTTTAAAAATCTTAAAGCATAGACAATAGATATATGTCAAGTGAAGGTTGAAATAATTGAAGTTTATACTGTGTCACTTGCTAATATATGAAAATGTGAAGGAGTTTGTATGGATGATTTAGATGGTGAAAGTGAGTTCATAGGGATGCTGCTCATCAGTTGTGAAGCTTGGGGTTTGATAATGCATTTAGCTCTCTCTACTATGCGGAGGAGTACTGTGGAAGGAGGAGGCCCTTTAAAGTTGATATTGGACTGAATTTGGCATGTTCCATTACATGCTCTATCCTTTTTAATTAGGGAGATATGCATTTTGTAATGTAATTGAAGATCTATAGAAAATGCAATCGGGAGCTTTCTTTGACCACTTTGCTTCTTGTCTGAATAAATATTTTCATTTGAAATCCAATACAGGATGCAACTATCTCTTGTCTTGACTAGCTTGCTTCTCTGCTTTGGGATGTAAAACATCAATTATTTGTCAACAATCAAAAAACAATCCTTATTCTTTTCGTGGTAGAAGTCTGTGGGCTGCTTTGTAACTGGGTTTTGGATGTATTAAAAAGGCAAGTCTTGGTATGGTTAAGCTGGCAAGGAAACGTGTTAGTGAGGCTCGGCCAAAGGCTGAAATTTGTGTAGTCAAGGGATAGAACACCTTCTGACCTTTGAGAAAGGTTTCCTTCATATAAGGCTTGTGTCCTAGACTTTGTGGAACATGTTCGACATCATAAGTGTGATTTCCAAGCTGAGTTTGTGCCTTTCAATATTGATGCACAAGTATTTTGAATTATCATAAATACTCCGTTGTGTCTTCAGGTAAGCCTGATGCATAAATGGTTCATGTGCTTAAGAGAACAAAATACCATTGCCATTCTTGATTTGGATTCCCTATCCTCAAGGACGCAATGAGTTAGGATGGAGTTGAGCAACATGACTTACTTTTCCTTTTTGTCAGCCTAAAAGGTGATTTTGGCAATTATGCTGCTAATTTTGTGAATTCTTATATGTTGGATTATATCTTCACATGTTTTAATGTTTATCTCATTCCTTCTAGCTGACAACTATGTTAAATCCAAACTCTTCATCTTACACCTTTGATTTTCAGGACACTAGTTTAGGAAATTCTGCTGAACTGTACCTAGTTATGGCCTTTTGTTGTTTTTTGTTTCATGATTGTCATTTCTTTGCTTTAACCATCAACCAAGCCCTGTCTGGTGGCTGTCTATTTTTCTTCAGGATCATTTTATTGACCTTATAACTATGTCTTTGTCTAGCTCGATAATGACATGTTTGTCATGATCCCAATGGTATGGCTGCATAAAATTTCCTAACAAAGATGTGCATCTTTTGTATTGAATTTCTACTGGGTAACGTAAGCAAGGCTATTGATACCTTCTAATGTTTTTGGACCTTGAACTGGGTTCTCTCTAACATAATACTGACTGATTTTTCTATATATAGCCTCTTAATTTCCTTCAGAAAATTGTTTGTCTTCTTTATAAATTCCCTTTACTATAAGAATTTGTTTGTTGCAATTGTTTGATCTGTTAGTTGTGTATCCAAGATAACTCTTGGTCTTCCATTTTCCAGCAGATGTTAAGAGGGTCACTTTTGGCATAGGTGATGTTTCTAACTTGAAATCACATAGGATCATAACTCTCAGCCTACCTCAGAGCACTTCTTTGTAGCAGTAAAATTTGTGTCTTTTGCAGCAATAACAAGAGATGTTGGCTATGCTTGACTTGCAGATTCTGCTAATGTTGTTTCTCTTGAAAGCCATGGTTTCTTGTTACTTGAATTATCATTCCAGGAAACAAGGCAGACTTTCCCCTTTAATCTGCTCTCTGTTCTGAAAGGATGTTTTTTCTTGAAAGGCGTATGATGAGGTTAGCAAATTCATGCTAACATAGCAAACTTGGATCACTTTCTTTCATTTATGTTTAAACAATGGCACTGCCAGTTTGTTTTGTGCCATGCTATACTAAAGATAGTAATCTGCAGACCACAAGAAAAACTGTTGATAAAATGTTGTATAGTCATCCTATCCAGTTTGCAATTAAGTGTTCTGGCACTTGGAAACTATTGGATATGATGCCATAAAGAGGGAGGGATCACTTTGTGGAATGCGTAGATTGCTGGATGTCCTGATTTGGAAATAATATTTATCTATTCAACTTTTCATGTAATACCTTGTCAAACTGAATCATGTGACAATGGAAACATCATGTGTACTAGCAGCCAGCTAGGGGCTTTATGCCTACCATGGTTATTTTGGATCTGGCGCAGCATTGAATTGACATGAATAGTAAGGTTTATATATTTGGTTGACTTGTATGCTAAGGTAATATTCACGACGGATACAAAGTAACCATCAAGATGCCTAATGGGGATATTGATTCATCTATGTGACTGTTGCAAGCTTTAATAATCACAGGCATGGATGAATACCCATAAACTTTTCGTTCAAATCAGCAGAAGGATAGATTTGAACTGCTGCTTTCAGTTGTTTGGGTATTTTAGCGTATGGTGCCTTTGTGATACTTGTACATATGGTCTGCCAGTTCTTCTCTTGCATTGATTATAATAGAGCTCTCACTGGATCCAAGTCTGGCTAGATGATATCTTTCAGTTAAGCAGGGTTTGCAGAGATATATGATTTGGACAATTTGACAAACTCCATGTTTTGTGAACCAGATAAAATGATGTTTTGGGAGCTGTGCTTGTTGCTGTCAGGACAAACTGTAACGTTGAAGTTGGGAATATTGCCGGATAGGAACTTTCTTGTCCCAGCAATTATGTGTTTCTTTCTGATATTTATGCCAGGCTGATTGCTGGATCATGTATTGAGAGTCACAGGTTGAACACTTCATGAGGGAATGGGGTTGGGAAAAAAATTGATTGCAGTTGGATCCAGGTGAATCACGAGGTCCAGGTATTCCTATGAAGTGCCTTGAGCAACGTATCTAAAGGAAAAATGAGTCATGTTCTTATGGATTGAGTGCATTAATACCTAATTTTACATCAGGATTCTGATTGGTTTACTGCTGGCCTTATGATGGCTTTTATGGATTAGTAGTTTCAGGTTCCTCAAGAATTTGTATGCTTATAGGGTCATATCATTGACCCTAGAGATTGAGTGAATAAATTGTCTATCAATAGACAGACTGACCACACACTCCTTTGGCCTGGCAAATAGTAATTTAAACTGGTTTCTTGGACATGCCAGTTTGTCATCTCTGTCTTGAATACATAGGAAGTAGGGTTAGTTTCTTAGGGCAGTTTCATGTGAACCCAAGAATAATAACTTTTCTTCTAACTGCATACAGAGGAATGGAAAGACTGCTTTTGTCCAAAAGCATGATCAAGGATGTGCAAATGATGTGCTGAACAGGAAGAAGCTAGTTTGACTTCAGGTATTCTACAAATGCAACATAATTAGCATGGAGCTTTTTTCACCTCAAAACTTTGTTTATGTTGTTGGTTTCTTGCACTATTCTGTTAATTTGCTTCTGAAAATTTCTTGGTGAACATGTATCTCATAATTGCTTTTAAGAATATGATTGTTAACTGTACATGGGCTGCCAACTTGCTGGCACCCTCTCCTTTATTTTACCCTTCAGTTAGTTTTATTTGAGCTTTATTTACCACCTGATTGTTGTCATTGCCATCCTGTCATGCAATCCTCCTGGAACACCTGAAACAGACTGCAACTGTGTACCTTCCGGCTGTTGGGCAGTATTCTAGTCTTAATGGACTTTCTGACTAATACACAACATCTCCATGATGTTTAAATATAGTATTGATCACTTTTTTTTGTTAATTTTTTCGATAAAATTGCCTGAGAAACTATATTTGGATTGTCGAAAACAGCACTGTTAGGGAGGTGCTACACAAGGTTTTCTTTAGTCAAAATGTTGAGCACTGTTGCATAAAGGTTGACATCTTTACAGTAGTTCTGCTATAAAATGTTGAGCCCTGTTA
The DNA here is from genome assembly GCA_005019695.1 of Trichopus zeylanicus subsp. travancoricus. NCBI lineage: Eukaryota > Viridiplantae > Streptophyta > Magnoliopsida > Dioscoreales > Dioscoreaceae > Trichopus > Trichopus zeylanicus. The sequence continues at coordinate 309,880 of RXID01014368.1, forward strand.
CAGTATGTTGTTGTGGACACCTCTTTTCTTCGCGGAGTCGATGTTTGTGTCCATTGGCATGCGAGGAAGCTGTAGGATAAGGAATCCCATGTGCAAAAGATTAGTCGATCCTTCTGATTGATAAGAAATCAGCCTTGTAGGTTAGAGAATCTGTTTTTGAGGGTGGGTCTACAGAATGCAGTATTGGTAGCTACTGATCTTCACCGAATGCTTGCCTGGAAAATGCAACAGGTTAACATTTGGCCATTTGAGACAGATATTTTGAACGCGGAGATTGATAAAATATGGAACTAAAACATTTAGCTGCTGAAATCTTTGCATATTTGCTTCAAGTCACTGATCTTCATATTTGTGTATGTCTCCGTGAAAACTTCCCCATTATTGTGGATATCTCCTTGGCACAATTCTTCAAATAATACCCTATCTTTACCAGGTAAACTCCTTGACGTTTTAATTGTTTTACTAACCCCCCAGTACCTCCAGTTGTGTTAGTGTCTTTAGCAAAGACTCCCTGCTACTGAATTTCTCCTAAGCAGGGAGTCCTGGACATTTGTTGAAAATTCCTAGGAATTATACACACATATGATGGAGGTATCTATGGCAAGAAACAAATTTTCAAGTGCTTGCATGCAAAAATTCCGGAAAAAAAGCCAATGAAAACTCCCTTGGATAAGAGTTTGCTTGACCTGAAGCTTCAAGTCTTCCTGCACTCAATTCCATCTCTCCCTTTTTCTCTACTTTATAGACCTTGTGTTGGGCTTAGGACAAGCCAGGGTTTAACCTTTGTAATGGCAAAAATTTTTATGTGCATGCAAACTCTGCATATGGGGAATCTTTTGTGTAAATAGTCCGCTAATACCGCTGGGAGCAGGAGGATCATGATGCAAGCCCCATCTTTTCTCTCTCAGTCTCATCCTCACCACCTTTCTTCATCAGCATCGCCCACTAAACAACCTCCTCATCGCTAAATGCTTTTGTTAATATAATCCAAAGGTGGTAGTTATGCCTATCCCTTTCATTCTGATGCTCTTCATTTCCACCTCTCTTTGTTTCGCTACTAAACCCACAAAGCTGGTATTACAATCAACTTGGATCTCTGTCTCTTGCTACCAGAAACGCCCACCAAATGCCTCATCTTTTGATTTTAAATTCCCAGACAACAACAAGTTGTTAATTATCGTCGAATATGCGAGGCGTTGGCCGCCCGGAAAGGCGGATTAACTTTCTTAATTAAAGAACTAGGAGATAAGAGGATCTTCTCAACTTGTTTAAATTTTTTTGCAGCTCTTTGGAGGAGAATCTGAGACTAGACTACTTCCCAATCGAGGGGGTGCACTTTGACTTAAATCAAAAGGTGAGTGGAGTAAAAGCAGAATGTTTTTAGTAGCAAAGCAGACGGGGGAGAGGAATATTTCATCCTGATATCTCTTTCCATTTAAGGCGAACGTACAGGTTATTAGTGTGGCCTGTTTCTAATTCGCAGCTAACTGGTTGGAGATGAGTTCTTCGAATTGACATTGCCTCTATTTTCTGTTCCTGTTCTTATCTATTCTGACTTTTGTTAGAAGAACATTTATTTCGACCGGACATAATAGTGAATCAAAATCGTAAACAGTGTTAGATAGGTAACAAAGCGTCAGATCTTCAGTGGATTCTTTTTTCTTTTATGAAGAGAAGGACCAGAGTGATTTGGTGGCAAATGATAGTTATCTCTGAGAATTGGATACATCATAATCATGTTCTTTTCAGGATGTGAATAGGGGATGATGTGATGCAGACGCACTGGAGCCATCTAGATAGAAACTAACAAGGGGGCCGGTATATCTTCGCGATTTATCCGTTACTTATTTTGCTGCTATATTGTTTTCTGCTTTCTTTTTGGCTGGATATTTTTGAGATGGTTCATGTGTCATCCCAGGAAGAAGGTGGCAGTACATGATATTTTAGTCTTCTTTAGGTACTGACCAGGATTAGATCCCAGAAATCCAATATAATGAGTTGTACTTTATTGTATGGTGTTTCCATTAATTGGTTTTGACACATTAATCAGATTCCAACTCACTGAACTGCATAATATTCTGATTTACTGAATTGTAGCACATGATGTTGATTTTGTGCATGCACAGAACGGCAACTGAGTTTCAGTGAATCGCAATCGTTGGGATTACATTATGACAACTGCGAGTTGCAGAAAATTGCTTCAGGTTGGGTGAGTGAAATCTTGGTTGCTTTATTGATCTATATATATACATATCTATCAGACAGATTTGGTGAGCATTCAATGGGAAGAACAAAGGCACCATGCTCATTGATTTCTTGGGCATAGATTCGGCGAGAGAATAGTTTGACTTCTGGAGGAGGAACTCAAACAATAAAGGTACAAACAATTAAAAGACAAAAGAAGAAGGCTGGGAGAGAAACGAGATGGGGAAAGTAAGAGAGCAAGCAGGTAATAATTCCAATACATTGGAGACACAATCAATCGGTTGTCACCTCCTTCTGCCTGCATTGTACCGGAATGCGCATGTGCACTCGTTTTTTCTAATTATTTTTCTCTTGTGATGCAGACATGAGAACGCTACATGCTTATTTCTAATTATCCTCTTTAATTATTTGCTCCATTCCCCGGTCTTTGTTATTTGGCTTGCTTTGCTAAAGTATTAAAATTAGTTCAATAATATAATTAAATATGATTATTTTATTTTTTTATGGTTGAGATTGAATAAAAGACTTATGATTATATTTGGTCACGCTGTTTAATCAATTTTAGTCTTTTACCCGATAGAGTCGGTAACATTAGGTTTCCCATGTTTATTGTGAGCAATTATTACATTCGGTCACTTTGGTTTCGCTTCTGTTTCAGCGTCCCAGGGGCATTTGGTTCGGTATATATGGCGCGTTTATTCTATTAGATTTTTAGGGTGTATTTAATTCAGAATTAAAATCAAAATTATTTTATTTTTAATCAGTCTACTATTTAAATATTAAAAAGATAATCAGATAATTTTTGTGTTATTTTAAAAAATAAATTATCATATTATTCTCAGATTTATTCATTTAAATTTTAATAAATAATATATCTAAGGCACAAAAATTTAAAAAAATTTAAATCATTTACTAATCAGACTAACACTCAAATACTAAAAATTTAATAAAATTATTTTTTTTACTTTAATCTTGATCTTGAGCTTCGTCTCTCGAAACAAACGATAGTTTAGATTTCAGGAATCTTGATATTATTAAATTTATAAAAATGAGAAGAAAAAAAAATACCCATATATATTTTTTTTAAATTATTAAATGCATAATTTTTTGAGTAAAATTTTTTTTAAAAATAAATTATAAAACTCAAAATTCAAACGCGTTGGCTGTGAATAGGATTGAAAAACTTTACCAATTAGTAGAGCTTGAATTAATAAAACAAAAAAATAATATTTTAAATTAAATTCAATATATTTTAAAATTTAAAATTGAAGTTAAAATGGAAATGCGACTGCAACTTAAAATCTTAGTTCGGAGGATTTCGACGTCCAATAAAACAAATATTTCTTTAATTTACGTTGTGCTATAAAAATCTTGTATTTGTGTTATACATTGCATTTCCCTGCGGGAGATTCTGTGGCAGATGCCGATCTCCGCTGTTCTGCTGGAAATGAGAGCGGCGAAGATGATTGCGAGCATGGTAACGATGGAACTAGTGCTCAAAATGTTGACAGCAAATGTTAAGTTAAGCGACGAGCGTTTCTAGCCTTTCGACTTTGTTTGCAATTTTGACAAAAATGTTGGCCTTTTATGCAAAATCCCAAGATTTTCACTTGGTTATGCACAAATATAGCTGTATCCTTCCAAGAATATACAAACAAATAAATGATAAATAATTAAATATTTCTGTTAGATATGCAAATATAGGGAAGAGACCAAGTCCCTGAGTAGGATCTAGTAGATGAGGTATGTACATCTGATAATAGCCATTATTCTTGACACTTAATTTACCAAAGAGAATGATACTAGAAATATAAGCTATACACATGGGACCTCACACTTTTATGTGCACACACAACCTTCCTTTTCCTTTCTCCTGTCTCTTTACCTTGGTATATGGGTGCTAGGCTTGTAGGCTTTTCTGGAAAGCCATTGGGAACTGAAGTGCATTTGGGTTTTCAGGAGAATGAATGATGAGAAGCTCTTCTCTGCTTGTCAAGAAGATGTATATCCTGGCTCATTTGTGGGTCAATACAGAGACCCTTTTGAAACACAACACTATTAACCATTGGAAACAAAAAAGTTTTTCTTTTTTCTTTTTCTTTTGTCCTTTAATTTTTAATAACAATATAAGATCTCCACCTATATGCATCAAACGTCAAACTTGACATGAAACTGAGTAGTGGTTTTGGAGCACTTCATTCAGTGGAGAAGGAATAACAATAGTAATATATTGTTAACAACATTTTGTGGGGCTATCTCATTGAAATTCCTGTTGCTTTTCTGATAATATACAAGGCAAGCACTGGCCTGGCCCCCCTACATGCTCATGACTGTCTTTTCTTTTCTTTCTCTGGCTTGAACTCCACTCAAAACTGCTCTAGCTCCTTGTGTTTAATATTATTCTTTTTGCACACTTGCCTTTCCTGAATCCTGCTATTTGCTCTCTTTTGATGAAGGGGGTAGAGAGACCAAAGAGTGGTTACTTGAGCAAGAACTAGGATGAAGAAGGGTGGACTTTGAAGCATGTCAAATCAATTAGAAATTAATGTGAGTTATGGATTCAACCCCAAAGCCAGGTTTTTGCTATCTGTTTTCCTTTGATTTTTGCCTTCCTTTTTTCCCATTTCTTTTGCAGTATATCCCATGCTTTGTCTGTGTGCTGCTTGTACCTATTAACTCTCCTTTTTCCTTTTCCTGATGCCTTGCAGTGCAGAGGGAGCAGTAAGAGATTCCCTTGCAATTTTGGGGATGAGAGGCCTTTCAGTTTCATCCCTCCAAGATTTAGTAAGCTTTCCCCATCCTACTCCTTTCCCTTGATTGGTATTCATAGCAAACAGAGAATTACATGTGCCCTTATATATACAAAATGGATACAGATGGATCTGTTTCTTGCTGTTGAGCATCATTTACTCATAAGAGGAAAAGCAGAGAAGGGAAGATCTCATGTAAGAGCTCTATGTATGTCTATATTTTTTGCAGGCTGATGATGATCATGATGCTATTCCATTTGCTTGCTAATGAGCTGATGTGAGGGAACATTGGATGTCAACTTGTGCTTCCTCTTCCTCCTCCTCTTCTTCTTCTTGTTCTCTAATGGAGATTGCTTGCTGATGGAGCTCTTTCTTTGTTTTTGGTACTGAAGAGAAGAGAGTGGGGGAAGCAGGAAGTTATCTGAAAGCCATCAATGAAGATCCCGCACATGGAGACAAAAAAAGAGATGGTTGGAGTCGGGTGTGTCTAGTCTCTCTTCATCCATTCGAGTCTTTGCGTGTATAGATCAAGATCAAGAAGATTTAACCCACCAAAAACAAAAAAGAAAAGAAAAGAAAAGAAAATTATGTTTCTCTGCAGATACCCTCTTCCACTTCGCTGAGGTTTTCTCTTGTTTTCCTCAAATCAATCCATTATTACTGCATGGCTTCTCCCTCTTGGAAAAGGACGTACAACAAATAGCATATAAATAATCTCTATATAAACTATAGAAATCCTTCCTATTATTTAGAAAGAGAGAAAGAGAAACATTGTGAACAGTGTATCTACTCCGTCTCTATTACATAGATAAGCTGCTATTGCCTGCCCCTCTGTTTTTGGCAGATGATGTCCTGTCAAGGAAGCTGCTCTCTCAGATGTTCTTCTATTAAAGCCTGGGGATGCATCCCCTCTCTTCCTCTTCTCCTTTCCCTCCTCTTCATGTCCTTGCACCTCAACATCCCATTCACTTCCTCTACTTCGTCTTTTTTCTACTTCTTGAAATGCTTAGCTCATTGAAGTCCCATGAAGAAGGTGAAGATGACCAGCCCCACTTCCTCCACCACCACCACCCCAATCTTCTCCCTCACATCACTCACACTCGCCAGCTTCTGATCACCTGCGCAGAGCTCGTCCACCGCGGGGACCTCCCCGCCGCCCGCCACGCCATTTCTCTTCTTTCTGCCGCCGCCTCCCCGGACGGAGACTCCTTCGACCGCCTCGTCCACCAATTTGCCCTTGCCCTTTCCCGCCGTGTCGACCGCCTCTCTCTTGCCCCTTCGCCACATGCCGACATCGGCTTGATACACTCCTCCTACCTCTCTCTCAACCAAGTCACCCCCTTCGTCCGCTTCGCCCACCTTACTGCAAACCAAGCCATTCTCGAGGCAGTGGAGGGCCGCCGGAGAGTTCATATCTTCGACTTCGATACTTTGCATGGGGTGCAGTGGCCGCCATTGCTGCAAGCCATTGCAGAGCGGTCCGATACTTCCGATCCTCCTTCGATCCGGATGACTGGCACCGGCGACGACCTTGAAGTTCTTTGCCGCACCGGTGACCGTCTTCGCACTTTCGCCGACTCTCTTGGTCTCCCTTTCCAATTCTACCCTCTTCTCCTCCCATCTGCCACTAGCTTCACCACCAATACTAGTGTTAGCAGTAGTAGTATGGCAAGTAGCTCTTCTTCTTCTTCTTCGTGTTTTCAACAGCAACCCGGCGAGACCCTCGCCGTGAATTGCGTCTTCTTCTTGCACAAGCTGCTCAAAGAAGGCAGCTCCTGCAGCCGCGAATTCTCTCTTTTTCTCCAGGAAGTGAGGGCGATGAACCCTGCAGTGGTGACGGTAGCTGAGCACGAGGCCAGCCACAGCTCGCCGATCTTCCTGCAGAGGTTCATGGAGGCATTGAACTACTACTCGGCAGTATTCGAATCATTGGAGGCCACGCTGCCGCCAATGAGCAGGGAACGGGTAGCGGTGGAGCAGGCGTGGCTAGGGCGGGAGATTGCAGGTGTCGTGGCCGGGGACGAGCGGCACGAACGGTTCGATCGGTGGGAGTCGGTGATGAGGGCCGGCGGGTTCGTCAACCGGCCGCTGAGCCCGTTCGCCTTGTCGCAGGCTCGGCTGCTACTCCGGCTGCATTATCCGTCAGAGGGGTACCAACTGCAGGTGGTGAAGGACTCATTCTTCCTTGGCTGGCAGAACAGGCCCTTGTTTTCAGTCTCTTCTTGGCATTGAGGAGCATGCAACAATAACTTAGTAGGGGGGACCGAGTTCCTAATCTTTTTTATTCAACAAACACTTGACATATATATAATCATATTTATATATCTTTCTTTTCTACTGCTTCTCATTCTCTTTTGATGTGCTTGTTTGGTGATTCTTCTTTAAAATGTAGAATTTTGGGAGATATATATGATTGAATAGAGTTTAAATACTATAGAGAGAAGCAGAAATGTTATTGAGTAGGATCCTAGGTATAAACCCTAACCCTAGTTCTGCATGTTGCATGGGAATTTTTTTGGAATATATGAAAAGGCAAAGGCTATTCCCCGCCATTTGCTCTTCTCCTTCCTCCTCTCCTTCTTCCAATGTGAGATAGGGCTGTTGCACCATTTGCTTCCCACCTCACATTTTGATTTATATATATATCTCTTTGAATCTTACAAGAAGGTGTTTAAAATATTGGTTTCATCTCTTTCACCACTGGTTTTTGAGGCTTTTACTCTGGGTCTGGTGTCTCTCATCTTTGACTTGTTTATGCTAATGGGTGCCTCACCAAATGCTAAATTATTCCCAACTCCTCATGTTTGCATGGCTTTTCACTTGTATTCTCTTGTTTCTTGTGCCCAATACTTTGTTTTGTTACTTGCAATCATTCCTGGCAACCACTAAACAAACTTTTTCTAAAGAAACATCACCAATTTCTTTGTTGTGAGATGGTTGGCTTGGGTTCTAGCAGAGCAATGATCACATTTAGGGCTGGCTTTCTTATGGAAAGGAGGCCGCATTATGTGTTGAGATATCCCTTTTCGTCCTGTGCTCTCATGAAGGGGGGTTTCCTTCTTGTTTTCTGCACCCATGCTCCCTAGATATTCCTGATGGCCTTCGTCTCAGGGAGTGCACCCATATCCATTCCATTTCCCCTCCACCTTAAATTCTGGCTCTTGTCCCCTCCAAGCAAAGTCATGGGATTTCTAAACAACAACCTTCTTTTGGTCACCTTGCTCCCCTTTCTATACAAACCATCCCCTTTAAGGAGCCACTTCCCTTGGGATCTTGCATGCCTGCTGGTTTCCCCAGGCATCCATTATTCCGTGCATACGTCTGTGTTTGTGTGTGTGTGTTTCCATCTCATACTTAATACCATTTATGGTTTATAATTAAAGAAGCCCTGTGAGATAGTTTTTTTCGCTGGTTTTGCCTAATCAGTCTTGTTCTGTGATGACTTTTGGTTTTTCTGCACCGAAGTACCACAAGAATTTGGAATATGACAGGATAGTGTACCAGCTGATTTAGAGGGTGAGATGTTGAAGAAGGGTACTGTCGAGGAAATAGAATAGAGATCAGTATATAACTTTCCTTTGGTTCAAAAATAAAAAAGTACATATGACTTACCTCTTCATACACATGAAGCCTCTATATATTGTAGATATCAATCTGCATAAACGCATGTTCTCATGATTAACCAAGCAAAGTCTTGAATGTGGTGATAGTTTATGTATCATACTTGAAAAAACTAAGGATCAAATAAGAGACCAGTAACACGCAACTCAGTAGAATGGCAAAAGAAACTAATCTCTGTGCAGCATTCTTTCTTTTATTTTAGATAGATACATTTTTTCCCCCAGACTCTTGCGTCTGCAGCATTTGATGGCATCAATCATCAACGCAACCCGTGCTCACCGTCTAGCTATTTTGTGATGTGCATGTATGAAAATGAAGATGCCACTTTATTGGTAAAGCTGCATGTATATGAATAACCAGAAAGAAATCAGCGCTTTTTAGCTATGTGCACTTGCATGTATGAGGATTTTTTCCATGTGTATGCTTGTAGATAAAGCAATGAGGTAGCTTGATGAGGTGGATAAAGGATCAAAAGAAGTACTGATGCATTTATTGCAATGATGGATCGGAATGGGATATGTCATAGCTCAAGTATCTGCCAAAGAGATCCCTACATTTATTTTCTTAATGATTGAATGCTGGGGATGGATAAATTTATGGGATCATTTGCTGTCCTCAATTATCTCTCCTGATGATTTCCATCCATTTGGAGAAAAAAATGTAGCACATAGTTGTCTCTTGAATCTGTTTGTTTGATCTTATACTTTTTTGGAATATAACATAAGTTCATAAAAAAAATTTATAGAAAACAGGCATGAATATGCTGATATTTTATGACACGTTTATGGGATCCTATGCATAGTGCATGGTTTGGTTTTTCTTGTGTGCCTTCGCTACATGAACTCTGAGAAAGATGTCACTAAAGTCATACACTTTCAACCCTAGAATGCCAAGTGGTCCTTCACAAATCAGAACAAACAGTGACATAAAATGGAAGCAAGGAGAATCATCTGCAGGTTTGTATCTTAGGGTTTCTGACCTAAAAGATCCTATGGTGATTTTGTGCTTATTTTTTAATGCTCATTCCCCACAGGAGAAGCCTTGAAGGGACAACAACTTCATCTCTCTGCAGAATGAACAGCTGATGGAGAGAATCCAAGTGGAATACTTGGTCCACTCAAGTCAGCAAGGACACACAGCTCCTCAACCCTAGCCTCTCATCTGGATTCATTTTATTCTAATGATTTCTTGTGGGTCCTTAGAATTTTTTTATAGGACATTGCTGGGCTGTCATATACATATTGCTGACCCTAACCCAACCAGATATGAATTAGTATCAGAAAGTGAGGTGACTAGCTAGGAAAAGGTTTCTTCCACAATCTAAATAAACTCGGAGCATTTCTGGAATTGAAACAGAAGAAGAGCTTTGAATCAAAGTATGATAACCAGAAAAAAAGGGGGGGTAAGATGAGAAAAATCATTAAAGGAATGAGATCAGGAGAGGCCAAGAGCAGACTAAGTGAAAAATAAAAGGAGGCGACTGTAATGTGAGGGTGGTGTGAAGAAGAGGATCTTTTTGGTTGTAGGAGAGGGTTGTTGAGGAGAGGCATCCTAGGCTTTATGGTTGTCTGAGGGAGTGAGGAAAAGATGAGAAGAAAGGGTATGGGCGGTGTGCCTGTGTGGTACTTGCTTGAGAGTGAGCTCATGTATTGGAGAGAGAAAAAAAGAAAAAAGAAAGCCAAACCTTATTAATTTCAGCACACATGATGAACAGTATTTCTGGTCATCCTGGTCTATCAGGAAACAATCCTACTCAAATGATTTAGAGAGAGAATGAGAGGAGAGATTATATTAAATGCATGCCTGACGTAGGTGACATCTTTACTACAAAGTCCACCATTGTTACGTGCTTGCTCCGAAGTATCTTTTGTGTAGACTATTCTTCTCATTTCTGAAGTTCTGTATTCTTGGCAAGCATGCAGTGGTTTGCGATCAGTAATTTCAGGTTTCATGGAAGCTGTTCTATTATGGAAAACAGATTCACTGCAGCCACTGATTTGTGTTATAAGAAATGGAGGCTGATTCTGTTTGGCAAGAATTTTTTATTACAGCTCTATGAAATTAATGAAGGAACAAATTATTCTTTAGTTTTTGACAATGGGGTTTCTGATACTTGGGGCCTTGATGGAAGCTGCAACCCTAATTGCATCACAAATGAAATTAATCTTCACTTAGTAGTAAAAGCTTGTCAGTTTAATGGTTAAACAAGGAGCAATGAGAGGTGCAGGGTACTTTGCTTGTGTCTGTCATTTAGTCTGTGTCATGAGAACAAGAAAAAGGATACAGAAAAAGAGATCAATTAAGCATCAAATTGCTTTACTTCCATCCCGATCATGTCTCTACGCGCAGAAACAGAAGGGGGATTAGACCAAAGCCAACCTTTTCTCTTTGGGTACTACTTGTCCCCTCTTTTTCTATTTCCTTTTTCTTCTACAAAAGAAAAAGTAAAGAATAAAAGATAAGGAAGAGGATGCTTCTATAGAAAATACTGACAATGTTATAGATTGTGAGAAAGACCTACGCGAATTTATTTTTAGAATTATATAAAAAAGCGAAAATTTTCATTTAAATTATATTGATTTTCTCATTAATTAGTACAAACACGATCTATCCCTTAGAAACCATACGAGCGCTAGTCTATTTGCATGCATTACTCTAGAGATTTTCCAATTTGGGATCTCTTTGTATTTCTCTTTCTGCAGTGAATTTGGGTGCGCGGACAAACAGACATTCCATCAATTACTGCTGTTGCATGACACTGACCACTGACACACGTGTGGTGGCAGACAGAGAGAGAGAGAGAGAGAGAGAGAGAGAGAGGGGAAGAGATGAGAGGGAAGAGAGGGAGAGGGAGAGGGACTGGCGCATGTTCTCTTGCGTGGAGTCGCGTAGTTTGCGGGGCGATCGAAGATAATAAAAGGATTCGTTAGCCTACTGCACTCTCATCTCTGGAGCTAGAGATGAATGGCTATCCAGTATCCACGATCCATCATATGCAGTTAATTCGTTGCATGTTTTGACAAAAAAAAAAAGCTTGATCATATGTTTTACAGTTTTCTAAATAAAAGCAAATCATTTTGGTTGAGCTGCATGCCTCACTTTGCCAATCTTTGCGGGCAATGCTGGATTGAAGTAGCCCTTACGAAGAGCTTGAATCCGGGTTGGGGAATTGATGGGCCTGATATGGGGTTATTATGGGTCTAGAACAATATTGTGTCAACAAATAAACAACACAACCATACTACAATAAAACTTGCCCACAATTAAATAAGATTGTTAAAAAAAATTTTAAAAAAATTTTAAAAAAATTTCTTTTTAGCCCATCAAAATAATTATTTGTTTTCAATCCAACAAAATTTAGATTTTTTTATCAACTTCTCGTGTGTAATTGATCATTCAAAATTCGGAGTTCGATAATAACATGATGGAAGAAGCAGGTATGTGCAGTGATCTGGCAGGCGTGCAGGCGGTCGATCGAGCCAACATCCACGGAGGAAAAAAAGGCTAAAAAAATAATCCAAAAGATTTACTGGATTGATAAAAAAATTTAGAAAAATTCGAGGGAATTATAAGAAATTAAACCTACACTTGACGATTCACTCGGTTGGATTGGCTCAATGGCGCGTCGGCCATTTTCCCATGCCCTGCATATCAAACCTTCTTGCCTACCAATGAGGTTTTTGAGTGTTTTCTGAAACATTAGTTAATCTGCTGTTACAGCTGCATCGTTCATATCATTAGAGTGGGCAGCCAAGCTCAAGCTCATACATACATCATATATACAACTCTCTGCAGATAGCAATCCACAGTACAAACGATGAAGTTGAAATGCGAACAAAATCCAATGCAGCACATCTGACAAAGGTTGCCCTAAAAAAGCCAGAAAGGTAGGCCGCTAGATCTGAGAAAACTGGAAAATCACGATACTCAAACCGTAAATGCAATTTTGGAAATAACATACACAAGAAAAGACCGAAAAAAAAGAAATCCTGAGATGTGGTTTACGTACATTTGGCAAGCAATAAATCCTAGCAGATGGTAGAAGCGGCTGGCTATCAGAATAATACTTGACAGACATTGCGAGAAGGGCAAATTGCAATATCCAAATTTTGCGCACCGTTCTTCCTGTTATTTGTTCTCGAGGAAGGTATGCCTTATCACCGTGTCATCCAACTACATTGTTGTCTATACAGAACGCGAGCAAACATAATATGTAATGATCATAGCCAAGACTGGCGGTCACCCTCTCAAAAATACCTTGGGAAAAAGCAGCAGTCTTCACCAAAACAGCAAGAGAAAGTAGGATCAAAGTAAAAGAAAGAGACAAATTGGACTGTTGTACATGGAAGGGATTGAACAAGTTTGCTTATTGAATTTCATGAATCTCACTGGACAGATTCATCAGAGGATTATACGCACATACCATTTGTTCCGTTCACGACTTCAGTACCTCTCTCTCAATGTAGGACAGCCTAACAAGAAAAATACCACGTCTACAGCATAATTGAAGCCGCAGTCTAGCAGGGCTGCGCGTTATGAAATAGAGCAAAGAATAGAAATCAGCGAGGGTTTTCTCGCCGGCGACTCTTCGGATTGCGATGATCGCAACAAAATATCCAAAATACCCCTGTAAAAAGACAAAAATTTGCCAACAATGTTACGGTACTAAATTGTAAAAATGTAATTTTCTTGAGGGCAGCTTGGATTCTCGAGCTTCCACGCGTCCCACAACGTGGCCACGTGGCTCATCGTAACTTGAAATACCAAAAATATCCTTAACAATTCCAGATATGGGGCTGGGCTTGGTCCTAGGAAGGCCAATTTGTTGGGCCTATGCGCGATAGCATTAGGGCCAAAAACCTGAAAATTCTGGGCTTCGTAACTGGGCCAGCCCAACTTGATCTCATCTGCTCGAGCTTAGGCCTCCACTTGGCGAAATTGATATATAATTTGGAATATAAATTTTATAATCTAAAAAATAAGTATGTTTGGGTCTTCGCCTCGGCACACAAAATTCTAAAATTAAAAAAATTAGTTAGTGAATTTTGATATTCATAAACAACCGATTAAGTAGTCAGACAGTAAGTAGTTAAGCAATAATAATATTTTATATTCGAATATTATCTTAAATAAACATAAAATGCAACAAATCTCGTTCTCCGTGCCGGCCACGATCGAAACCCGAAACATGCCATTGCTTGCTTGACAAACGGAACTCAAACGCAAAATTAGAATGATCGAGAATGCTTAACGATTAATCGAACAAGAAGAAGACGACGACGACGACCGTGGCTTATTTATTTTCTAATTACGACTAATTTCATGATTAATTGTTCGTCGCGTCGATGCTTAGTTGCTCCCGCTCCCTAACAACCCACAAATGTAGAAATTGGACCCTTTTTCAGATAACACCTACTCTTTTGTTTATTTTATAGACAAAGCCAAGCATTTTCGTATTTACAAATAACCCTACATTTCTGCCTTTTCTTTGGCAGAGGAAAAAAAAAAAAAACTCGTGTTGAAGGACCATCAGTTTCTATTGATAGAGGCAACCATGGTTGATCTATGTAAGTATCTATATCTGTACACGTTTAAGTAAATTATGTATATGAATTTAAATGTAGGGAGGTATATGTAAATTTTTTTAAAAAATGAGATAATTTTATTTGAAAATAATATTTTTAGTTCAATTTTAGTTCGATTAAAAAAAAATTAAATTATTCTAAACTAAGCGCTATGGTGAGATGTGTCTGAATAGTTACACGAATACCAAGATCCAGTTGGATTTAGTGTCCTTAATTTATCACAAAAAATTTGAAAGAGTGGCCACGGAGCACAAACATTCATGCCCAAATAATCCATTTAATTTGATTATTTTGATGCCAAATTCATCTACTTTGATGAAATTGTCACAAGAGCACCAACATTCATGCCAGCTCAATCAAATCGAACGGGTCCAAGGAATAGTATTTATGGGGTGGAGAGAAATTTTTTTTTTTTTTTTTTTGTGTTTATACCCCTAAAAGTTGGAAAATTATTTATAGACACATCCTTATAAAAGCGTGCGTATTTACTTGAAAAACTAGTCAACTGCATAACCTATTATAGATTTAAATAAGACGTTCATACGCAATATATATATATATATATATATATAGTTGAAAACATCTTTTTTAACATCACGAGAGCATCCATGGACGAGAAATATAATTTTCGTAGTTTCTAGGGGTTTAAACATAAATTTTGACCTTCTAGAGATATGCATATAGAAATCCTTTGAAAATAAAAAAATATAATAAAATCAAGCCCCGTGAGTTCATGGAGTATGTTTACAAGGCATTTTGCCTGAGATGCGTGCATTTCCTTGGGATAAGTACTCGTCTCTTATTGAAGTGTGTGATAAATGAGCACCTCCCTAGAGTAGTGTCTGCCTTGCCTAAACAAGCTTAGAGATTAAATAATGTGGCCTAATTATAAAATTAGTGTAGGGTTAGACAAATGAGAGGATGACGATTAAAAGCATTTGTTCTCTGGATAATATATACTTCTTATAAAATTTTTTTATTTCGTAGATTGATGGTTACGAACATGATATGGCACAGACGCACGGAGGTATTCATCCCTAATTTAGCTACCTATGTAACGCCTCAAAATTACTTTAATTAATAATTTGGTCGTTTTTAAAAAAATTACATAAATATTGTTAGTTATTATTTTTTAAATATCTAACTTTTACCATTAAAATATTACTTTACGTGAGATTCAAATTAATAACCTCCTACGTAGAAGAAATTGGTTACTTAGTCAATATTTGTGTTATATATCATTAACTATCATTTCATTCCCATGTTAGTCTAAATAGTAATTTAGTCATTTTTAATTTTAATGAACTCTCGAGAATAAATACTCCATTCGGTTCAGTTGGAATCTAATAAATCGATTCAAAATTAAACTCAGAAGAAATTCACTCTTAAAAAGAGGTAATTGAATTTCAAGATATAATCATATTAAATTTTTTTTCAAATTAAGAATATTATTCTTGATAAGTACGATCCATTAAAGTATTAATAGAGGATATCTTTATCTTTTTTATATAAGATAATAGGCTCTCAACTCTTAAACTTCATGATTCTTTTTTCTTTTGAAATTTATTATTATTATTTCTCTCGAATAACGATGTGACTTAAGCATTGAAAAGACTGTCACATATCGATGGTCTCTCTCGCAGTGTTTTGATCTTGCAGGTCTCGTAATGAGTATATGATCACGAAGGGTTTCCTGATTCAAAATTAATGGCGAGGTTTGATCCCATTTATTTAATAAGTTAAAAATATTTATCTAAAATTTTTTTCCATATTTTTTATAAATTTTATACCATTTTTTAAAATTTAAAATAAGAAATTTAGTTAGAAGATTAATAATAATTTGATGAAAACGAAAACGAAATTAATTCGGGCCGCAAATGCCGAAACCGAAACTTAAATCCACGTGCCTTCGCTTAAAAAAAGTTAGGATTCAAACTTAAATCATGACAAATATAGCGAAGGAAGCAAATCAAATCTCTACTTCGTAAAAACTTAATTAATTTAGGAAGAAAATAGTTTGTGGCTTTCTAGTTGATGATGTTCGTTTCATGCGCGGACTCTATTATTGTGCCCCTCATATTTTTTTTTTTTTTAAATTTCAAAACGTGGCACTGCTGACCAGTCTCGATCTTAACTCGATTTTTTACATCGAAGTTACTAATTAGGGTTTTTCCATATACACCCCTCCAAAATCAAAACATTGCATACGCATACCCTTGCAAAATTGATACTTTGCACATATATACCCGAAAACTGTCTTATTGCGTACGCTCCTTTCAATTTGCAAATAGCAAAGATTCCAGGTGATACTTGCAAATAACCCCCTTTTGTTTTACTAAGTTTCACGAGATCTTCACTAATCCTCGTCAATCTGTCCTAATCTCCTTGATTAGATTCGCTCACTGCAATGACGACATGTATTAGAGCCAAAATCATCCCCTAACTAGAAATTAAATATATACTGGTTTTTGGTTTGGGAAAAGCAGAGCTATCATATGATCGAGTGACTTGGTTAGCCAACCTTTTGACCCAGATCAGATAGTTTGCATAACCCATAGTTCACGAAATTTATCTAACAAAAAGCTGCCAACTTCAAGAAAATAAACGAACTGGGTACAGCATGGGGCATGATCAATTTGATCTAATGACCTATTGCTAATTAGACAAGAGAACAAGGTTTAATTATACTTAATCTCTTGAAATTTTACGAAATTGCATATTCTCTCCCTGATTTTTAAAAATTACATATTATTTTTTTTTAATAGGATTTTATCATTACGGTCTAAAATATTTGCAGAATTTTTCGTCAAACTTTGTTTAAGATTTTGTGAAATTTTGGAGGTATTGGCGTAAATACATGGTGTTATCAGGGTTTGGCTGAAAATTTTTTGTCGGAGTTCGATTAATTATTCTGGCGAGAAATCATAACACTATTTTATGTTTTTTCGCTTTTTCGATCTCAAATATGACTCACAATAATGTAAACTACTGTTGGAGTGTGTTCAATTTCTTTAGTTAAAAAATCCTAATTTTGTATTTAGAAGTTGAAAATAATGAAAAATAGAAGAAGATTTTTGTAATTTTATGATCTTTATAGGGAGATTTTATAATTATATGATTTTTTTTAAAGAGATTTTGGTAATTGAGTTTTTTCGACCCGGGATATAATCAATATTTTAGGCATCATACTAAAATTTAATTTCAAATAAATTATTTAGATAGACGAAAGGGAGACTTTTACGATCACGATAGAAACTTAGGAAATAATATATAACTTTCAAAATTTATATGAGGTATATATAAATTCTTAAGATTCTAAGGAGTTATTTGATTTAACCTTAAAAATGATCTATTGTGGAGTTAGCAAATAATAAATTACATATTCAATAAAAACTTGTGATTGAGTATATTAAAATTTAAAATTTTTGGCAAAAAGTTATTTGTCTTATGGCTAATTTATAAGAACCTATTTATTTTATTATTATTAGCAAAAATTCGTCCATTTTATATTATAGATTTACAAAAAATCAAGAAAATATTATACTTTGATTTGATTTTATTGATTAAATTAATATAAAAAAAAATAAATTCTCTTTGATTTTGATTCAAATAATCAGTTCACAATTATTAGACAATCGATTTGACAAAATTAATTTTTTTATTAGATAATTGATTTTTTTTAATTTAAAATAAGACAAGTTATTTTTTATATCGATTTAATAGTTGTTAGAACTAAAATTAAATTACGATAATTTAATTTCTATATTACTTCAATTAGTAAAAATAAAATAAAATTTTAAAATATTTTAATTGAGGTATTTTTTTAAAAAAATTTTGAATATGAACTAAGTAATTTTTTATTAATAATAATAAAATAACTTTTTTTGTAAATTCGTTATAAAATATATTTTTTTTTGTCAAAAACTTTTAAAACATATTGTTTGATGGCTTAAAAGGCAAACTAGATCTTTTTTTAATCTAATTCTCGACATATGGTCGAGCAATTTTTCGAACAGTGGATCCACGTGGTTTGCTTAATTTCACGTCACAGATTATAAAGCGGTGAATTAATATATATCAACCGTCATCTTTTATGAAATTCTTGAATATGGCATGGGTCCATCCATAATGTCCATTTAATTCGAGTTTGTAAGTTGTTTCTAACTCTGCTATCATATTAAATAATGAATTAATTTCGTATCGAATATTAGATAAATAAAATTTTATAGTAGAAAAACTTATATTTTATTACTTTAAGTTTTGAAATAATTTGATATATCGTTTGTCCATCAAGACGTGTCAATTTAACTCGAGCCTTATAAGCTATTTAAAATTTATTATACTATCAAGTGTGATGAATTAGTCTTATATCAAATATTACATAAATAAAATTTGATATATATATTTATACTTTAAAAATAATTTAGTGTCTGAATTATTATATTAATTTAGTTTGATATTTTTGAACTTCTCTAACAAGTGATATCCAAATTTCAAAATTAAAGTTTGAAACAAAACCCGTGTGTAGAAGGTGCATAAACAAGTCGTATCGTGGTATACATTGATTTGATATTGGTAGAAAACTCTTGATTAAAAATATTAAAATTGAAGTAAAATAATTTGATATTTTATTTATTATATTAATCCGATTCGATACTCTCAAACTCTCATAACAAAACCCAAATACAAGTTGGAACCAGCTTACTTAATTTTGGCTCAATAACTTGACTCATTTAATATTTATTATTCTGTTAAAAACTAAAAATTTGTGCATCAAAATAGAATATTTAGTAATAATTTTGATTGGAAGATTTGAGTCTCCAAATACAACTACAGTAATCATTCATTCTTTGATTGAATGATTATTATTCATTGTCATATTTTTTTACTATAATTTAGTATAATTTTGAAAAACTTAGGTACCGTTTGGTTTGAGATCAAAATCAAGTTTAAATTCAAGATCAAGACTAAAGTACAAAAAGATAGTTTGATCAAATTTTTGTTGTTTGAATGTTAGTGTGACTAGTGAATGATTTAAATTTTTTTTAAACTTTTATGTCATTGGATATATTATTTATTAAAATTTAAATGAATAAATATAAGAATAGTATAATAATTTATTTTTTAAAATAATATAAAAATAGTCTGACTATCTTTTTAATATTTAAATGATAGATTGGACAGAATAAAATGATTCTAATCCTGATTTTGAACCAAACATTGTCTTTAAAGTTTTATAAAACGATCAATAAAAGTAAAGAATTAGCACAATTTGATTACTAAATGAAGTAATCAATTATACCCAAATATATTGTATATAATATATATTTAAAATTTATTGTTATATACAATCATTGTATTTGAATGTTAATTTATTATTATTATTTAAAATAATTTATTTTGATATTAATTAATTAAACATAATTATTAAAATTTAAAATTAAACTCGGGTCGTTTGATTTTACGAGTTAAACCGAATCAAACTGGAGCTGCTCGAGCTCGTCTCCAAGCTCGTCTCCAGCTGCTCCGCTCGTCGACACCCTCCGTCCACGTGATCTGCGGCCAAAATTTTCGGAATATTTTATTGGGAAAATAGAACTAAAAAAAAAAGACAAATTGGTGGTTTAAAGAAGTGGAAAAATTGGCAGAAGCGTCCAAAAAAGCGCCGCTCGTGCACCGAAGAGGTGGTCCCCGGGCCGAGTCGGGCCCGCGATTGGCGGTTTTACTTTCCGAGGAATCCGGTGTTTCCTAGCACAACTTCTTTCTTCTTTATCATCTTTTCGTCACAGCCACTTAGGCCCCACCTCGTCCTCCAGAAAATTTTCGCCCTCCAACTTCACCAAAATAACTCAAATGCCACCCGATTCCCTTCGCACGAATGACGAATGTACGTAAATAGAATATTTATGGGGACATGAATGCAAATTCGCATATTTGTCTGTAGGTTTGTCCGCATTGCTTGTAGAAAAGCATGCATCACTAGGTAGTAAGTACTAAGTACAATCATCATCAGCTCTAACCATGATTAAGGGCCAGCAGAACTATATAGTTATCGATTTTTGTACTAATTGTAGCCTTGGCATGACGTGATTGGCCTGCCTCGGTGTTTGCCCTTCCACGGTCATCACGCTAGATTTTGTCCCAATCGAGGCTATTTTTATGGTTATAATTGTATCAATATTTGTAAACGTGGCGAAGGATGACTTTTTTTTTTTTACGATAAGTCCCTCTTCTTTAAATAATCATATGATCGTTTTTGGCCGGCAAATTATCGTCTTAATGATCGATTTTTAGCATTTTGACTGATGATTAA
Source organism: Trichopus zeylanicus subsp. travancoricus (assembly GCA_005019695.1). NCBI lineage: Eukaryota > Viridiplantae > Streptophyta > Magnoliopsida > Dioscoreales > Dioscoreaceae > Trichopus > Trichopus zeylanicus. The sequence goes on from RXID01014368.1 coordinate 330,354, forward strand.
TTATCTTCCTGCCGCAGGTTTAACCACTCATGGATTCAATATAAAATTCCAAGATTATAGGGTTTTACGAGCAAAAAGCTTCTTGACATGGAATGTAAAAATAATAAAAAAAATAGAGAGAATGCAGTACAAGTGGGAAGAGAGAGATCTTTCTTTAATTTTTTTTTTCTTTTTCGTTTTTGGGGAAGAGGGATGCCCCAAGAGTTGGCCAACTCTAGTGAATCTAATCCCAAGTTTGACTACACTCGGAATTTGTTGTTTAATTATACCAAAAAAAAAAAAAATCCCCCTCAAATTATAGCACCATTCCCATTAAAAATAATTTTTTTTGAAAATTATAAAGTAACATGCAAACAAGCCCCTCCAAACCCCCAAAATTAAAAATATTTATCTTCCCATTCCAGCTCCCCCTCTCTTCCACTTGGCTTTATTGTATTCCCTCCTCTCCTGTTCTCCTCCCTTCTCTCTGTCTCTCCTCCTCCTCTTTTTTCCAAGCTTTCAATCCTCCCCGGTCTCCCATTTCGTTCATTGATTGTGATCAAAGATCAGTTTTTTTGCTGCAAAGATCCCTCCTTTTTACTCAATCCTGCATAAAAATTTTATTTTTTTTATTGTCTGCAGAGAAAGCAGCAATTTTCAGAGGTGATTTGCAGTTTTTTGATTGAAACGTGCTGGTTCTGGATGCAAAGATTGTTCTTCTCTTTGTTTTTTGGTGATTGGAGATTGATGATTACCTGTTTTTTGATCCACAGGCTGGTGCTGTGCTTTGAATTTTGAGTCCCGAGTCATGGAGATGGGAAAGCGAGAGCTGGTTTTGATTTCCCAGAAGAGATTCTTTTGTTCTCTCTGAAGCTTTTTCTAGCCGAAGACTTTGCTGGCAATGGAAATTTCTGATCTTGTTTCTCTTCTTCTCTTGTCGTTGATGTTTTCTTCTTCTTCTTCATCTTCCGTGGCGCAATCCGTCGAGGCCACGGCCTTGCTTGCATTTAAGAACTCATGCATCGATGGCGACCCAAACAACTTCTTGCAGAACTGGGAGATGAGCAGCAACAGCAGCCCCTGCTCGTGGGCCGGAGTAATATGCTCGCCGGCCGACGTCAGGGTCCATGGCCTCAACCTCTCCGGCATGGGCCTCTCCGGCCGGCTTCAAATCGAGCTCTTGTTGTCGTTGCCGAATCTCCAGAGCCTCAACCTTCACGGCAACTCCTTTCATGGCAATCTTTCTTACAGCTCTACTTCTTCTCTTGCCTGCAGCTTGGAAACCGCCGACTTGTCGGCGAACAACTTCTCCGACACCGTCCCTGCCGGCTTCTTGTCCTCTTGTTCGCGCTTGGTGTCGTTGAACTTGTCCCGGAACTCAATATCCGGCGGCTTTTATCCCTTCGGACTGTCCCTCCGGCAGCTAGACTTGTCTCGCAACCGGATTTCCGATATAGGCTTATTGAACTACTCCTTATCAAGCTGTAATAGTTTGAGCTACCTCAACGTCTCACAAAACAGGCTCGCCGGAGGGTTGTCCGGCGTTTCCTCCTGCAGCAAGCTCACAGTTTTGGATATTTCGGACAACACTATCTCCGTCGAGATGCCGCCGGAGTTCATATCTGCCTTGCCGCCATCTTTGAAGCAACTATACCTGTCAAACAATAACCTCTCTGGCGAGTTCTCGAAGTATGATGTTGGCAACTGTAGCAGTCTCACGGAGCTCGACTTGTCCTTCAACAGCTTGAACGGCTCCGGCTTGCCGGAGAGCCTGTCCAACTGCCGGCAGCTCGAGGTTCTGGACCTCTCAGGCAATAATCTCGGTGACAGCATTCCGTCATTCTGGCAAGGTCTTAGCAGCCTCAAGAACCTATCCTTGGCTAACAACCAGTTCGAAGGGCAGATACCTCCGGAATTGGCGGATATGTGTGGGACTCTTCTTGAGCTTGATCTTTCCGGAAACAATCTCACCGGAGGATTGCCGTCGAGCTTCGTCTCTTGTTCTTCACTCGAAAGTTTGAATCTTGGACGCAACCAGCTCGCGGGGGACTTCATTCAGAGTGTTGTTAGCACTATCCCTAATTTGACACTCTTGCACCTTCCATTCAACAACATTACTGGCTCTGTTCCTTTGCTGTCACTGACCAACTGTTCTTTGCTTGAGGTTATTGACCTTGGCTCCAATGGATTCACCGGCGAAATCCCGACTGGTTTTTGTTCAGCTCTGCCAAATCTTCAGAAGATTCTTCTGCCAAACAATTTCCTTACGGGTACTGTGCCGTCCGAGCTTGGGAAGTGTACTAAACTGAGGAGGATAGATCTCAGCTTCAATGAGCTTGATGGCGCCATTCCTTTGGAGATTTGGAAATTGCCAAAGCTTGTGGATTTGGTCATGTGGGCGAACAAACTTTCAGGCGAGATTCCGGATGTTCTCTGCTCTAACGGGGATAGCTTGGAGACATTGATACTTAGCTTCAATCAGATCAATGGAAGCATTCCTCCATCCTTCACAAAGTGTCTGAATCTTATATGGGTATCACTGTCTGGAAACCGGCTGGAGGGGGGAATCCCGAACGGCATTGGCAACCTCCAAGACCTTGCTATTCTTCAACTAGCAAGCAATTCGCTCTCCAGTGAGATACCGGTGGAGCTTGGTAGTTGCAGGAATCTCATCTGGTTGGACTTGTACAGCAATAGTCTTACAGGACCGATACCTCCTTCACTTGCTTCGCAAAGTGGGCTCATAACACCTGGCATTGTCTCTGGGAAGCAATTTGCATTTCTGAGAAATGAGGCGGGAAACATCTGCCCTGGCGCTGGTGTGCTCTTTGAGTTCGAGGGGATCCGCCCTGAGAGGCTAGCCAACTTTGCATTGGTGCATTCATGCCCATCCACAAGGATTTACACTGGCACTACAGTCTACTCCTACACAAGCAATGGAAGCATGATCTATCTCGACCTCTCCTACAACCTCCTCAACGGGACAATTCCGGAGAACTTTGGCACGATGAACAACCTGCAAGTTCTTAACTTGGGGCACAACCAGCTCACTGGGCCAATACCGGATTCTCTGGGTGGCATGAAGAAGGCCATGGCATTGGATCTCTCTCACAATCATCTCACTGGATTCATCCCGGGCTCTTTGGGGACACTTACATTCCTCAGTGATTTGGATGTGTCAAACAACGATCTCACTGGGCCAATCCCGACATCAGGGCAGCTCACAACCTTCCCCGCTTCACGCTATGCCAACAACTCTGGCCTCTGTGGAGTCCCCCTGCCGCCCTGCGGTTCCCATCCTAATAACAGTAGCCCAGGCTTGGATCAGAAAGGGAAGAGGAGTTTCTTTGGAGGAAGTATCCTGATCGGCGTTTCACTATCTGTTCTCATTCTAATGCTGCTTATTTTAGCTGTTTACAAGCTGAGGAAGCACCAACAGACTGAAGAGCAGAGAACTGCTGGGTATGTTGAGAGCCTCCCTACCTCTGGCACTGCTAGTTGGAAGCTATCTGGCGTGCTCGAGCCTTTGAGCATCAATGTAGCCACCTTTGAGAAGCCATTGAGGAAGCTGACCTTTGCACACCTCCTTGAAGCCACCAATGGCTTCAGCGCTGAGAGCTTGATTGGCTCCGGTGGCTTTGGGGAGGTCTACAAGGCAAAACTCAAGGACGGTACGCTTGTTGCCATTAAGAAGCTCATCCATGTAACAGGCCAAGGCGACAGGGAGTTCATGGCTGAAATGGAAACCATAGGCAAGATCAAACACAGAAATCTTGTTCCTCTCTTAGGCTACTGCAAGATTGGCGATGAGAGGCTTTTGGTCTATGAGTACATGAAGTTTGGGAGCTTGGATGTTGTTCTACATGACAAGACCAAGGGAGGAATCAGGTTGGATTGGGCAGCGAGAAAGAAGATTGCCATTGGTTCGGCAAGAGGCCTGGCTTTCCTCCACCACAGCTGCATTCCTCACATTATTCACCGGGATATGAAGTCAAGCAATGTCTTGCTGGATGAGAATTTGGATGCCCGGGTCTCAGATTTTGGAATGGCAAGGCTAATGAATGCTCTTGATACTCATCTCAGTGTGAGCACACTCGCAGGAACGCCGGGATATGTGCCGCCAGAGTATTACCAGAGCTTCCGGTGCACCACCAAAGGGGACGTTTACAGCTATGGAGTAGTGCTTTTGGAGCTCCTGTCAGGGAAGAAACCAATTGACCCGACAGAGTTTGGGGACAATAACCTTGTTGGCTGGGCAAAGCAGATGGTGAAGGAGAACAGAAGCATCGGGATTTTTGACCCCGAGTTGATGGAAATAAAATCAGGGGAGAGTGAGCTGCAACAGTATCTGAAGATTGCCTGTGAATGCTTGGACGATCGGCCCCTTCGGCGACCGACCATGATTCAAGTGATGGCCAAGTTCAAAGAGCTTCATATGGACACTGACAGCGATATTCTTGATGGTTTGTCTATAGGGCGAAGCATCATTGACGAATCCAGAGAGAAAATTCCATAAAATTTTCCTGCATTAGGTCCCTGTTATTTCTGCCATCAGGCTTTTGCGATTAAAAACTTGTTGAGATAATTGAAGACCCAGACCACAGCATTCATTTACTGTAAATACATAATTAAAGATAAAAGAAAATGATGTAGAGCAGATTAGGGAATCTTCCTTCACAATGCACGTGAGGGAAGAAGTTGAATTGATTATAAATTGAACGAGTCTATGATCCTTAAGTTTCTTCTCCAGTTGTAATTCCAAATTTTTTTTCCTGTCATAAACTTCTTTTCTCATATACCATTGTGATTGCCTAATCTTCTTGTCTGATCGAGTTACGGAAACAGAATCTTTGTCAGATGAAAAGTAACAATAGAGAGTCTGCCGACTGAAATAATAACTATTCACACAGATAGAACAGAAGACCTGATACTATACAGATTTACCTTGTCCTTTATGTTCAGTATTTCTGCAACAAGCTGCTAATATCTCAATATCAGATTTAAACCGCAGATGGAATGTTCCCCAAGTAAGATATTAATGTAGCTATCACATGACAAAGAAATGTAGTTCACTATGGTTATTAGCAGATAATTATCAGTAGAATGTCATCAAAGATGCAATTATCAGTATAATTATTTTTAAAGTAAGCTTAAGACTTAGCAAAAAAGCAAGGAGCGGGAACTGATCGCCATCAATTCACGCAACACGCTGGAGATTATCAATACAACTTTGTCAAAGGTTTGGTAACGGTCATGTGATCAAGACGTCCACGCTTGGCCATCGATTGCGCTTTCCAGCACGTGGGGGTAGATGACCCGCACGGGTGGAATAACATAATCGAGAAGGATTGATCAAGGATGGGACAAGAAGAGAGGTGCTTTTCCACATTGATTGAGCGTCGCTGATGGCCAGCATGTGTAGAAATACTAGTAGGCCACGAGACTAAGACCTTCCCTCCCATGGACGGGACCCCTCTCAGATAAAGACCCCCCCTATTGCATCATTTCAGTATTGATGTTGAAAGAGGAAAGGGCTCTAATGAGAAGGCAAAATGCCATCTAATCACCTTTTCTCAATAGAATAGAGGGTTAATTTTATAATTTTTGCATACGAAACCCTGAAAATCAGCATAACTGCAGATAAATCCAAAACCTTAATATATCTGTTAGCAGAATATGTTTGGGCCAGAGAGGGCCTACCAATTATCTTAATCACTAGTCTTTGATTATTATTTGCGTCGTTATCAAGTCTGAGCCGTGAATAGAGACAAATTGTGAGGATTTAGTTGACAGATAAGCCATGTCCTAATCTTGCTTTCTTCGGACAACTATATTCTTTTTACAGTAAAATTAGAGATCCAATTCAAGTTGAATTTTAAATCTAATTAGGATCCGTCAAGATTCGTACAGTTACAGTCTGAAGGTCATATCTATTAAGATATTCATCCAAATACAGCAAATAATTATCCGTTGAAAAGATGAGATCGATTCCTATAAGTTTCTTATTTACTATTTTGGATAATTCGAATTTTGTATTGTTCATAATTAGGATTTATTTATTAGTCCGAATCAATAACAGTCCTATCCCAATAAAAAAAATAGGATTTAGATATTTTTATTTAAGATATATTAAGTAGAACTCTTAGTGGAGTCTAAGTTCTATTTTTAGTCTACATCAAATATGACTCTAAATTTATTTGAAGGCTATATATACAACCCAAAATTGTAAAAAAAGAAAAAGGCTTTTGTATCAATAATATTATCTTATTTTGGGTTTGTTTCCTTTCTATCTCCTTTGTGGATTTAAAGGTCTATTGCGGTAAGAAGACGGTGCCCTTCCTCACCGCATCAAGAAGAAAACGGTAATTTTCTTTCTACTTTTCGTGCCCCCTCTTTCCGCTGCATCACTTTGGCTAAGCAAATCCAGCTAAATGCAGGACAAAGAAAGAGTGTATTCCAAGATTTCCAAAGAAAGCTAAAGCAGAGAAACATTACAACTAGAAATTCATGCTTTTTGCATAGTATCCCAAATTGGAGAATAAATCATAATTCAGTCAACACATAAGATACAAGGTCAACAAAGCTATACAAAGTCTCCTGAGTTCTGACATTTTCCATTCAGATGAAAACATGAAGGAATTCATTATTATCGGTCAAAATGATGTTTTACAGAAGAAAGAACAAGTAGATATTATATTTCTCAACAAAATTCAAAACGTGCATGTTCCTGCATGATTTACAGTTGACGTCCTAGACGTAACCTGGCTAGCATCTGACAATAAACCAGTGCCTGGTTTATCACTGGCTGCTGATGCTGCTCTCTTGGCTCAACCATTGGTGCCATGAAACTGGACTCAGTAGTCCACTGCTGACCTGGATATTGATTGGTGCTGCAGTGCCGAGCCTAGCCATTCAAAGGTTAGCTGGGCCTTGTCCTCCAAACTCCAGTTGTTGGGAAAGTAAATGCACCAGTTGGTGCAGATGCATTGAAAGTCAAGGAACCAACTGGGGTGGCGGTGGCCACAGAGGTCCCACAGCTAGCAGCTTTGCTATTCCTTGAAGGTGGAACATCATGGTTGTGCTTCCCTTCATATGCTGTAATCACTTCCTTCAGATCATGTTAAATCCTCTCCACATGCTTTCGAACTGAGCAGCCTGAGTTCGTGCATTTGTAGTAGCTTCTGCACCAAATAAAATGTTTATTTAATTCTTATCCTTGTGCTTGCTTACAACTAAGATACATGTTCAAGTTTATATATATATATATATAAGTTTGGAGGTCACTTAGAGCAAATATTTAGAGATGTAATCAATGCTATAAACCACATAACAGGTGAACAGGTAGTTCTGGTCACAAATTTCAATTTTTGTTAAAAGAGCAAGAGAGGCATGACCGAGTTGATTTCATTTTCAGTACAAGGTCCCCAAGTTTTATGGGAGGACAAGGATCAAAGAGCACAGAATGTTCATGGCAGTATGATGCTTTCCCCCCCTATAAATTACAGGGAAAATTCTCAATAACCCCTGAGAATTTCTCAATCTTCTAAAAATTTTATTTCACTTTTCAAATTTCTAATACTCCTGAGAATATTCTAATTTATTAAAAAAATTCAAATGGTGGATCCCATCTCACATATTCTTTGTACTTTGGACTGTTTCTATACTTGTACTATATGTCTTTGGACCTATAGCAACAAGGTTTTTGCATTCAAACATGTTATGACAAAAACCAAGCATTTCTGATTAGAACTAATTGATAATAATTGTTTAGTTATACTCGCATATGATTTATTTCGATAATAATTATTTAATAATAGTTATATACATTTAATTTTGATCATAACTGTTTAGTTCTAATTATATATGTAAAAATTATACTGCTATAAGTACAAGCACATAAGTTACAATACTGCTACAACTATATGGATGTATATCGTAAGTACAAGGACATGTCAAAGTACATGGACATACTGATTGGAAATTTGAAAAGTCAGATGAGATCTTAGTAAGTTGAGAAATTCTCATGAGGTTTTAGATAATTTTCCCTAAGTTATAGGTATTGTTGGATGGCGGTAGATCAGAGTAAACTGATGCTACCATTACCTGCGGGTTGGGATTTTCTTTGACAACCTTTTGCCCACACTTCCGATACCCAACATCAAGGATATCAAGTTCACTGATGGTTTGTACAACAACTCTTGGTTCAAGTACCATCCTTGAACCTGAGTTTGATTCAATCACAGAAGCATCTAGTTTCCTGTGTTGAAATATGTGCAGTATGCAATACCAATGAAGAAGCTTGAATGAAAATAAACTTCTTTTACCACACCACCCCCCGCACACCCCAACACAACCCCCCCCCCCCCCCACCCCCCACCCCCTCTCCGGATCCACACAAGCTCCAAATTGACACTGAGTTTCATTTTTTGTGTTGCATAAATTAGTAGCAGAGCAGGCAAATGACATTGCTTCTTGCCCATTGCGTCTCCAGTTAAGGCTAGCTTGTGACCCATCATTATCAGAATAATCAATTCGAATGCCATCAAATGGATGACGAGACGAACCACCAGAATGGCAATCTGTCTGAGGCTTAGGGTAGTTATGGACTCCCTTGTAGATAATCTCAGCGATGTGGCCTTCGATGGAGTACTCAACCTTCGTTCTCACCTGGCAATTTGGGTGTGCACATTTGTAGTAGCTCCTGGGACAATCACTGCCTTCCACATGCTTTTGGTCACTTTTTCCAGTTGTATCCACTTCTATAGGAGCTCTAAATGCCTCAGAAGAATCTCCATTCAACTCAATCTTCCTATCTGGGACATCAGAAAATGGAGTTTCTTGGTTGCTAATGAAGGAGCTAGAGTTTCATAGAGTGAACGCAATGCTTTCTGAAGCATCTTTGAAATTTGACACATCAGAATTGCTAGCATTAAAATTTGGATACTCTTGATTTTTTGTAGAACCATCTATATTTGCCACTGAATTGTGGTCATCGGTGGGAGAAAATGTCTGGAAATTACATGCCACGTACTAGAATGCTTGGTGTCATGTTAGATTTTGAAATTTACATAGTTTGCCAGGTTATGATATAGTTGGTACATCTGAGAAATATAAGTATTTAAAAAGAATAAAAGTAGTGAATGGCAATATATATAGATGATCAGCATGACAAATATATGAAGACATAAGTGCCAATAGGACAGCAGGAACTCAACTGGAGGAAATAATCTTAATCTGGAATTTTATGCAGATGTTTGTGGTAATCAGAAGCTGGACAATCAAAGACAAAACCCTTACTGGCAGAGCGACTGAAAATATAGTTCTATTAATGGGGACTGAAACAAAGCCAAAAGAACATGCACTTGTATGCATGAAAAGCAATTGACACTGAAAGCATTGAACTACGAAAGACTAGACACAGGAACATAAGAATCAGTTGGCTGCTTAATCACTTGAAACAATGTATAGAAGATGATTATATTTAACATTATATAGTTAATTGTGATGTTATCTCTTATAACTTCGAGGCTTCTGACATGTTTGTTTTTAACTTTGAAGCATTTGCTTAAGTTCTCAATATGACACTCCACAACTAACATGACACTTCGATATGACATTTCATAAGCATGGTTTTTTTGATCTCAAATCATGAGCTCACACGCATTTTATAAGTCACAATATAATATCACATCATATCAATTAGATAAAATTTATTTTAAATAAATAAAACACATTAAAACATAGTAATTTGAGAAAATAAATCATCTTAGTATATTAAAATATCACTTAGTACTAACAGGAGTATCTTATTTTCTTATCTAATAAGAAAATTATAAAATAAATTACAAGTAGGAGTTTTAAGTATTATCTGAATCTAAATTACTAAACAAAATTTCAATTATAATATATAATTGTTTAATTATATTTTTAAATAAAATAACTTAATACCAAGCTTAATAACTTATATTGACTTTAATCTAATTATGCTTAAGCATTAAACCAAATTTAAGTAAAATCCACTCATTATATCAAAATATTAATTCACTATGAAATTTTACCTCTCAAGTTTTAGAATTAATAAGATAAAAGCAATTGACTTTTAAATTATAACTATAATAAATTTTAAATAGTTATTAACACTTAACAATGAATACATATCCCCAATAGAAGTCAACAATTCCAAGTCAAATTAGCTGAAAGGATTCTATACTAACCTAATATACTATATGTTTAATATAAATTAATATCATCTTATTAAACTCCAACTCAATTCAAAAATAATTGAATGCTAATTAGAATTTAAAGATGATGAAAAAAAATCCATATTTTGAATCATGAGAAGAGGGACAGTGAAAAACTAATAATAAATACCACTTTAACTTGAAAGGAGGAATATTAACTTAACTAAACATAGTATTAGTATTTTCCTTCCAAATCTTTGCGAATTTCAGTTGAGAACTCGTCGTTAATCCGTCTTTTAATAAACCCTAACTTTTATCTATTCTTGCCGCCAGAATAAAGCCAAAAGAGAAGAAAAATCAGACTATGTTGAGATACAAATTTGCAGAAAACCTCCTACATTAGTAAATTTTACATCTAAATTCAAAACTTTTTTTTTTTACATTTTACCATCTTAAAATAAGTTTAATCCTCTAAACTTAATTATAAGTAAGCATATACCTGAAGACTAGAATAATTGAGGGTATCTCTCCAACATGTCTTCCTATAATTCTCATGTAGCTTCTCTTTCAGAATGATTGTTTCACTGAACTTTAACGTAAGGTATAGTTTGATATCTTAAAACTTGCTCTTTTCTGTTCACAATACGCACAAGGTATTTTTCATATGAGAGATCACCACTAATTTATAATAGTGCGAAATCTATCACATGATCTTGATGTAGAACATACTTTTATAACATAGGCACATAAAATACATTGTACACTTGAAAAAGTGTTGGAGGAAGAGCAAGTCTATAAACCACATTATCAACTCTCTCAAAAATCTCAAAAAGTCCAATGAAACCAAGATTAAGTTTGCCACACACTCCAAAATGCATAACATCGTTAAAAAGTGAGACTTGAAAGAAAACATGATCACCAGAATGAAACTCCAACTTTCTACGACGATTATTGACATAAATTTTTTGTCTACTTTGAGCTACTCGCAGTCGTTCTCTGATTAATTGGATTTTCTTCATTATCTATTGAATAATCTCAAGACCCAATAGCTTTCTTTCACCTACATCATCCCAATATATTGGAGACCTACATCTTCTACCATAAAGTGTTTCATAAGGCATCATTTTAATACTAGATTGGAAACTGTTATTGTAAGCATATTCCACCAATGGCAAATATTTATCCCATGAACCTTCTAAATCAAATACAGAGGCTCTTAACATATCTTCTAAGATTTGAATAATCTGGGGATGAAAAATAGTGCAAAAACTAAGAATGATCATCGATCTGGGGATAAAAATGGTGCAAAAACTAAGAATAATCCCCAATGCCCTATGCAAACTTCTTCAAAAGTGACCAACGAAATGAAAATCTCTATCTGATACAATAAAATCAAGTACATCATATAGTCTAACAATTTGTTCAATATAAAATTCAACTAATTTCTCCAAGGTTATTTTTGTCTTGATCGCCAAAAACTGTGAAAATTTAGTCAATCTATCCAGAATAATTCAAACAACATTAAAATCCTTTAAGACTCTAGATAGCTCAAATACAAAACCTGTGGAAATTTGCTCCTATTTCCACTTAGAAATAGGTAATGATTGCAAAATCCCGGCTGATATTTGATGTTTTGTTTTTACATATTGGCAAGTCAAACACTGAATCACAAACTGAGTAATCTCTCTATTCATGTTATTACATCAAAAAAATACCATTTAAGTCTCTATACATCTTAATACCCATTGGATGTACTATGTAATTCAAAAAGTGAGCCTCCTTAAAAATCTGTTTTCTTAACTCAGTATTATTAAGAACGCAAATTCGATCTTCAAATCTCAATGAGTTATCCTTATGAATTTGAAACTCCAGTTTAGCATTGGACTTTACTTCAAGCTTAATCTTTTGTAATTGAGGGTCATCTACTTGAATTGCTTTAATACTATCAAAAATAGTGGGATGAACTCACATATTTACTAGTAAGGTGCATGATTTATATACTCTGAACTCAATCTCAAATCTTCTCAAATATTTCAAAATAGGCCTCTAAGATGTAAGCATCGCAATCAAAACACAAGAGGATTTTCTACTTAAAGCATCCACCACCACATTGGCCTTACTAGGATAATAGCTAATAATTAAATCATAATCCTTAAGCAATTCCAACCATCTTCTCTTCCTCATATTCAATTCTTTCTTAGTGGAAATATATTTCAAACTCTTGTGATTAGTAAATATCTCACAATACTCCCTATAAAGATAGTGCCTCCAAATTTTAAGAACAAAAACCACAATTGTATGCTTCAAATTATGAGTAAGATAATTACATTCATATGACTTTAGTTGTCAGGATGCATATGCATCGATCTTACCATCTTGTATTAACACATAGCCTAAACCCTTTTCAGAGGCATTACTATAAATAGTATATCCTTTACTACAAACGAATAAGGCAAAGATTGGAGCAAAAACCAATATCTTCTTTATTTCCTGAAAACCCTCCTCACATTCTTCTAACCACTTACAGTGAGTCTCCTTCCTAGTCAGGTTAATCAAAGGTGCTATTATGCGAAAGAAGCCTTCAATAAATTTTCTATAATAATTGGCTAATCCCAAAAAGTTTCTAACCTCAGTAACACTGTTAGGCTTTTTCCATTCCAAGGCAGCCCCAATTTTTTTTGGATCTACAAAAATTCCTTCTTTAGTCACAACATATTCATAAAAAATCACATTATTAAGGCAGAATTCACACTTCTGTAACTTTACAAATAATTTTTTTTGTTTTCAAGATATCTAGAATAACTCTGAGATGTTTTTCATGCTCCACTTTTCTACTAGAGTATATTAAATACCACCACAAATCGATTAAGAAAAACTTTAAAATTCTATTTATCAAGTCCATAAAGATAGTTGGATCATTAGTTAAACCAAAAGACATCGCCAAAAATTCATAGTGTCTATAACGAGTGCGAAAAGCTATCTTTCGTTTTCTCCTTTAATTTTCAATTGATGATAATTAGACCGAAAAATAATTTTTGAGAACACACAGGTACCCTACAATTGATCAAATAAATCATCGATTCTAAATAATAAATACTTATTCTTTACAGTTATCTTATTCAGCTCCCGATAATTTATACATAACCTCATACTCTCATTCTTGTTCTTATGATTTGAACAAAAGCACCATAAAGGGAGACACTAGGTCTAATAAAATCTTTATCAAGAAGTTTCTAAAATTGATTTTTCAACTCTTTCAACTCGGCTGAAACTATTCTATACGAAGTCTTTAAAATAAATCTCATACCATGAATTAAGTCGATAGGAAATTCGACCTCTCCATCTAGTGGCAATCCTTGAAGATATTTTGAAAAAACATTAGAAAAATCCCTCATCACGGGAATATCCTCCAATATTTGATCTTTCACTCTGACATCTATTAAGGCTGCCAAAAATCTTGTATATCCACTCCTAAGTAACTTCTTAGTTTGTATAGCTAAAATTACTCGGGATAGAATACCGATCTTACTACCAGAGAAAGAGAATTTTGACTCTCCTGAAATCTTAAAATCCACTCACTTCTCTCGACAATCCATTATTGCCTAGTGGACAGCTAACCAATCCATTCTAATAATCACATCAAAATCTTGCATCCTCAAGACATGAATGTCAGCTCTCAAATCCCTAATTCTAAAATTCACTATACAATCCTTGTAGAGATGAGTAATAAGGATCTGACTACCAACAAGAGTATCTACAAATAGATTATAATCTAGTGGAGAACATAGAATATTATATTTCTTGACAAATGCTTGAGAAATAAAAGAATATAGCACCCAAGTCAAATAATACACATGCATAACTTGTATCTACACACAAGATACCTAACAGCAAAACATATATATACACGATTAGATAACGAAAGTTATTTAAGTCTAGTAAATATTTACCTACAACCACTGCATTAGATACTTCAACATCTTGTCGAATGAGAGCATATACCCGATGTTGAATCTAAGATCTCCCCCTCTAATGGATCTAGTAGGTGCAGTCGAAGTGGTTGAAGTTGACGGAAAGACACGAGACCCTTGCAATAAATAGGTTGGTCTACCTTGAGGGTTTTGAGCTTCTTAGGCCATTATAGGACATTCTTCAATCTTATGATCTAACTGACTACACTTAAAACAAGTACCAGATGCCCTTCTGCAGTTCTCATTTGAATGTCCAAAACCACAAATAGAGTATTTGACTTAATTTTACAGAGTTGGCTTCTGTGCCGGTATCCTATAGTGAAGGTGATTTTGATCATAAAACTCGAAATTCTAAGTATTTGAGTCTCTGTTTTTCTTCCTTTATTGCTCCTTATTATCCATTTTTGTGGCCTTCCACACGGACTCCAAAACTTTGACTTTATCCACCATATCTTCGTAGGTCTTTAACTTAAAGGTTGTCAAACCTCTGCGAAGATATCCATTCAAACCCTTCTCGAATCTGCTAGTCTTACAAGTATCAGAGACCACCAAGGCAAGAACAAATTTTGTCAGTTTATCAAATTTCGCCTTATATTCATCAATGCTCATACTACCTTATTTCAGGGAAAGAAATTATCTTTTAAGCTTACAACTTTACTATTAGAGAAATATCTTTTGAAGAATACTTCCGTAAATTTCTCCCAACTATTAGTATTTTCAAGAACACGCATGTCTGTCTTCCACCATGAGTTAGTATTTTCTTGTAAAAGAAAAGTGGCAAACCTAATATTATCACTATCTTCACAGCAGTAGCTTCAAAAACCTTCTCCATCTCCTCTATCCAACACTCCGTCTCATTTAGATCTATACTGTCCTTGAATGGTGATGGTGCAATCTTTTTAAATTTCACAATAGATTTTAATTCACTTCTTGAATCAATTCCCAAATGTACTATTGAAAATGGTTGGACAACAGTGGGTGTTACAGAATGGTACTAGGCTGCAATTAAAGCTCAAGTTTAAAGTAGACTAAGGATTTTTTGCAATATCCCTTGAAGTCTATTAGAGCTTGTCAAATCATTCCCCCCCACTAGGTTCACTGTTGGAGACCTAGGATGCCGAGAAACTCCCACTGTAGGATTTCTAACCAATATGATATTTTAATCATGTTACCCTTATATCAGAATCGTACCTTGACTCTCTTGAGACTTCACAGCATTTAAGCCAGTCTTACGTATACCAACACAACTTCTAAACAGCATTCTGACATACATATATAAAGTTATTATAACAAGAATACAATTTATAATAAATCATAATAATAGTCACAATAGTGATATATATGTAATAACCTAACTTATAATTATACCCATACTCATGTCTTATCGAAAAATAACATAATCTATTCAATTTAAAACTTTCATTTTGCAAGAACTTAAACTTAGAGTTCTGATATTACTAAACCTATCACGCCCCAAAACCAAGACTTAACGAGTGCCGTATACTTACCTACACAGCAGATATACAAGACTCATCATGTACAATTATAAAACATAAATTTTCTTAACAACTCTATAACCCATAGTAATAAGCTTAACATATAATACTAACATCTAACATAATATAGTAAACCAATAAAAAGATTATTTAAAATCAGGGGTATTAAAACCACAAGTTAAGAATACAAATAAGTCACAAGAGTCCAAATAATTGAATAATATAATTTGTACCAAAATTCCAAAATTCAAATAATCAACAAACAAAATTTTAAATAATCACTTCTTTTTTTTAATAAGAAATAATGTCTAAATATAATTTTGTAGAACGTCATACATCTCTTTTTCCGAATTAATTTCTATGACTAAAACCTATAAGAAAATGAACGATCCCATGTTAAGTCGACAATTTAATATGAGATAAAATTTTGAAATTTATTTTTTATGAAGTATTAATCTTTTATGGAGTTATGTTCAAAATCAAGTAACAAATTCGTATATCCTTAAAATAAAAATTTTTTTCTAGAGAAAGAAAATAATGACAATAATAATAGTAAAAATACTAATAATAATATACAAATAAATATTGTCTCCTTTACAAAATTGGATACACACATAATAGGTGTCCCGAGTTACAAGCATATTGGTACATTTAAATCCAGTGATCTTTTCACGACTATGCAATGTTCCAGAAGGAATCACAACACGAACATACCGCTATTTTGATGTCTGTGAATGGTAACGAAACCAATTTCTCATAATCACATGGATATTGACATAGTCATTGTTTAACTCCGAATGGTAGGATTACAATACGAATCATGATGGAAACAATATAATCAAAACTAGTACGATAAGATAAACCATAAATCATTCACACAAGAAATATAGTAATTAAAGAATACATGCATAACTTCTTAAAATAAGATATAGCTCAATATGAATATATGTCAAAACTTATTAATGACATATATATATATTCATAAGCATGATTTTTTTATCTTAAATCATGAAGTTATACACATTTCACAAGTCACGATATAATATCACATCATATCAATCAAATAAAAATTCATTTTAAATGAATAAGAAATATTGAAATATAGTAATTTAAGAAAATAAATTATTTTAGTATATTAAAATGTCATTTAGTACTAACGGGAATCTCTTATTCTTTTACCTAATAAAAAGATTATAAGATAGATTGCAATTATTAAACAAAATCTCAATTACAATTCATAGTTACCCAAACATACTTTTAAATAAAGTAACTTAATATTAAGTCTAATATCTTACATTGGTTTTAATCTAATCATACTTGAGTATTGAACCAAACTTAAGTAAAATTCACTCATCATATCATAACATTAATTCATTATGAAATTCTATCTCTCAAATTTTAGAATTAATAATATGAAAGAGATTGGCTCTTAAATTATAACCATAATAAATTTTAAAAAGTTGTTAACATTTAATAATGAATCCATATCCCCAACAAAAATCAACAATCCCAAGCCAAATTAGATAAAAGGATTTCATACTAACCTAATATATTTTATGTTTAACATACACTAATATTATTTTATTAAATTTCAATTTGATTCATGAATAATTGAATGCTAATTAGATTTTAAAGATAATGAAAAAAAATTTCATATTCAAGATCATGAGAAAAAAAACAATGAAAACTAATAATAAATATCACTTTAACCCGAAAAAAATATTAACTTACCTAAACATAGTACTAGCCTTTTTCTCTTAAATCCTTATGAATTTTTTACCAAGAACCCGTCGTCGATCCGTCTTCTAATAAACCCTAGCTTCCCCTTATTCTTGCTGCTAGAACAAAATCAAAAGAGAAGAAAAATTGGGCTGGGTTATGTGGAGATACAAATTTATAGAGAACCCTTTGATTAGTAAGTTTTATACCTAAATACAAAACTTTTTTTTTTGTTTTCACACGATCAAAACCTGAAACAGCTTGTACCACCTCTATGCCATTCAAAGACTCCAGAAGAGCTGGCTCCATTTGCTGAGCTCCCCAATCCAAGCTGGCCACTCCGGACAGAACCCCATGACTATAGCTCTCCGTTTGAAGTAAGAGCAATTGAGCAAACTTGCCCAGCTGAGACAGATACGGGTTCTTCCCTATCTAGACTTTCGATCAATCTAGGAACATCATCTACGCCTCCACGGCCAAGCTGATAATTGCGATTCCATCCCATGAAAGCACAGCAGTGGCCTCATCATTGTCTTCTCCTGATGAAGCTCGACATAAAACCAAAGAGTGACCAAGACCAGTGGATAAAGTGACGGGATGAAAATCTAAATGGACTGTTAGCATCTCTGACTCTTCTGTAGTTCGATCTAACTGACCATGTGTGTTGTTTCCACAATTCAGTGTTTTGCCATCACCTGAAACATTAGGTCAGTTATATGAAAAACATTTACTTTTCATGAAGACAAGCTCAGAAATGCAGTTGAATAGAATTAGAAGCCTGAAGAATACTAACAGCACCAGATAATGATCAAAATCACAAGCTATGCCTGAAACTTTGAGATGGCTCAGTTCTTCCACAATTGTAGGCTCCCAGATGATAGGTAAGTTAGTCTCTTTTTCTATTTTTTTCTGCTACAAGCTTCTCTGTAACCTTGAGTAAAGTGGCCTCCTCCAAAACTTCATGGGTATTGAGAAGCTGCACAAGTGGTGAGGCTAATAATGCCTTTCCTATGTGTCCTAACCTTCTATCTTCTAGATAACCCCAACCAAACAATTGGCCTTCCTTGGTCAGGTCCAAAACATGTCCCCAACCAAATGATACCTGTTATATGATCAAAGCAAATTAGTTCCATGATATTTCACCAAAGCATTAAATCATTAGTTTCAGTGTCTAATCTGTCTATCCATGCTACAATATAAAAAAATTGAATTTGATTTAGAAACTTTACCGAGTTACTCCTATGATCCTATGGTAAGTTGGGGAAAAGAAGTATATAAAAACAGGTTCCTTCCTTGTTAGTGGTATAATCACCAACACAAATAATTTTAGTCAAGAACCTAGACCAAGAATTCAGTGGAGGTAACTTTTAAATTAAGAACTGATAAAATCTAGCTGCAACTTCACTCCATTGCAAGTTAAGTTGACCATGTAGCATTTTATACAAGCCAGTGGCAGAAAGGACAACAGGCGGTAAATAATTCTTTCTTAGGACCATTATCTCCATGTCAAAGACATCATTCTTGCTAAACCAAGGCTCTGGAAATCTTTCAGGTTCCAGAGTTTATATTAGCATTTTTTCTTCAAAAAATATATAATTGTATTTGCTTTTTAGTCAACTAGAATGGAACATCAAAAATAAAGATCAGCACCTTAGCAATCTCCACCCTAGAAAGAACCTCAGCTTTTGAAGGATATGCAGTTTCTACCACTCCTTTTCCAAGACCAAGTTGGCGATGCTTGGACCATCCTCATACCCACAGAGAGCCATCATCCGCAATGGCTGCTGAAATAACACCAGATGCAAATGCCGCTTGAACTTTTACAAGCTCTAAACCAGCCATCTTCTGGCTTGCTCCGCTTATCCCTATCATCATAAAAAAGAAATAAAAAAAGCATGAGCACAAACCTATAGCAATAAGAAAACCTCACTTCAAATATCTCTCATTCAATCATCAGTAGCAAATAGTTAGCATAGTCGTTTATAATTGGTGATTCTCATTCATCTACAGATCATGGAACAACTTAGTATAATGGAATCTGATTCCACTATTAGTTCATTGCACATCACAAAATTGAGAACCATGATTTTTCTTTAAGTTGAGTATTTAACTCTTTTAATTTCTTTTGGGCTGTATACATTTCAAAATGTAAGATAATATTGAAAATACTGTACTTCAATTCAACATAAAATGTTGGATTTCACCATTATATGCTACAATCTAAGACTACGAGTTCAAAACTAATCTAATGAATACAGACCTCTACATTGTGGTTCAGTTCAATTACTGATTGTAGGATACAATATTGAGTTGTAACTTGTAAGATATCATATTAAATTGTAGCACATCATATGCTATCAAAAAAACAGAAAATTGAATGGTAAAAAGAATTTTGAATTGTATACACACCAGAAATGGGAAACATGCAAAGGAAGATAGCCAAAAATTTTATCAGCATATTTTGCCATCTAAACCATCCAAAGCAAGATACAAGCCATGAAGTATAATGCCAGGTACGAATCTAATTCTAAAGCAATATCAGAACTTAGGAAGACGAATTACTAAAAAGGATTTGGCTACACATCACAAAAATGGATTAATTAAGTTGCAATCTTTAAACGTGGCATTTAAGCACCTTCAGTTCAAGTTCTAAGCGACGATCCAATTTCCTAAAGGACCCGAGTTTCTTCAATAAAGGCACAAACATTCCAACCCTATCATAAAAAAGGCGCTACCTTGGAGCTCCTCCGCCCCTACCGAGCTGCTTCTCCTCATTGCGACCCCAGGCCCAGACCTCCCCCGCCGCCGCCAGCTGATGGTAGTGCCCCGCCGCCACCGCCACCGCCACGATGCTCTCCAGAAGCGAAGGACACTACCCGGCTCTAAGGCATCCAGCATCGTGGCCTCGAGGCCCAGCGCGCCATTGCTACCGTCGTCGAAAGGGAGGTAATCTCACTGTGGTACTCGGGATCGACGATGAAAACTAAGAAGATTTACATATACCCCCTTGGCATATGCCACATTCAGAGAGCAAGATAATTCATCTCAGTATCTAGACATAACAAAAGATATAATTAATATTACAAAGTAATCTAATTTATCTAATATATATTCCTGTAAAATAGTGAAAAGATGAATAACTTTTTTGGACGATTTTACTCTTAATTATGGTAAAAATAATAAAATTTATTTTAAATTATTAAATTTTAATTTATTTAAGGAATATTTTGAAACTTCTAACTATTTGTATAAGAAAAATAAAAAAAATATGATAAGAACAAATTTTTTTTAATTTATTAAATTTTGATTTACATGAAAGGTATTTTGAAATTCTGCCTAATTATTTATTATTATTTTGATTTTTCTTTTATGCTTACCTATCTAAATATTCTTATAAGAGAGGTGAGAAGAGGTGAGAAAATTTATTTTTATCATCCTTTTTATTTATATAAAAAAATTATGTTAATTATTTTAATAAATATAACATATACTATAAATAATATTTTTTGTCTTGAGATTTTTATTGCTTAAAAATATAACTAAATAAATTTTAATTAATTTTTGTTATTTTTATTTCACCCCTTTTTTTCTTTATTTTTTCATAAATATTGTTTAAAGAAACAACTGAATAAATTTTAATTATTTTTTATCATTTTTTATTCTATCTCTTTGTTTTATTTTTTTCATAAATTTATGATTTTCTATTTGGAGGAGAGACGTTTTCTATTCCATCTATAAATTCATGGTTTTCGTTTTAGGAGAGACTTTTTTTATCATCATGAATTCAAGATTTCTTATTTGAGAAAGATACATTTTTTATTTCATCCATGAATTCAAAATTTTCTATTTAGAATAGAGGTTTTTTATTTTATTTTTTTTTACTTTTTTCATAAATTCATGGTTTATTGTTTGGAAGAGATTTTTTTCTTTTATTTTTTTATTTTTGTTCTCTCAAATTAGATTTTAGTGAAGAAGAAATAGTAAAAAAAAGAGCCAATAATCTATGAAAGTGTTGTGGCCATTAAATCTCTCTTCTTACCTTATGTTATTATTACTCTTTCTCATTCTCGATTTCCTTAATTTTTTTATTTTAGGATTTTTGAAAAGCTTGTTAAATTCCAGAAAATAATGATCGTAGGAGTGGAAGAGTTTCATGGATATTATGTCAAAGTCCATGGATAAAAATGAAGAATTTGACAACCGCATTGACTCTATCCCTCCTCCTCACTATTTTCTTCTGCATTTTCCTTTTTTTTGTGAGGTCCAACAATAAATATGAAAAGTTTGACAACTGCATCGATCCTATCACTCACAAGGTCCCTCTCCTCCTCTCGTCTTCTTTCATATTTTTTATTTTTTTATTACATATTTTATATTTTTTAGTTTTGCATATTAAAATTAAAGAAAATCGTGAATTGCTGTATGACATTTTTTTTTAAAAAAAATATAAATTATTTTTTGCAATTTATTGTGTATGAGTTAATAATAATTCAATAAAGGTGGATTGAAAGAGTAGCAACTTAATAATTTCATGCTCAAAGTCAAGTTAAAAAAAATATCTAAATTTCATAATAAACAAAGTTTAATGTAATTATTGTAACTTCATAATTTATCTTTATCAAGATGATAAAGAGTAAATTTTATAAAAGTGAAACACATCTTCTAATTAATTATTTTATTTTTATATCAAAATATTTTTTGCTATGACAAATAATAATATTTTATAATAACTTATATTGATATATATGACACAAATATGATAAAAAAATATAAATTAAAACTCTTTAAGTACTAAATAATATATATTATAATATAACACATGCGAGACATATGTACCATACTAGTTTATTGAATAATTTGAACATTAGATTGGATGGGAAAACAATGAAAGGAAAATTTGAAATTTTATAATTAATTATAAACTTTTACCATGCTGAAGTAGGTTAGGTTGTCTACTCATTTTTTTACAGTAGATTTGCTAGTGTGGTTTGCATTTTTCTCAAAATAGCTAAACTATGTTTGATTATCTATCTAATGCGAGCTTAATTTTTTAAGGATTTTTGGTAGAATTTTATGCACTATGATGAATTTATGAAAAATCACATAACATATCGCTGTTAAGCAAAAAAAACATTTCATTCATACTATAAAATTATAAAAAATTGTAAAAAATAAAAAATTTAAAAAATATTCTATTTAAATTCAATTTTATTAATTAAATTATTTTTTTATTTAATTCGGATAACTATTAAAGTTATATAAAAACCTACTAATCTTATAGTAGTTTATATAAAGGATTGGCTATTTAAGATTATCAAATTGCGAATCCATAATTTAATTTTTTTAGACCAACGATTAGTGATTGTGTACCAATTGTCTGAACCAAAACTAAATAAGAAAATTTTAATCTGTTTATATTAATTTAATAAATAAAATTGAATTAAAATATAATATTTTTAAATATTTTAATTGAGATTATTTTTGTAAATTTATAATATAAGAGGGTAATTTTTTGCTAATAATAATAAGAAAAATAATTTTTTGCTAAAAACTTATTTTTAAAAATATTAATAACTAGAGTCCAATAAAATTTAGCTTTTATCATTAATAATTAGAGTTGAACTGAAATCTACAATGCCTCATCTAATTGACCAATGTTTTTGTCTAAAAAGTAAAATAATTCTTTCAAATTAAATTTTAATGTTTAGTATAGTTAATGAAATTTAAGAAAATAATGTAATTTTCTAAAGTACATAAAGTAGTGCTAAAATAATGGTGTTGCGCAAAAGACTGATATCCACCATAATTACGTTATAGAAGGGGAAGAGAAAAGGAAGAATAATAACATATAAAATATTTACATGGCTCGGTCTACAATTTAATCCACGGGCGAAAGCGATTCGAAAGAGATTTTATTGATAAGAAAGAAGAGAAGATTACAATGACAAAAATAAAACTCTAATATCACTAACTCTCACAAGAGACTAACTTATCTAATCGTTATAAGACATTTTGAGAGTTTTGATTTATATCTTTTTATATCAATATATTAAACTTTTAAATGAATAGAATATTTATAAAAGTGGCCTACTTGAATTTGAGTGAGAGTAGCAGACTGATTCAAATAAACATCGGACCTACTAATCTAAGTTTTCTAGTAGGAGATAAATTTAAAGAAGGATTATGACTACTAAATTACTTCCTAATATAAATCCTATTTTAATTAAGACTTTGCCAAAAATTCAAATTTAAGATATGACTAAATTAACAATCTCCACCTTGGCTCAGATCCTTTTTTTCTTTGAATTTGAATCCTTAATAAATACCTTCGTCATTATCCCGTAAGGTGAGATCAATAATTTTGAACATTGATCTAATCCAAACAGAGCTTGAACTTATCAATGAGAATCATCTTCATCAGCATACTTGTAGGATTTCTTGAAGTATAGATCTTTTGTAAAAAAAAATCTCACCGTCTTCAATAATATTTTTAATAATGTAAAATTAGACATCTATGTGCTTTGATCTGTTGTGATACATCTGATTCTTTGTAAGGTGTATAGCGTTTTGATTGTCGCAAACAAATAGGAAAAATATCTTGGGAGAAATCAATTTTACTTACCAAACTTTTTAACCATAAAGATTCTTTGACTGCTTAAGTAGTTGTCATATACTCAAACTTTGTTGCAGATAATATCATAGTTGACTATAAAGTACATCTCTAGCTAATATGATTACTACAAAGGGTAAAAAGATAATCGGTAAGGGATTATTATCGATTAAGGTCTTCAACATAGTCTAAATCGGTATAGTCAATAATTTCGGTCTCTCAAACTTCGTTCATATCAAAATATAAATTAATATTAAGAGTACATTTGATATATTTGAATAACAACTTCACAGCTTGCCAATGTTTTTTTGAATTTGTCATGTAACGACTAACAACACTGATTGCTTATATAATATCAGGTCTTGTGCATATCATAGCATATATTAAACTTCTAACAATACTTTGAGAATGAAATATTTTCCATGTATGTATGCTCTTTGTCTATAAAAGGACACTATTTAGTTGAAAACTTGAAGTGGACTATCAAAGGAGTAATAATAGATTTTGAATTCTATATGTCAAAACAAGAAATAATCTTTTTAAGATATTTGCTCTATTTAAGTCATAACTTACTATGCTCTCAGTCCCTATTAATTTTGATGTTGAGAATCTTTCTTACAACACATAAATCTTTCGTTTCAAATTATTTTTTCATTCTATACTTCAAATCATTAATTAGAGATATATCTTAAGTAACAATAAGCATATTATAAACATAAAGAAGTAATATAATGAATGAATTATTAGCATGCATCATAATCATATTTGCAATTGATAAAATCTTATCCCAACATAAAACTATCAAATTTTTTATACTATTATTTTGGAGACTATTTCAACCTATAAAGTGTATTCAACTTGTTGACGTAATTTTTCTTACTTTCTTGAATGAACTCTTCAAGCTATTGCATAAAAATTTATTCTTTTTATTCTCCATGTAGAAAGACAGTTTTGATATCAACATGTTCTAGCTTAAGATTATGAAAAGTAATTAAAACAAGTAGAAAACAAAGAGATATGTGTTTAACCATAGAAAATAAAATTTTATTAAAGTCAATACCCTCCTGTTGTGAACACTCTTTTGCAATTAAATGGGTTTCGAATTTCACACCATCTATCTTAGAAGAATCCTCTTTCTTTTGTAATTCTCACTTATAATTAATTACTCTTTTACCTTTTGGTAATTTCACCAAGTCCCAAATATGATTTTATTGAAGCGAGTCCATCTTTTCATTCTTAATAATTTGTTACAAAAAAAATTCTTATTTTACACTGTTTCTTTATAGGAAGAAAGATCATCATTATTAGTAAATAAAGCAAAAACTATAATATCTTCAGAACCATACATTTTGAGTGGTTTGATGTTTTTTTGAAATCTTCAAAATGAAATCTTCTCACAAAATTTAACTTGACTCTCCGAATTCTCTTAAAAAGTTGGCACACCCTGAATATCCCTTTGTGGAGGAAGTGTAGGCTCTACCTCCATCTGAATTAAATCACTGAGACTTTTTTTGAAAGATTTTAACATAACATATTCATCAAATACTATATCTCTCTCAATAATTACATTAAAAATATTGGGATACTACAAACGATAGCTGTTAATTCTTTTAGTATAATCGAAGAAAATACACTTTTTGGAACATACATCTAACCTATTCTTAACAATATGCATATAAACATGGTAACCAAAAATCTTTAAAAAAAAAATTTGTAGGCTCGTCAGTTCATATCTTTTCAAGAATTTTGTAACCAATGATTGTATGGATAAAGTGATTTATAATAAAATACATTGGGTTGACTTCTTTCACCCAGAAATTCTTATCAAAATTGGCTGTACTGAGAATAATAATACTATGTGTACTAGTTTTTTGCTTCTTCCAGATATTTTTTAATAACATCTTCAAGTTTGACATTCTCCAATGTACTTTTCAATCCTTGGGATAAAGATTGCATGAACTCTTACTTGCCAAATAGGGAGTTCTTGCTTTTTTTTGAATTTCTCCATATCAAATTTTGCGGTAGATATCTTAAACTAAGCTCTGATATCAATTTGTTTCACTAAAAATTGATATTCACTACAATTCATGATGTAAAAGAGGAGAAAACAACGAAGAAAAGCACACAAAAAATTTATATGGGTCAATCTGTGATCTACTCCAAGGAGGAAGGCAATTCGAAAGACATTTTATTAATGAGAAAAAAGAGGAAATTACAATAATAGAGGCGAAACTCTAATATCACTAATTTTTACAAGAGACTACCTTATTTAGTCGTTACAAGACATTTTAAGAGTTTTGATTTAGATCTCTCCATTTCAATATATTAAACCCTTAGATTAATATAGTATTTATAGTAATTGAATTTGAATCAGAGTAGGAGATTGATTCCAATAAACATTTAACCTACTAATTTAAGTCTTATAATATGAGATAAATTCAAAAAAGAATTAGGATCACTAGCCTACTTTCTAATATGAATCCTAATTTGATTAGAACTCTCCGATAAATCCAAATTCGAAATACAACTAAGTCAACATAATGAGACTTTGATTCTTCCTTTGTTGGTGGTATTCTCATTAGATTGAACATTTCCTCTTCTCCAAATTATTTTTTCTTCTCCATCATATAATTTCTCTCAACCTGTGCAAACATCTCATGGATCTCTTTATTGCTCTGATTTTATTACCGCCAACAATTTCTTTTCGGATGAGTTTTGTCTTCCTTTCTCTCTCGTGTCTTATTTTCATCAGGAACATATTTTAATTTTTAAAATTCTAACTTTAACTTTTCTTCTCTTGATGTCTTGATTGAGTTGTCATTATTCTCATTTTTTATCCATTATTAACATTTTGCTAATAAATATTAGGCTACAAAAAACTACTTTTATGCATTTTGTCAATTCAAAAGTACTTCAAATCAATATGAATTAGAGTTTTATATTTAGAATAAAATTAGAAAAAACTATCGAATTAAAATGATTGAAAATTCTTCCATGATGCTAATCATCTCAATTTTAATAAGTAACCTAATTAATCTAAAACTTCATTGATTAGGACAGAATGCAAATGAAGCTTTAGGGAAAAAATCGAATACAAATTTAAAAAATAAGTAAAAAATATTATAAAAGTTATATTTTTATTATATTTATTTAAATGCCCATATTTTATTATATTTATTGAAATAATTTCATAATAATTTAATAGTTTAATATTATAACAAAAAATTCTATATATTTATTTATTTTATTAAATTAATATTTTATTTCTTATTATATTAAATATATCAATTGAGAAGAAAAGTTAAATACTTTCTCACTAATATTTTTAAGAGCTTTTATGAAAGAACGGTGTATGTTATTGTGAATTTGTGAAAAACCACCTCTCTTATCATTATTAGTAAAAAACTACTTATCTTATGTTATAAATTTACAAAAAATTACCTCAATTAAAATATTTAAAAAAATTCTATTTTAATTCAATTTTAGTAATTAAAATTAATATAAAAATCTAAATTATTATCAATTGATTTTAATATAAATAAATATTAAATTAAATTAAAAAATAAGTTATGTTATTTTAGTTTTTATGATAAAACAATTGTCCATTTTTATGAAATTAAAATTTTAAAACTTAGTTTTATCAAATCAGTTGTTTGATAATTATGAATTGATTTTTCAAAGTAAAACTGAATGAAAATAATTTGATATTTTATATTAATTTAATTAATTAAATTAAATTAAATTAAATTAAAATATTTTTTATATATTTTAATTGAAGTGATTTTTTATAAATTTATAATATAGGACAAATGATTTTTTACTAATAGTGATAAGGTATATAATCTTTTATAAATTTTCAATAAAACATATGGTGGTTTGATTAAAAACTCAATTTTTAAAAACCGTGAAACAAAATCTTAAAAGTTTATAATTTTCACAAATTTGTATTACTAAAAACAATATTTTTATAACTATTTTATTTTTTCTGTTAAATAAAAGGGTCCAAAAATAAATTGTAGTAAGTTAGACCGCATTCCACATGTCATATGCCAACCCAGCACCCAAACGGGATGCGGGCGACATCACGCCTTCCCCTATTTGATAGAAAAAAAGAAAACAAAGCAGAAAAAAGTGAAGAAGAGAGGAATAAAATAAAAAAGCTAGCATAGAAACTGACGAAACCCTTCGTTTCCTCCTCAATTCTCTCTCTCCTACTGTTGGATGGTACAAGCATTGGTGGGAGAACAGATACCTTTCTATGTCCAAGTTTTCTTTTCTGGTAAGATTTCGTTTTCGTTTCCTATTCTCTCTTTGTCATTTTTGTGTTCTGACAGGAAAACAGCAATTCCTTCCTTCCACACTCTCTTTTCTTCTTCTTCTTCTTCTTCTATCATACCTTTTTCTTTGTGTTCATGAAGAAATCTGTCGTGGGGTAACGATCTTTTTCATATTTTTTCTGGTGATTTTATGGCTATAATCTTCTCTTTTTTTAATATTATTTTCTTCTTTAGTTAAATCTGCTTAGCACATGTCCTTGCTTCTTGGATATTCTTTGGTAAAGAAAAGAAGGAACAATCCTCTCCCACTGAAAGCTCTCCTATCTCCTCTTCCATCATTTTCTTCATTTGCTTGGATCTGGGATATGTTTGGATTCTTAGTACCATGTGAGGAATTCTAGACATGGTTCTTCTCTAGATTGCTGCATGCCTATCATTTCCTTTGAAACCTTTCACTTCTATTCCCAATGGGCTCGATTCAAGAGCTGTTTCTCTCGTTTACAATTCAATGTCCACTATAAACCTCTGTTTCTTTTCGAGCTCGACCTTTGCGCCTTCTGGAATCCTGATTCAAAGAAAAAAGTTCGTTGTTTCTCTGGAATTTATGGTTCTGGTTAGTGGATTTGTGGGGGTCTTTCATGAGTTTTTTCAATCTAGTGTCCCCATTCACCTCATTGAAACATTTGCTAATTTTAGTTTGTTTATTTCTCTTTGCATTAACTAGTATTTCATGTGATAGAATTTGTGTATTCTCTCCTTGATGTTTTACTATTTGAGGATTGCCCGAGTAGATCACTTTCTACTAAGGTCCAGTAACTTCTCTTGATTCTTCGCCACTTCATCACATAAAATAACAGCTCTGGATGCTTCCCTTCCATTGAAAACTCTATTTTTCATGAGTTTAAGGATTTTTTACTTTCCTTTGATCTAATTTCATGTGATTTCTCTTTTTGATCATCTTGAAGGAGTCAAATCAACTGAAGAAAGGAAAAGAATCTGTTTCTTTTTAGGGGTTCTGGTGCTTTCATTTTTTCCTCTTGAGGGTTTATTTGGGAGATTAAACACAAGATGCTATCCACTCAAATCCAACCAGGCCCCTCATTTACTGAGGCCTCAGCACTGAAAAGTAATGAGCAGGGTTCTGATGAGAAACTTGCCTTTGGCGATGCAGTTCCATCAGGTCTCACGGAGATCGACCCTCCCGGGTTTTCCATGAGGTAAACAGTTCATTTGAGTTAGAACATCTTGTGATGTTATGCCAATAATATGAGACGATGCTAAGTTGTGCAATCAGTCCTATTTTAATCTTTGATGGGCTTTAAAAAAGGGCAGAGGCAGAACTTTCTTTTTAAATCAATCAAAGCAGCTACGTGTGCTTACTATTTGGAGGTCGAGCTTGAAGACTTTTCATTTATTTTTTTTACCCTCATATTTTATTGGTTCAGTTATCTAGGACCATACAACTTGCATCTTCAGTCGATCTTGTGAGAGCCTCTGTATGTTTTTTACGATCTTAATTATCCATGTTATCATGACTCATTTTGTTGAAAGTCTTCGCCTTTGTTTCTTGATTGATTTTGTATTTTTAGAAATAAACATGAACTGTGATATTAGATGTTTCTAAAACCTTAAGAGCCAAATATTATCAATGGACCATTTTCATTATCACTAAGATGTGAAGATGGCAGTTTCATTATCTGATGTCCATGTGAGTAAGATTTAAATGCCTTCTAATTATTATTCCAGAGATTATGTTGTTGGCATGCGCAAAAAAGGCATCAAGACAAATTGGCCATTTCCTCAGCAGCTATTACAAGTTTGTTTGAAAAGTGACATGCGGTATGTTCTGCCACCATTTGAGCCAAGCAGTTTGGTGAGAGCTAACTATTCTGAAAGGGACATTGGATCTGAATGGCCCGAGGCTGAGAATATCTCAAACGAGTTTAAATCACTTCAGTTGGAAGATGTTGATATGCCTCCAGAGAAGAAAAGATGGGAAACTGTTCGAGAATGCATTTCAGATGATATTGTCATTCATGATGAAGCCCAATTTATATCAAAAACAACCAACCAGAGTCAAGTTGAGAGGTACTTGAACAGATCTGGCAACACTCCTCCTGAAACAACATGGAAACTGGAGATTCCGTCTGAACCTACTTCAGTTGTGGAGACACTTGACATTTCATGTTCATCAGCACAAAAAAAACGTAAGTTGGTTGAAAAATTGAATGCAATCTCCCATAGCCATTGGTTGGAAGATGTTGTAACTACTGTTACCAATTCAGAATCCATGGCTTCAAAGGTTTGCCCTGTTTGCAAGACATTCACATCCACTTCTAATGCTAATTTGAATGCTCATATCGATCAATGTCTTTCTGCGGAGTCGAATACTAAGCTTGTTGTGGCCAACACCTCAAAAGTCAAATCAAGGCCAAGAAAGAAAAGGAGGTTAGTGGATATCTACACTGCTGCTCCTTGTTACACCCTTGAAGACCTTGACAGAAGTAACGGTATCAATTGGGCTTCGTGTTTGGTTTTTGTGGCACCCAATGCTGACATTTCTTCTGAAACAAAAAGATCAGAGTTGCCACCATCTATTGTAGATGATGGAAATTGTGGAGCTGTCTATGTTGATTCTAATGGCATAAAGATTCAGATTTTGTCAAAGTTCAACGATGCGCCACCAATGGTGTCAAGCAAGGGCTTCAAGTCAAGAACCCTTCTAAGCAAGAAGGGGCAATTGAAATCAAAACCTTCGAAATTTTTGAAGATGAACCCACCTAAGAGGAAGTTAAGCTCCCACAATTTCCATAAAGGCAAGGTTTGCTGTTGTTATTGTTGTATTAGTAGATGTATAAGATATTCTGGTGATTTCATGTAAGACTCCAGCAATTTATGTCATTTCATGGTAAAATTTTCTCCTCAGATATTTGTAGAGGTTTCAGAATAACATCAATGATCTCTTGTTGCTTGCTTTTATTCTTTCCTCTTACTCTTAAAGATTTGAACTTTATTAGTTGATTTGGTTCTTTTAATCCAGTCAGATAAGTTCCTTCACTTCAAATTTTCAACCATGCTTTGATGCTAATGATAAATAATACTTAAATAATTCATTTAGTGTACCTTATTTTATACCAGTTTTTAGTATGTCTACTGTAATTCCCATGTTATTTCTAGAGCATATATAAGATCTGAAGCATGTTGTTTGGTCTTTTTTTGTCATTAGATTCGAGCATCAGAAGGAAACTCTCAGATAAACGCTCATCAAAACGAAAAATCACTATCAGATATAGTGAATTCTCAAATCAAACTCAAGAACAGGCCAGCAATTTCAAGTAAACTGCTATGCTTGAAACAATCAGATATGTCAATAAAGCTCAAGAACAAGGACACGGACAATTCTTCAGAGAATGCAATGACTGTTGCTAAGAAACCACTGATTTGTCATGATGACCCGGACTTGTTATCGTTGGAGCATTTGGACTCTCCTAATACCAAGAGAATTGATATTCTCGGTCACATTTCTCAACTGAGCAGTGTGACAAGCAAGTCTCTGAAGCTACCTGACTCAAATTTCCTCCCTTTGCTAGAAAGTGATTGATTTGCTAATAGTAATATGCTAAAACGAGTGAAGTCCTCATGGAATTTCGATTCTTCTCAAAGGATTGAAAGAGAAGAAACTCATAGCTGCATCAAACAGAAATTAGATACGTCTTGCATTGTAGCACAGCCTTCTAAGAGTCATGATCCATTGTCAGAGGCTATAAAGATTTCAGCTTCAAAGTGTACTTCTTTGGTGAAATGGCCATCCTACATGGAGGCAGAGAGGTGGAGTGAAATTAAGAAACAGTCGACCGCAAAGAAGTTCCAAAAGAATAGATTGATGAAGAGTAAAAAATTGGGAGGCAAGTTACCCTCTTCTGATGATAGGCTGCATAGTTCTACTCGCAATTTACTTCTTAGTTCTGCTAAAGCTTACAAACCAAGCAGTAGCCAAGAAAAAACCAACAAAATTGATATTTTAAACCATAAAGCTTTAAGAAAAGCTGATATAACAGGATTTGACCAAGAAATGGACTGCTCAGGCATTATCCGGAGACAGGCTTGTATTTTAGTCCGAGAGCCCACAGTGGAGAATCCTTTCCATGGTCCTGTTTGCGATGAAACAGGGATCTCAGGTAACCTCGTAACTGCTAGTCGTTGCGAATTGGATCACCTATCAACTAAAGGAGAAATGAGGAACAAGGTGGAACTGAAGCTTCAGAAGAATTGTCAATGCGAAGATTGAATGATATGGAAGGGTTGCAGTATGGTGACATTACAAAAAGTGGAATCATCACTAACAGTGTACAAATAGAAGCTGAAGAGCAATCCAGAGTAGAAAAAGAATGCCAAAATAACACTGCTTCCATTGAGCCCGTTGGTCATTTAACAAACCACCACGCGTTCAAGCTTGAAATGCATCAGAAGAGATCATTAACAAACTTGATAAGTACATTTTCAAATGGAAATGATTCAGCTGCCTCTGCCATCTTTCATTCATCTTCTGAGGGTTCTGAACTCAGAGGCTCCGTAGCAGATCCTTTTGTAAGACCTGCTTCAGTACAAGATAAGTTTCATTCAAGCTTGTCAATTTAACTCATCATTGCAAAATCCTATTCTGGAAAGCAGATCCATAATATCACCAGTAAAAAAGATCCAAAATCCCTTTTTGAGGTTCATGGGCAAGGATTTGGTGGTGAATAAGTAATTTTCTGCAGCTGAGCACCTAGAGCTTCTTTTCTTATGATTTCTAAAGTTTTGTGGATGTAAAATTTCAATTATGTTGACATTCTTCTAAAGATGGCTTTTCGAACCAGGGCTGCTTTTTGCCCTACTTTTTTCAGAATCCAGATGACTGCCCTTTATCTAATCAGGCCTCTTGGATTGCTAGTAACATGCAATTTCAGGCTTATAGCACAAGTATTGATGCGTTTGACATTTATCTCCTGAGGCTGGTTCGGAGAGTGGGCACACACTGCAGTCCCAACAGAAAGATCAAACAATAGATCTGTGAGGGCAATTTGTAAGCACATTGTGATTTCTGACTTGCATGAGCTCAAGTTGATATCAAATGGAGGGTTTGTGAGTCCCAGCATACTTTACCAGCAGTTTTGAGTCAAAATTTCATGTTTCCTGTTTTCTCTGACATCAACTATTTTTCTAAGGACAGATTCAGAATGTTAGGGTATCTTTCTCACTAGCTTGAGTTTAATACTTTTTAAGTGAAGAAGACCTAGTGAAGCAGGTAATTTTCCAGATGGTTTGCTTCCTATTATTAAGTCATTTTATTTCCATCACCTTCTACTGTCCAGCTGATTTTGATGTATGCAACATCTGATACTGGTAACCAACAGGGTTTAAAGGTTCTAACCAAACTTCTTTTGTGCATTAGAATATATTTATCTAGTTATTTTGGGCATCAATTGATATTTTTATTACAAAATATTGTATACATTAAAATTAGTAGATGAACCTAATTAGTTGGTTTCTGCAATAAGAAGGTTTGGCTGACAAGTTCTTTTGTTGTTAGTAATACAGCACTTTGGTTGTGCATTCCTTTCTCTAGCAACAGAAACATCAAAAACTTTGTCATAATTGTGAGAAAAAAAGAATACCTTTGTTGAATCAGACCTCATGCTCTAGAGTTGATGCAAGTGCCATGAGTATTGACAGTAATACAGAAAATGTCTGCAAAAACCAGACTTGCCTTCAGAGAAGACTAATCCAACTTCTGCAAGACTCAACACAGAACGAAGAGATAAGACTTGCAAGTTGTGGTAGATGGAGAACAATGTTCAACTAATATATAATTTTTTCCATTAATGATCTCTATTCTAATTATCTGAGGACTTGAGCACTGGTTTTGCAGCTACTAAGAAAATTTCAAATAACTGTATTTAGCTTTTGGGCCAACAAAATTAAGCATAATTTAACAGAATAATTTACCAATGACAGGGAAACAACAGTATGTTTCCATGTTAATTAAAATAAGAAATTTATAATTGGGTGGTTTTTGCTGGATGATTGTGATCCTAAGACATACTGTACTCTGAACTATATATCAGATTAGCACAATTAATGACATCAAGAATTTGAATTTTTTTCCTACATTCTTGCATGATCCTATATCCTATTCTTGAACCCTTAGTTCCAGCTTGTAAATTTAGTAATGATACATATAAATGGAGACCTAAGAAAAATGAGGAACAAGCTCTGAACATGTTTGTAACAGACTGCACACAACACCAACTGCCCACAAATTACACAACATCTCTTATAACAGAGCTTAGAGATCTGTCGATCATCACCAAGCCGTAACCCTAGTGGAACTTGAGGTTGGTCAAGATGTTGTTGTTGACTGGGTCAGCCAAGTGGTCAAGCAGGTTCTGGTAGGGCCCTACACCAGTCACAAGCCCCTGAACAAAGAAACCGACTATAGCCAGCATGGCCAGCCTTCCATTCTTCACCTCCTTGAGCTTGAACTCCTTCAAGGACTTCTCATCCTTGCCAAAATCTAGAGGGTTGAACAGAGGCCCTCCAGGGTATGCAGGATCCCCAGAGCCCCCCAAGAACTTCTCCAAGCCCAGGAAGTATTGCTTCCCCATCGATCCCGGATTTGCCCAGTCCTGGAATCTCCGGTGCTCAGCGAAGCCCATGAGGGCCATCTCCAGTACAAAGAGCGTGTAGGGGTCAGCCCAGTAGTTGTAGGTACCAGCAGGAGGGATCACGCCGGTCTTGAACCACGGGAGTGCGGTCTCCTCTGGTATCAAACCAAGTTTCCCGAGGATTTCAGGTGCAATGGCACCGACAACTCCTAGCATTGCATAGCGCCCGTTGATTACCTCACCGTAGGCGAGCCACTTGGGCTCGATGAAGCCTCCAGTGCCCTCGGGGTCTGAGAGGCCAAGTGGGTCGAAGCCATAGTCACCGGGGAGGCTGTATGCATGCATCAAGTTGTATGTCACATGCATGATTTGAAGTAGGATTATAAACAAACATAACATTTTCAGTTTGGTCAAAAGATTTACCTTCCATCTAGGTAGGAGAGTGACTGCTTGGAAGCAAACCAGAGCTGCCTGTCTGCTCCTTGCTGCAAGAGCACCAAATAATTCACATTAATATTGTATGTTCGTTTTCATGTGAATTCATTCATTTGGAACGCAGAATCTGGATGAACTAGTTTATCCTGATTTTATCGACGAAAAGAATACAAACCTTGACTGGGGGAGTGGAGGCTGCTCTAGCAACAAAGGAGGCTTTTCTTGAGGATACAAGAGATCTAGATGGAGTGCATGGGAGAGGCCTTCCTCCTAGGAGTTGTCTTCCAGCCTCCATTGAAGAGAGAAGAGCTTGAGTGGCCATTGCTCCTCCTCACTTTGCTTTACTCTTCTTGTTGTTGACTTGGTGAACAGAAGAGAAACAAATATGATGTTGGAGTGGCGGGCCACGGAAATCTACGGGGAAGATGAGGTGGATAAATGGGAGATTGTGGTTGATCCGTGTGGCCAGTAGCATTGTGACAAGTGGTAAGGGAAACATGATAAGGGAGGGATTTCTTTTGGGGTGGCTTTGGTCTGGGAAATCTTTGGCTGTGGTTGCAGACAAGCTTGATATTGCCTTGAGATGTTTGTGGCCCATGTTGGACTTGAGCAAGGCCAAGAGAATGCCTGGAATCTGCTGCAACCCATGAACTCTAAACCATGATTTAAAATCCCGGTTTCAGTTCTGGATTTTTATTTGGTTTTTTTTGGTCTTCCTTGTAACGAAAACTGGAACGAAAAAAAAAAAAAAAAAAAAAAAAAAAAATAATTTTGTTAAGTGTTATATTTAAGATTTTAAATTTCGGTTTCGGTTTCGATTTCGACACCCAGAGAAACCAATCGGTTTCCGTTTCGGTCAAAAGACTTTTTTTAGTTATTAATTATGTGTTGATCAGAATTTGACTATATTTTGACTGTACTTTGACTTCAAATTAAAAATACGATAGAAATTTGAACATTTTTTATAAAAATTTAAAAATTATGAAAGAATTTATAATTAATTTTACCATAATATTAAATATTATTTTAATTAATTAAAATTAATTTTGATAGTTAACCACTGATATAGTCTATTTTTTATATATTATTATACAAAAAAATATACGAAAAATAATATGAATATAATTAAAAGTTAAAAATTAACATAAGTAAATTTAACTTATTATTAAAATATACTTGACATATACATAATTTATTAATTATAACGTAATATAATTAATAATAATCATCATCATAATTATCATCAGTTAAATTTGGAATATCTGGGTATGCAATTATGAATTCAGTATTTGAACAATTCGGATAAGCATTTATAAGCATTCGAGCCAAAACAACTAGCTCTGCACGATCTCGTGGTAACAGTTCACATGGGGATGGGGACTGACAAAATATTTTTTTGGCTTTGTTTTCGGTGGAACAATCATACATGCATGCACATAAACAGAGAAATCAATGCGTTTCGGTCAAAACCATTTTAATTTCAGTTTCAAAAAAAATATTTTTTTTATTTATTAATTATATTTTGACCAAAATTTAACTTTATTTTAATTATTTTTTAACTTCAAATTTAAAAAATTAAATATGTTTAAAAAATTTTGAAATAGTGAACAGTATCATACATTAAAATTCATACACGTGAACAGTCACATGCACGTGAATGGTACGGTCAAAGACTGGTGAGGACGTCGGAGTTGGGTTGGCACGGGTGCGAGGTCAACACCAGCTCGCGGGAGCAAGGGCTAGGCTAGCGAGGGCACGATGCCGACAAGGAAGCAGCGGTAGACTAGCGAGCGCATAAGAACCAGGCCGCCAAGCCTACTCACGCAAGCATGCGAGTGCAAGCACCAAAAGCTGGCTCGATGGCGCAGGCTTGAGCACAAAGCCGGCGTGAGGGGACAAGTGCGGCAACGGCTGCATGATCTCCCCACGCAAGCTCTCCGCAACCTCTCAGCGCGTTGCGCTCACCCCGTGCTCACTACACAATCTCCCAGTCGCCGCACGAACTTCCCGCATAGTGTGCTCACCGCCATCGAAAACCATAACTCAAACAGAAGTATTTTGGACCGATACGTTGCGACACCGGCTGAAACTAAACTATTTCGACATAAACTTTTCGGTTTCGACCAAAATTTAAAACCTTGGTTATATGAAAATATAAGGAACCCTAGCACAGGACACAAATAATGTATCAATAAATCCTGCCTAGATTTGGGTCAAGCCCATATTTATTTGGTGCAAATTGCCTATGAGTTGCAACGAGTAACCATGTTCTTCAATAGAAAACACCACCCATGAACAATTCAACTCTAGCAAAATAAAGGAAAAGAATACAACAAGAAAACAAGATAAAATGGAAAATAATGGAGGGGCATGACACTATAACCATAAAGGGGAAAATTTCAAAATTTCATATATACAGCAGCTGATGCTAGATGAAGGGTCTCCCGCAGAGGATTAGACCACCTGAATCTAATCTCTGCCTCTGCCTCGAACGCTCAAAGAGAAGCTCTTCACTGCGTTGAAGGTACAAATAATCATCCATATCAAATGACAACGCCTTTGAGGACTGAGATGTGTAGTTGCTCGTCATGTGGCTTCTGACCTCTCCGAATCTGCCGCCTCTCATGTCTTTAGAGAAAACAGACAAGCCACCATTGCATTCAGGGCTCCAGCAGCTCCCTCGGCTGCTTGCAAAGTGATTGCTGTTAACAGATGCAGGGCTTTCTTCCTGAAATCAGCAACCAAGAAGGAAAGCTGCTCAGATCAAATTCCAAGTATAAACACAAACAGCTTTCTGCAAATTAAAAACGAAATGCTATCGAGCAGACATTCAAAAAAGTAGATATAATTTCAAACCCTTGACCAGATTCCAAATTAGAACCATGCCTCACATATAGTGACAACTGACAACCATAGCCAATTGCCGTAAAAGTCAATAACAGAAAAAAAAAATGCATAGTTAAATAAAATGTATATTGTGACCCAAATATAAAAGAAAAAAATGACAATAGAAAGGATAACTCTTGCAGTCCTATATGAAAAGGTGGTTGTCCTTCTAAAAAGAAGCAGGAAAATAATTACCTGTACTTGGGTAAATAACTTCCCTGTTGCCACCGGAGCAATGGCCTCACCTTTTGATGAAGGGTTGTCACTACATGTTTCCCACTGCAACCAAGGAAGTACAATACCATCAGTCTCAACAGGTGCACCAGCAGGTTTTGGCAGATCTAAATGTGCTACTCCGGTAGTATGCTGCATAGAATCTCTTAATTTTGTACTGCCTCCTAAACTTGAACTTGTATCACTTCTTTCTCCATCAAAGGAAGAAATATCTGTATCTTCAACATTTGAAAGGAAATCCTCAAGATACTTTTCTGCTTCTTCAGTTAGCCGCTCAGACATCCTCCTCCTATCATTACTCCTCTGGAATACGTAACGGCAACATTAAAAACATAGATGACACTTTGCATTTTCAAAAAAAAATGCGAACTGGAGGCTTACTCTTCTAGACTGCAAAGATCTCTTTATAGAAACAGTTTGTGGAGGTGCAGGAAGCAACTCGCTGACAATCTTAGTTAGTTCCTGACCAAGCTCCTCTTCTGCAGCTAACTTGGCCAACAAAAGCTGCTTGCGCTTCTCTGACTGAGAAAACACAACATCAACAAGACTCATTAAGTTCCAGTGTAGTGATGAGTTGTATTATGTTAAAGGCTATGCAAATATGCAAATGCAATTCTGAGTATTCCAATATCAAATCCTAGGAGGGACAGCAGAAAAGAATGACAAATAAATAGGACAATACTAAGCAAAAACAAACACCAAAAATGGCAACACTTGGCAAAGAAAGTTTGAGAAAATCAAATAGGCATCAACGTGCAAGTGACTTCAGATGCAAATCCTAAGTTGATAAGCAGGATTTAAAACTAGCAAATAATCAAATGGTCGTACACAACAGGCGAAAAATACATTCTCTTAATCTTGTAACAGTACAGAAGAAAGATGTGGCAGGAGTTTCCCTATCCAGGGAACATAAAAGAGACCTCGTTAGTTGTTGCCATTTTTTTGGTAACATGTTACCATGTATTTTGTCCCATGAAGAATTATTATCATATTCCTCTTTATGGTGAGAATATTATATTACCCATTGCTGGGGAAAGCAAAACTATATTACACTGCACTTTCTATGAATGCAACTAACAATGGAACTGTGTTTTCATCATCATTTCCAGCAAATGAACAATGACAAACTACATCACAACCACATTTGACAAAACTAGATTGGGAGACTACTGATACATGAAATGTAAGGCAATTACATGAAGCATCCACCTACCTGCTCCATTTCAGTGCTGAATTTCTTTCTGATCTCAGCAACAGCTTGGATAACATCTGTACCATTTGATGTGATATCCTCTCCATTGACTATAACAGGCCCAGATTTTACCATGACCTGCAGATAGTAGTTCAATTAGCAAGCCAGCAAACACTGTTCCTAAAATGGGACCACGATTCAATTGGTAGAATAAGAGCAAAAATATGAAAACCTTTTGAAGCTCTGTCCTGATCTCTCCCACTTTGCGCATGACCTTATATAATTCACTCCCTTCACCATCCCCAGTAGGATGTTCTGTCTGATGAATGCAGGGAGTTATTACACTTGGATGCTTTCAGACACAAATGAATATAAAGAACATGTTTTTAACCAATCACAGAATTAATTACAAGGAAAATTAAGCTTGTTGATTCTGGCTTCTGCAACAAACCTTTCCAACAGAATTTACTGTCCGCACTGTCTTCTCTATCCTACTCCTGCTAGGGCGAACATCCCGCACTTCATCATCAGTTACTGCTGACAAATTGCTCTGTTAAAAGGCAAAGACTGAAACTTACAAAAATGGATTCCTCCTTTTACGATGATAAAAATAAATGCAACATAAAAGATTCAGTGCGAGCATAAGGAACATGCACTGAAATGAAAAAAAAAAAGAGCTAAAGCATCCTTGATCTTATGCATTTCCACATTTCATGCATGTACTTGGTAATTATAGAAGTTATATTCTGAACTTTGAATACTGTAATGTCCACAGATGTGAAAAATGATTATATGAAAACAAACTTTTTCAAATATCTACCTCCGAATCACTGCACCGGTACCGAGCCACCGAGAGAGATCGCTGCCTCCTCACCGCACCATCTTCACCAAAGCCCTCGCCTTTCTTACCATTTCCAGCCAACCCCTTACCCTCCACACCTCTCCTCGACACTGACCTCCCCCGCCGCCAAGAATTCTCTTCTGTTTCCTTCCCAACGCCAACTTCCGACACCCTACGATTTCTCCCTCGATCCGGCGGCGTGATATCCACCTCATACTTCGATCTGAATAACTCGTCCGCGAGATCGTCAAGGCTGATATCCGGGAACCCAGACCCCCTAGCGTTGTTCACGAACTTGCTCCTCGGCGTCGGCAGCTCACCGGGCTCCGGCGTGAGTGGCGGGAACCGGGCGGGGCCGCGGCTGAGGCTTCGGGAGCGTCGGTGGGCGTCGCCGCCTCGAATGGAGAAGCCGTCATCACCGGCTCCGCCAGCAATGGGGGAGCGCTTCGTCGTTGACCGGAAGGCCGCTGTCGCCATCGACGGCGAGGAATTGGATGCGAATTTGGGAAATTTAGGTCTCTTTGGATTTTTCCGGTTTAGAATTCGGAGCAGAGAGGGGGGAGGTTTCAAATTTGGGAATTTTATTATTCGACCCCTGATTTTCTATCTGCCACTCACTTGACCGGCTATTGCAGGGTGCAGTCACCAGCTGTAGGCAGTACATTTAGATGGGGAGGTCCGGGAGGACGTGCGGACTGGTATTTGACCTGCTATCGCCAGTCAAAATGAGCGAACAAATAACCTACACCCGCCTTTTAATATTTTTTAAACGTTTTGCTCGTTAGTGAGGAGTAATGCTGAGTTTTGATGACGTGGCATATTTCCATTGGAGGGATTTGATATTAAGTGTGAGCTGAAATAATTCAGTGATTGGTTTACCAAAGAGATTAGGAAAAATAAGTAAAAAGTAAATAAGTAGGTGAGATTATAGACACTTTAGTTGCTGTCTTCCTTATGGCAGCTAAAAATCATAAGTCACCGTTCATCAGTTCAGAATTAAAATGAACATCAAGCTTAAATTTAAAATTAAAATATAAACAAATAATTTAATTAAATTTTTTAGTATTGGAGGTTAACCTGACCAAGTGAATTGTGTACTTTTTTTAAATCATTATGTCCTTAAATATATTATTTATTAATATTTAAATGAATAAAAATAAAAATAATATGATAATTTAATTTTTAAAGTAAAATAAATTTAATCTAATTATTTTTTTGTTATTTAAATGTTAGGCTGGTCAAAGCTATAATATTGATTTTGATCTCGAATCAAATAGAACCTAATTTCTAATTTGCAAGGACAAAAATGTCTTTTTATTGCTTCAATGTGATCTTCATTTTATCATTAGAGTAATTACACAATAACTCTTTGTAATTTCCGAAATAATATATAATTTTTAAATTATATATAGCCAGTGAAGTTGTAAATATGAATTTCACCATTAGAGTAAAAAATATTTTGAAAATATTCAGTTATTAGATTCCATTGTAGGATATATGAAATATTTGAAATACCATTCTTTCAAAATAAACAGTCGTTAAGATTTAATTTTTAATATTTTTATATTAAATCTCGAGATAATTTATTATTTTTTAACTTTCAAACTGTGAATAGTTTTAATAGTCATAATTATAGTTAATTAGATTATATAAGACCGGGAAAAGTCTTCATTGAAATCTACAAATTATTATTATCTTCAATTCTTATTACAAATTATTTGTTGAACTCCATTACACTTTATTATTATTATTTGGTTTTTTTTCATAATTTTTTAACATTAGAGTTTATATCATTCATACTTTATGATAAATTAAAGCTCTATACTCTAAATCTAAGATCAGGAAGAGTCATGTCTTTCCAAACTCTTTCATGTTCGTAAAACCGAAAATTTGAAATTTTAATTTCGAGACTGATTTCAATACCCACTAAAATCAATATATTTCAATTATTTCAATTTATTTTGGTTGAAACTAATTTATTTTGATTTTGGTCAATTTTTTTAAATTTTTTTGACTAAAATTTAATTTTAAATTTAAAAATATTTAAAAAATTAAAAAATAAGAAAAGAATCACGAGACGTCTAGCGAGAGACCCGAAACCCAAAAAAATTATTAAACTCTATGTATTATTTTATTTATTAAATATTCGATGTGGTTCATTATATTTGATACTATAACACCAAGTATTATCAAAAGTTACTACAGCAACGACGGTGTTGCATATAAAATTGAAAGTTCAGGGGATTACATATAAAAAAATGCAATTATTGTATCTTGCAATTAGGCCCTTGGCCAATAGGCCTATATAGTTGAAGTTGATTTGAGTTTAACTAAACCCTACAATGTTGAATAAGATCCATCGATCCGATCGGAATTTGACACGTAAAATTGGGTTCCGGTCATAATCAAATTAACCGGTTTATAATTTAAAAAAAGGTCTTAAATGGGTTAATATACATAATTTAATTAGAATTCGATTGACCCATTTATTAAAATCAAGGTTTATTTAATTTGATAAGTAAATTAACTTGTTTAAAAATTAACTCATTTGCACTTGTTTAACCCATTTTTGAATTATATGTTATTTTGCAATGATTTTAAATTATTGTTTATAAATCATATTTTTGTTATTTAAATTATTTTTAAATACTATAGTTGGTTTAATTATTTAAAATATATTAATATTGTCTATTCTAGAGACATATTATTGTTTGAGACAATAAAAAAGTCGAGTCAAATTAGTTTGCATAAAATTAAGTTAAGATATGTTCGATGGTATCATATATATTTAAATAAATATGTTTAATCTTAGTTGATATCATGAGCCAAATTCAATTCGTTTAATAAGTAAATTATATTAGTCAAATTGTGTAATTTATTTAAAAATGAATCAAATTCGGATTGAGAAATTTAACTTGTTTAATAAATTGTGAATTCAAATGAGCATGTTTAATGTTGTTGGAATTCGCAAAAGTTCACGAATTATCTTATTCTCAAATAATACAAGAAACGAGAAGTAATATAAGATAAAAGAAAATAACAAGATAAGACAGCGAAAGATCCACTATCAAAAGATAAAGTATTTTACAAAAGTTTACAAAAAAAATTCACTCTTTTTTACTCAATTAAACTTTTTCATCAAGTTTTGGCAATGTCTCCACCTTCAGAGAGAATCTTCAAGAGAGCACCACGAGGAACCACCACGAGAGACCACCGAGAAGTACTACACGAGAGCCGACACTCTCTCTCTTTTTTTTCTCTCTATGTTCTCTATTCCTCTTTATCTATTTCTTTCTAGTTTAACCTTAATACTACACCATACTTAAGTCCTATGTATTATAATATATTTATAAACCATTATTGAGTCTGAGGTTTACTCTAATTATAACTCCTAATATTACAAATTAATCATAAATCTAAATCTAACTTTGAATTCCTACTTTATCTCAAACTCTAATTTGAGTTCAAGACACTTAAAACTCAACATAATGTAATGCTCCGTCTGATCCCACCTAAGTAGACAATTATGGGTTCTAAGTTTGTCATTAAAGTAAAAAAAAAATAGATGAATTGCATATAACTTTTAAAAATTTTAATAAATTACATATTTAGCTTTAGAATATTAGATATGTTATAAAAATCTCTTTGGATGCATATTTATTGTTAAAAATAAGAATTTTTAAAAAATATTTCGTTTGATACCATTTGAAATGAAATGAAAAAACGAA
This sequence comes from Trichopus zeylanicus subsp. travancoricus, assembly GCA_005019695.1. Taxonomy (NCBI): domain Eukaryota; kingdom Viridiplantae; phylum Streptophyta; class Magnoliopsida; order Dioscoreales; family Dioscoreaceae; genus Trichopus; species Trichopus zeylanicus. The sequence continues at coordinate 374,550 of RXID01014368.1, forward strand.
AATATCTCTTACCTTATTTAAGGCAATGATATTTTTTACAAAAACACAATTTTTTATAAAATTATTTGTAATTATGATGATTTCATAATGGATTTTTTGTAATTTTATTTTTTTTTAAAAAAATATGAATTCTAAATCTAATTCAGATTAACATTAAATGTGGTTCGAATTGGCCCTTAAATTTAGAATAATTTTTTTTCCAAGGAACAAAATAAACTTCTACATATTTTTCTATTATTACTATCATCCAAATAATAAAAACAAATTTATATATGTTCTTCAAAGTCCCATTACAAAAAATAAATCATAATTAGTTTAAGCATGGTTAAATAACAAAACCAACAAGTAAAATTAAGTCTCTAAAGATAAAAAGTTCACATTATCATGGGTCAATTGCATATAACTTGTTGAAATCTTCATAAATTACATATTTTTTTCCTTCAAACTTCAAATTTACTATTAAAATTAAAAATATTCAGAAAATATTTATTAAGGATGAAGTAAAAAGATGAAAATATGTCATATCTCATAAAATTTTACAATAACATATTTTTTTGTAAAATTATTTGTAATTATAATGATTTTATAAAGAATTTTTTATAATTTTATTTTTATAAAAAATATGGATTCTAAATATGATTTAAATTGAACCCAAATTTATAATAATTTTTTATTAAATTGTTGTCCAAAAATAAAATATGCGGTTAGAGCCGCAACGTAGAAAACGAGGAAACTGCCCTTTAACCAAGCAGATAAGCGAAATCAAATCCTTTTAAAGAACAATGCATCTGCTGCTACAAGAACTGCAGTCCAAGCAGAGAGGCCTGCCCAGTTCATCCGAAGAGCGGCGGCGACGCTGGCATTTTGATCTCCGGCGGTCGGGGGGCTGGCTGGCGGGCATGAAATGCCTAACTTGGTGTCGCTGCATTCGTTCGAGAAAAGCCCCTGCGGGTAGTTGCCTCTCTGGTTGAGGTAGGGCCACATGCTGTTGATGCAGCCGTTGCTGGCGTTGTTGAGCGTGTCGACGAACGGGCAGACTAACTCCTTGAAGGCCGGGCAGCACGCCGCCGGCGGGTACAGCGGCCCCTTGCATTTGCTGGTGACGATGGTGTAGTTCCAATTCTCCAGGGGCAGTGGGCAATCTGTGTATGTGTGTGTGTTCAGGGAAGGAAGCAAATACTGAGCATGCAGACAGCTCTGATTCATTCTGAAGAAATCGAGGACGAGCTTGCATCCTCGCCCAAAAGATCCCGAGCATCGAACTCGTGAAATTAAAATTAATCTTATGGAACTTGTGACCTAGATCTCTTGGCTACTCTTAATAATTAGATTTGGTTACAGAAATTGCTTACTTTAATAATAATAAAAAAAAAAGAGCTTGAATCGAACACATATGTTTTATTTAAAGAGAATAATAACTAAAATTTTTTGTAAAAAATCATCTAATTTATTATGAATTTACAAAAATTATCTATTTTATCATTATTAATAAAAAAACACTCATCTTATATTTTAAATTTATAAAAAACTACTTTGACTAATATATGCCAAAATATGATATTTTAATTTAATTTTATCAATTAAAATTAATATAAAAAATGTAAACTATTCTCATGTAATTTTAATATAAATAATTATTAACTTAGTATAAAAAATAAGTTTTCTAACTTCAGTTTTTATGAAAAATTGGGCGTCCGATTTTATGAAATTGAAAATTTAAATTTAATTTTATTAGACCGATTATCCGATAATTAAGAAATGATTATTCGAAATAAAACTGAATAAAAATAATTTTATATTTTATATTGACTTAATTGATAAAAATAAAATAAAATAAAATAAGTTTAAAAATATTTTAATTGAGGTGATTTTGTTATAAATTTATAATATAAAATGAGTGATTTTTTTTATAACTGTTTGCTAAAAATTCTAATAAATAAAATTGAGGGACATACCTGAAATAACCTGGAGGAGGTTTCGACCAGAAGATCTCTTATACTCGAACACATCACCTAAAATATAAAAATAAAAAAAATAAATCTAATCAAATTAAAAAAACCTAGGAAAAGAAAATCCTGCCGTAGAGTAAATTGAAAGAAAAAAAGCGGTGAAAAGTGACAACCAGAGATGAGGACGACGAAGGAAGGCACCGTGCTCAGAATCAACAAGAGAGAAGCTTGCAGGGCATGCAGAATCCGACCCATCTCTCTTTCTAAAACCAAACTCGAAGAAGAAGAAAACGAGGAGGGAGAAGAAGGGAAAGGCCGACAGAAGAACCGACTCAATTTGGGCCCCAGCTCTGGCAACATCTGGGCCCGAAGATAGTTGTGCGCTATTTCGGGCTCGGGCCGGGCTCGACTTGGCTTGGAAGACCGCAGTTGAGAACATGACTTGACTTGGCAAGGGTTGACTTGCCAGAGTCGGGCCCGAGGCGAGCCCGGAATGAACGGTTAATAGACTGCCGTGTTGCATCTGCCAACATGGAAAGAACCTTTGAAGTTTCGATTTTAATTTTTAATACCATTTCGTTACAATTTCAGCCAAAACCCACCCATTTTGATTAAAACTTAATAACTCGATAAAAAATTGGAATGGAACGGACACGTAAGTATCTGATTTGATAATCTCAAGTGAAGGGGTTTTTTTGTTATAAATTTGAACCTCAGGGGGTTATCTTAATATTGAAATTTTCAGAGGATATACGTATACATAAATTATTAAAAGTATATGAACACTGATGCACATAATTTCAATATCACAAGGGCCTCCAAACAATTAGACAGCTTTTGAAGGGTACAAGTGCAAAAATCCCAAAACAATAAGCTAATCTGCGCATGGAAGTCCCCACAACACAAAAGTGAACAAAAACTTATTATCCATTCCTCAAGTGTTTCACATTTTAATTCTCTCTTTCTCAGCATCCAAGAACACTACAAACATTGCTGTTGAAAGAGAAAAGATGCTACAACATTTAGAACCATAATCAAGATCATTTAATTCTTTTTTTTCCCCAGTAAACTATAGCCACTTCCAGATTAAAGCCCTAGGTCAAGAACTCAAGAAGGTTAAACCAACTATGGGTCTTTAAAAATTGAAATAAAAATGATAATCATATAAGCTAGGCAACTCAACAACCTAAGCTGGTGCAACTGGTACAGCCAAAAAATTGGAATCAAATAATTTTCAGGATGAATTTAGCTGTGCCTCCAGAAGCTCCATATCAGTAAGAACAAAACCGGAGGGCACTGCAAGCATCTGGGCTTGGCCTCCCAACGAACTGAAATATATTGGAGTGCATATGTGCCAGATTTTATGTTGTCAAATCCACAAACCTGCTTCCTCAAGCATTAAATGCAAATATAAAAATTTGTTATTCTGAAAATAATTTTCAAGCAGTCCATATGAATACAAAAATGAACATCAGTAATGCCAATTATAATATGCCTGACATTACCAGAGTAATCTATATCAAAAAGGTAAATAGAAAAGACTTTTCTCTCTTTTTTAGCAAGACATGTATGCTTTTATTCTAGTATTTACATGGCTCGTCAAAAACATAAGAGCTCATACCAGGCTGGTTATCCGCATTTGTGTGTGCTAAATCTTCGTTAAGTGTGACTCTGCCAGTGAAGAGATTAGATCCTCTCTAGATTGCGATCTTCGGCTCTGAAGGGTTGACTGACCTCGGGAAGGCGTCCAAAAAGATCTTGCTCCATCACCAAACTGCATCTGACCCAAACTACCAGAAGAATAACTGTGTGAAACACTAACTCCCACAGGTTTCAAAGATGACTCCACAAGCTGAATGCTGCTGCCTACAAACCCATATCCCATTCCAAAAGGATGCTGCTCAGAACCAGCAACTCTAGGACTCAGTGGCATTTTGGCTCTTCCATCACCTGCACAAAACACCACAAAATCAAAAGCTTTTCAATCGCTATTTCAAGATGGGAGTATGAAGCAATATGAAGTCAATAATTGTACTCTGAAAGACAGCACCTGGGAGAAAGGAGCATCTCAGGTGTAGATTAGACTAATACCATAAAATGTTGATACCAAATCCTAATTTCTAGTTTGAATTTTTAGCTGATTTAGCATTAGAACCATATGCTATCATTCTCCTACAGAACTCCCTGTCACAGTTTATGGCAAGGTTTTTTGTCCTGCCCAGCCCACAACTCTACCATCTAGGAAAAAAGCGCATACATACACCCGATCAAGACATTAATCAGAAAATAGCAATTAACACCCTAACAGCTACATGAAATACATAAATACAGAAAAGTTCTCAATTAACACCTCTTCCGACTTTGGAACAGGAGTTAAAGTAGCTACTCACTTCTTCCAAAAGCTGGAAAAACTACTATAATCCAGGGTCCCCATTTTTTCAGTATATATAAGAAGCACGAAGGATGAAGGTACTCGTTCCACAAAAGAGATCAGCTAGCACATGTTGAGCAAGAAAATCACCCACAAATGGTTTAAATCAGTGACTCCACAGGACCAAGGCAAAATATATGACAGAAGCAGTCAAACTCAAGCAACTTCAACAAAAAGTTTACCTGAGTTCATAGGACTCCATCTTTGGAATCTAAAAGGCGATGGAATATTAAGTTTTGAAGTAGAAGCACTGTTATGTCTGAAAAGTGGGAGGTATGATCTGCATAGAAATCTTCGACCACAGTTGCTAACACATGATGATGCACAACATAGAAGGATAAGTGACAACAAGAGCATAAGAAGAAGAATTATCGGATTAATCTCTGTGTGCAGAATTCTAAGACCACGGAGTTCAATTCTGCTTGATAATGCTTGTCCAGCCTCTAATAAAGCAACGCCCAGTGTCCAAGTGATACTACCAGAGCCAATTACCACTTGGTTATCTGCAATGTGCAATCCATCTCTCAACAATGAGACAATGTAAGGTGCTCTAAAGCAATACTGCTCTATAAAAGGCTGGGGATCAACACTATTCTTTGCAACTTCCCAAGGCATTTCACAAAATCCCTGACCCAACTTTAACACATCATCCAGAGTAGCCTTTGAGGTCAAGTTAAAGAAACGGAAGACCACAAAGAAACCAGACATGGCATAAAACATTCCACGTGGCCTAGGTAAAGTTTCACTAAGAGCACAAGGTTTGAGTTCACAATCAATCCCCCGGCTTAAGCTTGACCATTCGGAGAGATTGACAGCTATTTTTGCAAGTGCACTGCATTCTTCCCACTGAGGAGCACCAATAAGTTCAACAGCAGTGCCAGGTTTTGCTTTGCCTGAACTTCGTCCTTCAATCCAAGGACTTCCTTCTTGGCTTAGTGCAGTACACTGAGAACATATATACTGCTCTCTGTAACCAGTCTGCAAGCAAGGATGCCTAAGCTCTATCTTTCCATTATTAATCCCAGATTTAGTAGTTACCAAGAACCTTTTCAAAAGATGTACCACAGATTTTTCAAATGCATCATTTAATCCATAGCCTGATAGAGAATAGGCACTAAGATGATGGGTAACTGCCCCAATGCTCAAATTTATACTACTATCATCTCGGATGGGTTTCTCTGTCTCAAAAGTCACTTGCAATGATGATCCACCCAAATCAAGGGCGCCAAATGTTTCCTTAGCTGGTAGGGAACCCAGCATATCCATATGATAATTAAGAGCAATCCATCCATAATATGCTTCTTCCATTCCAGTAATGATCTTAATCCAATTCCTCTGACACAAAAAAGATGAATTCTTTAAAATGGACCATGCCTTGTGCAGAAGCCAGTCTGAGTCAGAAGTTGGAAGCCTACGAACTCCAGCAGTAGCATACAAGAAGAGAGGGGTGCTCTTTTGAGCATGTTTTGGTATTTGTTTCTCTGCCCAGTTGAGGAGTGGCATTATTGCATCTCGTAATCCAGATTCATTGTTCACAAGTTTACCAAAACCAGGTTCAGTTTCCATCCGTTGATAGGCACGACCAATTCGTGATGATTTTTTCTGTTGATCTTCAGATAATGATCTCAAGGCAATAGGTAAATTTCTATGCAGGCTATTTCTATCAATAGACCATTCATAGACATAAACTCGAGTTCCAGTACTTCCACAGTCAAGGATGACATGATATCTGGATGCTCTATTTGACAAACTGCTAAAATATTTCGAACATAAATAAACAAGTAAAAGTAATGTCAAAATGCCTAGGAGGCCAACCATTGCTCGTTTCCATTTCTTTCTAAATAAGGGAGATGCAGGTAAAGCCTTCTCCTTTGAAAAGCTTGATCCAACACCTTCCCTCTGCAGAATATGCAGAGGTTTTGCATGCGAGTATGTCTGTCCAGACTCAAGGCTAGATCCATCTCCTTGATCCACTTTAGAGAATGTTGAGATATCTTGGAGAGATGAGGACAGCCGCATACTGAATTCGTTCAATGGATATTTAGGCTCAAAACTAGCAATACTGAGAAGAATACTGATGGACCAAGATGCAACAGTGGTAATACTAACATGGATGGTTCTTCAGCAACAACACAAAGGATGGTTGTTCTCCTATTGGATCACATTTGGCAGCAACTTCTTGCTTTTGGTCTCTGAAAACCCAATGCAGCCAAAAAGACCCTCTGTTTCATTCATCAGTTAAAATGAACTAATGAGGAAATAGAACTGGAGAAAATCTGATGCATGCTTCATCCGCCCCTAGTCTGAAAAAATTTAGTACCAGTGGCACTAATGACTGCTGACAAAAATTAGATGTAAAACCTGCACATGGTCAAACATGAAACAAAATGCTGGGGGTTAGATTTTATGATTACAAGATTCCTCTACTAAAGTTAAAATGCATCTTTCACTACTATCAAAAAATCCAAGAGAGCCATAGTTAAGATCTTGCAATGAAGTAAGCCCACAAACCATAGCAAATGCAAAAAGAACTTGTTGCCTCTTCTAAGGTTGACAATGAACAGGAACACCTGCTGATAATTAAAATGAACAGTTCGAATTGTTGGCTGAAATTTTCAGAACCTCCAATTACCACCCAGAATACCTATCTGACCTGCCAGTTGTTGGCATTATAGTTCAGAATAGTATCCAAAATACCGATCTAAAATATGCTACATAACAGCACAGTTGACACTAAAAAGAAATTATCACTTAGACTCTGTTATTCCATGATTAAGAACAGCTCTTGCTGTTTTCAAGGGGGATCTATATTGGCCAAGGATAAGCTAGATTGAACCTTTCCAACTTGTAGCCACAGCTGAATGGATTAGTGGAGAGCCAGAAGAATCTCTCTGGCTATATTCCCTCCTATGCCTAAGTTAATAATTGTGTTTTATCTTTAGGGGAGAAGGCAGAAGAAGCTCAGAGCTTTTTCCCTTGATATATACCTGGACTTGTACCTTCTCCTCTATCATCTTTCTTTGGAATTGTTCTTTCTGTCCTCTCTAATGCCTAAGTTAATAACTGTGTTCTATTTTTTGGGAAGAAGAAGTTCAGACCAATGTTATTCTCCTATAAATGTCCCATGTTGCTTGCCTATGCAATGATCTGTTCATATGGTCTGCAAATACCCTGATAAGTTGGTTCTTTTGCTTTCATTTCCCAGGAGTGATACGATGTGGGCTTTCCATCACCTTGATCACGTGGATAGGCTAGGTCTTAGGTCGGGCTTTAGGCTATGGTGAATGTAGAGAGAAGCAATCTGATTTGGCCCACAACTTGATCTGTGCTAGCTGCTTCCCGATTAGGTACAAGGTCATCAGAATGAGCTATCCAGATGAACTACCCATCTGAAGGACCAATATCTCACCAGTTTCTTTTTCATAGAAGATGCATATAGAAGTACTTAAAATAGTTTACATGTTCTGATATTTAGGGCCCATTTGGATACTCCCAAATTCCATAGGAATATTTTCCTATGAAGGTGTTTGACACCAATTTTTGAGTCTAAAGTTCCTTTGGAGTCATGACATTCCATAGGAAAATAAAAATTGGTGTCAAACACCCCTCTTTTTTATTTTCCCATGGAATGGAGCTTTGATGCAAGCGTCTGAATCACCTCACCTCATCAACCATAGGATCTTTTTATGGGACGTGGGGTTGTATGCAACCCCAAATTCTACGAAAAAATTCCTAAGTAATTTTTCCTGAAGTATCCAAACAGGCCCTTACTAGTCATTAACATGTTTTCCAGGTGAAGCAATGAACTAAAATAATTGTAAAAATGTAATTTTTATAACTCAAAAATTTGATATCAAGGTTAAAATAAAAAATCTAAATCTTTTTCTCTATGGTACTTGTGCTCATTATATTGTAGACCTCCATTACTTTTGCACAAAGTAACCAGTTTCCAGTCAATCCAGCTACTCAGCAAATAAACTGAAGTTCAATCTATCAATCTCTATGTTCTTGGATTATCAAACATGTTTTTTTTTTATAACAGTCAAACAAGATTTTTTTTTTCTCAAGAGAATCAGTCAATCCATTTCTTTCAGGTACATCACTACTCATTCCTGCTATTTGAAATATGGCAGACTGCCAAGGGAAAAGCCAAAAAAGTTATTGCCATCAGGACTAAATTTTGGAGGCTACATTTAGTAAAATGTTAGGGGTGAAGTTAACCAGTTATCCTACTTTAACCTAGTTTATCCACCCAAACATAAACTTGGATAATCTTGGATAACTATTCAAAATTGTATGCATAACCAAGGATAAAATACAATGATTGCATTTAACCTTATCAAAGTTTTACCAAACTAAGTCGTCGTCATTTTGCTCTAACCCAACCATAAGAAAAACAAATGAGAACAGGACATAGAAGACCATACAATTTAACAGCTATAAAATGGTACATTTGCAATCTGAAATGCAACGTTTTGCACATCCTCACATGGTAAACAAATTCATCTCATACATAGATGCAATGAACCCTTGAAACACATTATTTAAACCAAAGGTCATCTTCACTAATGTCTTCCATATTACTACGCTCTTAATATAAAAACAGTCTCCGGAAATAAAGGTCCATTTCATACATATTGCAGCCAGAGACTGGTTTAGAAAGAATATATAGCGTTGGGAATATTTTGTAGTTGTTAGTAGGTGAGTTGGGGGCACGTGGATTTCTTCTAGCAATGCGAATCTGATAAACATCCAATTTATGGCACCTAGAAAGAACTAATCTTCGATATGTTTCCTTCACTTTTATCTTTTCTTTTCTCCAAGAAAGCCCAATCTAAAAGAAGGTAGGCACTTGCTAGCAGTACATCCTTGCTTGTGAATTTCATCATCGCGCAGTGCTTCTACATACCTAGAAGAAATCCACGTGCCCCCAACTCACCTACTAACAACTACAAAATATTCCCAACGCTCAACTGCAATGCCATGGATCCAAACTCAAACTATCCAATCCCGACAAATCCAACCCATTCAAATCAAGAAACCAATCCAAATCAAGAAAAAAACAACTAAAACATCATACCATCAATCTCCTCAAAATTTTGAGGCCAAGAAGCCAATATCGAGTGAACAAATCAACCCGATCGCAAGAGAGACAGACCTAAAACATCGAACAGTTCCTCGACACGGCAGCAGAGGAAGCAAAGGGCTCGCTGGAACTCGAAGGGCAGGTGGAGGGTCTGGCCTGGACGGTCGGCGCTGGATCTGGAGCAGCTGCGGTGAAGATCCGAGACGATAGCTGAAGAGGTGTTCGCGTTCTCTCTCCTGCTTCTCCCTAACTACTGCTGGTGCGGTGTTCGGGCCGATCCGGGCCGGTCTGATTGGGCTGCAACTGTAATCAAATTCCTGTTCCCGGATTAAGTACAGGTACTGGGGGGGACATCACGGGCCGGGCCACCATGGTTTTGTGCCTAACAATCCGGCCCGTTCACTGAACTAATGGCCGTGCGCGATGCGTGGGCAAGCCAGAATCGGGGAAAAGCCCATTAGATTTTGCGGAATTTGCATGCAGGATCCTGTGATATGAATGTATGCAGAAAACCCCTCGATTCTGTATTGTAATTGCAAGAGCCCCTTCAGTTTAAATAGCCATGTAAGACAAATATTTTCTGAAATTTTTTTTTATTATCTTATTTTAAGAGCAACTGACCACTATCGTGCCCGAGAAAAATGAATATTCTATAGTTTTTCTCTAGTAGAAAATAAATAACAAAATAATATATTCAAGAGATGTATACATTTAGTGAGATTGGAGTTTGTGTGAAAATATTGGAAATTTTTTTTGATAAATATATTTATTAAATAATGGATCCCTGATTTGAGGAAGAAAACAAGAGGCAATCAAATTTATCAGGTATATACAAAGCACAGGCAGAACACCCATTAAATCAGATATGGATTTATTTGCAGAGTATTGGAACAAATAGCACATTGACCATCGGTCAACATGATCAAGCTCTTCTTTTGTAATTTGGACATAATACAGTCAGAAATTGTCTGATTCACTACAAAACTTCAGCAAATGTGCTGTTAGTACACAGATAATTAATCTAACAGAAGACCGGATGTCCTTGATAGGTATTGATTTTTGAAAATAATAAAAATGTTAAAAGTAATGAAAATAAAAAAAATAGTAAAAATGATAAAAGTATGACTTTGACTTTTTAGATAATTTTTTATGCGAAAGTGAGAGAAATGGAAGTGAAACTTCTACTAAATCTTATTATTGCCTTCGCCACAAGTGAACCGTGACTGCTGTCTTCTACATTGTCAGATCCAGTGATTGTGGGGCTAGAAACGACAGGCATAGGAAGGACAAGGACAAATTCAACAGCTGTGGGGCCGAAAATGGCAGGCGCGGGAAGGGCGAGGACATATCCGATGACTGTGGAGCCAGAAACAACGGGCGCAAGAACGGCAAAGCTGCCGACTTCAGCCCGACCGAGGCCAAACACAGGAGGAAAAATGGCATTCTCTAAGTGGCAAAACTCCCGCTTTAGCCCGTGCGAAGTGAGAGAAGTCGCTTCAATGGATCCCCACGCGTTTCTCTCCCGAAAGTGCTGCTTCCGCTCCCAACCTACGCAGGTCACAAAATTGAGAGCTAGTTTATTTTGAAACATGCTCGGAAGTGTCACTTCCACCACTTTCAGAAGTACTTTACATCCAAATATGGAAAATGAAAAAAATAGTCTCACTTCCGTCACACCCAAAAGTCAACTACAATCCAAACACAAATATTACATCTGAAAATTGTATTCATCAATTTCAGCCAATGGCAAAAAAATAATTTACGGTCTAGAACATAAAGAAGGAAGACTAAACTTGCTGCATCAGGAGCTTGTCCAAAACTCAATCTCTTGAGTCATAGCCGCAAGCGGACCAGGGTCAAGCCTGCAAAACAATGCCACATGTTTCAACATGCAATACTAGGGCCAAGGCATGGCCACGAAAATTGGTTCAAGAAACACAACATGAACTTGCAGGACAGTTTATCTGTTTTGTAATTGTGCACTAAACAAGAAGAAATATAAAATGTGTGATTGTATCAAAAAAGCACCAGCAACACTGCCAACCATGTTATCTACTTGATAAAAAAAACAGCTGCAACACTTAGGAGGTGCTTGAATGCAAGTTTTCCCAAAATAATATTGATTCCTTGACAAGTAAAAATTTTCACGGGCCTCTTATCTGCATGATGAAAGAAAGAAGCCTCAATACTAATGCAAAATAGTGGTCACCTTCATACTATGTACACTAGTTCATTCTACTTACCGAACAGAGCAACCCACTTTGAAATGTACACAAGTTTGTTCCATTTGCTGGACAGCACAATCCACTTTGAAAGAGAAATGGAATGGAGAGCTTCAAATCCTTATTTGGGAATATCTATGATGAAATAGCCCACAAAGCTACAAGGCTACATAAGGACAAAACTGAAAAAACCAATACCAATGGAATCACCAAACCAATATGGTGCTTACCTCTGGATCTCTTCTCCTACTTCCATCCTTGGAAAATTGCCAACCTTCACTTCTGAACCAATTTTGTTTAATAGGTCCTTTAGCAGTGGCTGAAATAAATAAATAAATAAATGACTACCAAGAAAATATTTTGGAGATAGAAGTGTCACCGAAACAATTAAAAATATGAATTTATCATCATCTAGAAAAAAACAATTACATCCATCAAGCAGAGATAAATTAACCAACACTGATGACAGTCAAGGTATTCAACAACTATGACAAACAATGACCAACGGGAGGATCTCTCATTTACCTTAATGTTGATACTGCCGTTCATAAGAAACTTCTGCTCCAATAGGACCACTTCCTCAAAAATATTTTCTTAGACGACCTTCCACCATCTTCTCAATAGCCATTTGAGGTTTCCTTGAACTTTCTGCCTGATGAAAAGAAAAAACAAGATATGGTAACATAGTATGTCAATGTATTTACCCAGTCCATGCTGTCAGCAAAACGGATATTGCATGTACTCTCAAACTTGAGTGTATGCATTAATGTAATAAACTTAACAGTTAGCACCTAGATCAATCACCTGAGTTCTGAATATATCATGTTCACTCTCCAATGCTTCAGAAGAATCATGCTCCTTTGACAAGAACAAGGGATTTGCTGCCACTATATGCATTGCCAGTGATGAACCAACATGCTGGAGAGCATTGAGTGAGGCATTGCCATCTTCAGCTTCTAGAGTCAGTATTCCAGCAATATGACCCAAACCTGGCAAAAGAACCACCATTGTTATGCAAGCTTTCATTGGGACTAATATGCCTGCCTCAGTTATTTTCTTGCATCAGATGTCAAAAAGGCTTTATAATATTTCAAGCTTCAATTGGAGAATGGCAAATAGAGCAACCATATTTTATATAGTTCCACTGCATGTTACTCAACCCTTTTTGTCCTGAATTCATAGATTTTGATATGAACAATGTCCTCAAAATAATAAAACCGCAACTGCATAACTACTTGTTTTTAGAGATTTTGAAAAGCTGCTAGTAGATGGATATGCAAGAATCCAAATAAATAAATAACTATAATCCAACACACTGGGGATTCAAACACAAGACTCTGTCCCTTGTGCTATCAGTGGGTTGACCACTTTTGCAGTTGAGTCCTTCAACAATGTCACACTTCATGCAGTCACACAATACCTAGAGGCTATGATGGGTGCAGCAATAGTTCCAAGTAAATACTGCAGTATGGATCAAAACAACAAACATTAAGATCTAGCTGAACAACTATAGAAATTGAATTAAAATGTAGTACTCCTTTCGTCTGGGAAACACATTAAAAGCATTAAAAACTATGATACCTGGTTTGGGGCATGTATGGAGATATGTGGAGACAGCACCATGTGAAGACGAGGACAATGTAAAACCTGTTCTAAAGTTTACATTCTCCCCAACCATCACAACAACTTCAGTAATTGCACCTTGCACTGTTGTTTCCCCACTCAGTTTTGGATGATCTAAGTTAATGCTCATGCTCTGCATATAACATGTAAATTTGCTCATTCCAAAGTTTACATATTTGAGGCAAGCAAATAAGATTCACCTTGCACAAGCCAAAGTGAAATCATAACCTACTTCTTAAAAAGCAAAATCTGTTTCACCGAACACACACACAGTGTTGCAACAGATCTAAAAATTTAAGATGCTTGTTTCAACTTTTTTCTGGGCAAGTGCAAGGTGTCAAATGATGCACTTAATATTCTATAGTAGTACATGTTATCCTTTTTTTGAAAGTCCCAATGTTCCAGTATAGTGGACACAACAATTCATGAACATTAGGCAAAGGCAAACTGCTATTTTGAAAAGGCATGCCTCTAAATATTCAGGGTCAAAAGGAAAGCTCGATTGAATCTCCTGAGTTGGACCCTCAGATAATAGAACAAGTCTTGCCAGAGATGACACCTAAAACAGGCAAGACATTTGACACCATTTTAACAAGCAAGTCACACCAGAATGAACCAAAAAAAGACTCCAGTACGCAAAACTACAAGAATCAAACTATGCTTTAGAGTACAGCTAACAAGAGTGTTTCCCAACAGTCTCTTGACTTGTTTTAGAGGTGATATTTCAAATGATGCAATCAGATATACAGCATGTACTTGAGGAAACAGTGCCTAAATGCAACATATCTCTACACCCACAACATATAATCAGATGCCATCAATCACTCTTAAAATTAATAATATCAGAACTTCAAAACTCAACTATAGGAAAAGGTGAAGACCAGTTATAATCATAAAAAAATTGATGATAATGAAAGGGAACAAGAGAATCATACAATGGAAAATAATGCAGAAGATAGCAAGCTACCAATAGACAAAGTTGATTTGTAGCTCACTAGGCCACATTTTCTATAATATATAATATAGTACATCAAACTCCAGTACTTAGACAGTATTCCAAACTAACTAAACATGTAGAAAGCATAGATACTTGGCAGCTGGATCAAGTGCTTAAACTTATGGAATGCCAACAGAAACTTAGAGAATCTTTTAGATTGGCAATAGTGTTAGTCAATGAACACATAAAATGACAAAAAGGAAGCATTACTGACCAGATAATGAAATATTTCATTTCTTGCAACAAAGTCTGTCTCATAATTAAGCTCAATAACTGCAGCCTTCCGCTCGGTTTGTGCAATTGTTACCAAACCCTCGGCAGCAGTCAGATTTCCTTGCAGCAAGCACCACCCCTTGTTTCCTCAGGTCTTTCTGAGCAGCCTCTATATAAATATGATCATAAGTAAACTACAACAATATTAAGTGAAACAACACTAAAGGAAAATCTATTGGCAAAGAAGGTCGAAAGACACTTGTCAATACCCCAATTAGAAGTGACTACAGCAGAATTGACATCCTTAATTGGAGCACTAGTCCTTTCCCTCAGTTGCTTGATACGATTCATTTGCTCTGTAGCTGAGACACCGGCACTATAACATCTTGTAATCTTAGAACCAAAAGAAAATGGATTTGTTGCCTCTCAAGATTCAAACATTTGATACATTCCAGATGTCCACGAACTATAACAATGCCTAGACTGCCTCTGAGCATTTAGTTCATTGACTAGGAGCCCTATAGGACGTCTGAAACCCCAAGCACTGGCCATTAAAATAAATAACACAAATCTGGTCTGCTGTTCAAAGGATTTCTCTTGATTTCCGTACATGACAAGGACAAAAAAAAGTTAGGTACTTTTGCCCCACAGTAGAAATTTCAAAAAAAAAGACTTCTGACTTTTCTTTGTTTTTTTTCAAGGTGTAACATGCCAATTTCAGGGCCTTGCTCAAGAACCATTGAGGAACAGCTTACTCATAAAGCAAGCAAGAAAAAAGAGAGCCTTTCAACTGATTACCACTTTGATGCAGTACTAAACACTTCATCAGCAAATAATGAACATAAAGGGCATATAAAAAAATAGAACCTGGCATAGGATAGCACTTGATAGCTAAAAGAAAACAAAATGAAACTTTCTTTCCACAGAGAGAAAAACAAAAATCAGAAGTACAGTAAATTAAAATCCTATAACAGACAGTAATTTAATGCGAAGAGCGTATACAAGGAAGCATGCAATAGACAAAATAGAAGGCGATACAATTTTGAATTTTCCCTGTCTTAAGGGAAAAATGAGAAGTGGGTCTAAAAATGAAAAAAGATGATAAGAGCCAATAGAAGCACCAAATTAGTTGTGATCCTTGATCCAAAAAATGAATAAATAAAACGAAAAGTAAAACAGAACACCACATCCACGAGTAAAAATCGAACCTTTGACACGTATCATCAGAATTGAATGGACTGGCAAGTCTAACAGTCCAAAAATCTTCCAAATGCATGAGAAAAGCTCTAAAGAGAAGCAGGCGAAGAACCTCCAAAGATCTGAGCTCGATGTCAGGGGCTATACTAAGTTCCGTTTCGAAATCACTTCGAAGGAAAGAAAATTAGAAATTCAGGAATTACAACGCAATTACGTATCTGTGAGGGAGGGGCAAGCGGAAAAAAGAGACCTTGCAAACCAGCTCGCCGTCGCCGCCCCGCAACCCTCGCCGCCGGTGGAGCGTGGAGACACAGCCGAAAGAGCGGTAACTCTAGCGGTAACTCTGTGGCTGCTCGGGACGTTTCGGTCTTAACTGGGACGGTTTAGTTCTTGGTTCTTCCGAATAGGGCCCATCGTCGAGCCCGTGCTGCGTCATTTCCACGCGACCCAACTCGCAACGCGTAACGTGGAGAATAAAGCGAGTGCTCTTCTAGAACCATCCATCGCCTATCCGACGGCTACAGTCAAATCCTTGACAAATCCCGTTCCTCTCCTCTGCGGATCAGGATTAATATCCTAAACCAACAGGCGTCAGCCTCCCAGCGCGTACTCCAACTTTGTGTTTCTCCCTCTGAAGATGCCACGTGTCCAATAAGAACGTTGCTTTGGTGGAGCCTACCGCTGGTTCGGGGCCAATAAATAGGAGGTCCCGAAAAATTCAACGCAG
The DNA here is from genome assembly GCA_005019695.1 of Trichopus zeylanicus subsp. travancoricus. Classification (NCBI taxonomy): domain Eukaryota; kingdom Viridiplantae; phylum Streptophyta; class Magnoliopsida; order Dioscoreales; family Dioscoreaceae; genus Trichopus; species Trichopus zeylanicus. The sequence goes on from RXID01014368.1 coordinate 390,995, forward strand.
TCTAAAGAAAGGGAAGCTGGAAACCCTCCGGTGGACGGTGGATCGTTTGAGGTTCGAGCTTTGTGCCTATCGATTCAATCCTGATTTACTTGTGTTGCTTGATGAATCGACCGTTTGTTTCGACTCTTCGAATTTTAGGGTTTCTTCACTTGATTTGTCGTCGTATCTATAATTTTGAGGGCTTTTTTCAGGTTTCTTAGTTGTTTTGGCGATTATTGGTCTCGAGTAGGGGTTTTGTGCTTCGATTGGAGGCTTTTTGTTTTAATTTTTTTTTAAGTTTTCATGAATCGCTATTTTCTTCTTTTTTATTGATTTTTATTGGGTGTTTGTTTTGTTATCCTGGCTAAATGTTTTGATTGATTTTGGATGGCAGCCGGTGTGGTAAAGTTCGGGAATTGAGGAGTTGGGATGGCCTCGAAGCGGATTTTAAAGGAGTTGAAGGACTTGCAGAAGGATCCTCCAACTTCTTGCAGTGCAGGTACCGAGAATCTCCAAAACGAGCGAGCAGTTGAATTCATGGGTTTGTTCAGTGTTATATCATGTGATTTCCATGTGTGACTTTTATTTGGATGAAAATTCTTTCTCCGATGACATTTGGTGTAGTTTTCATTTGCTCACTTCTTATACTTTCTTTGGTTTGTAGCAATAAATCAATAATTACTTGGTGTTTCTGGTGATCGGATACATCTGTTTTGATAGGATTAATAATGTGAAAATACCTTACTCATAGTCTCACCTTTTTTTGGTTTTCATAGTGGACAATGTCCGTTGCATTTATTTTTGTTGTTCCATGCAATGACATTCACTTTGATTTGGTCCTTTTTGTAATATGTTACTATATCTATTCACAGGTCCTGTTGCTGAGGATATGTTCCACTGGCAAGCTACCATCATGGGACCTGCAGAGAGTCCTTTTGCTGGTGGTCTCTTTTTGGTGTCAATTCACTTTCCTCCAGATTACCCATTTAAGCCGCCAAAGGTAATATTTTGCATTGCATCAAATTTTTATGATTTTATTTATTCTGCTAAAAGTGTAAATAATCTTTTGTGGAGACCCAAGTTGGGGTGAGGCTTTAGATGAGGTTAACATGAGTATCTTGATCAGCATTCAAACCCAGCAAGATATGTTAACATGCATCCCACAATGCTAGTAAATGATTTTGGTATGGATGTCAATGCAACATTCCAAATAAAAATCACATGCTTTGGGTGTTGCATGCTGATGCTGAGTGAATCAACTTACCTTTTACTGGCGAGCTCTTGATATAGCCTTGCAGGATACTTTACAATTCAGGTTGCTTTTTGTCTCATAATCTAAAGCTAGTACAGCCTCTTTTGACCTTTGTCTCCAAGAATTCTAGCTTGGATTCCCAATGAGCGGGCTGCACTTTTATGTTGGTGTTCTGATTTATGCCATACTAGACCCTGACTGAAAGAGGGCTACTTTCATAAACTAAAACATGGCCAGAACTCACATGTGAGAGTATGATCTTCAAGCTCTGCTATATCCGCAAAAATATTGTCACTGGTTGATTCCTGGCTGCACATTTTCTGGAATATTTGAACTCCTTGCATGATCTTACAAGGCTGCCCTTCTCTTAGCACTTGTAAATAGGTCTTCCTTGCTGCTGTAATTATTTGAAAAAAATTTGGTTGCTTCAATATATGGGGAACAATGTTCCCACGGTAAGCTTGGGTGTAGGATCTGATGATGGTCTTAAGCTCCATTTGTTGTTTCCTTGTTGCCACACTAGCAGCTTTGTCATCTTGCTTTGCATGGGCTCTGCTTGGGTTTTGATGCAACGGGAGAAGGGGCACGAGAGATAGGGAGAAGATCACTATATTCTCATCATAATCGATCCATTTGATGCAGTGGAAGTAGGAGGCACGAGGGGTAGGAAGAAGATCAACGTTTTCTTCTTGATGCAGCGAGGGAGGGCACGAGAGATAAGGCGAAGATCACCGTCTTCTCACCATAATAGATCCTTGAATCCGCAAGGAAGATAGAAAGGGAGCAAATCCAAAATAAGAGAATATTATTGATAGAAAAGTTTTTTTTTTTACAACCTTAAATTGTATATATAGCCCTCTAATAAACTTAGAGTCCTATTTGGTGTAAACTAAAAATAGGACTTAAACTCTATTAAAAATTCTACTTAACATATCTTAAATAAAGATATATAAATCCTATTCCTTATTGGGTTAGGACTGTCATTGACTCGAACTGATAAATAAATCTTAATTTTGACCAATATAAAATCCGAATTATTCAAAATAGTAAATAAGAGATTCGTAGGAATCGATTTCGACTTTCGAACGGATAGTTATTTGTTGGATTTGGATCAATATCTTAGGAGATATGACCTTCGGACTGTAGTTGTACAAATCTTGACGGATTTTAATTGGAGTTGGAATTCAATTTGGACTGGACCTCTAATTTTACTGTGAAAAAAGATGTAGTTGTCTTACATCAGACTCCTTAACTTGTAAAAGACTTGTCTTCAAGGCAAAGATTAAGTCTCTGTTGGTGTAGTTGTGTTTCTCTTGAATTCTTTTCAACATAAAACTTGATGATGTAAATTAATAAGATTTTTTCGAGTAACACCTTCAGCACTTTGATCTTCTATTTTCCTTCGGCACAATCCCTTAAACTTTGACAGGGTTTCCTTCGACCTTATTTGAAATAAAATTTTTGTACACATAAACCTATGATTTGTTGTCATGCAATGAAATTATTCTTCACAAGTTTGCTCATAATTACTATAATAATCTGAATATATCATTACAAATTTTGAATCTTGCACAATGATAACTCTTGTAGAATTTCCTCCAATTGTTCAAGAGTGTTGACTTTCGATGAATTCAAGAATAATCTTGAGTAGTACAATCAATATTTTCATAAGTAGAAAACTCTTCCTTACGACCTTCAAGATTATCAACTGATTCATATGACTTCTTATCGATAGTTTCTTGAAAATTTTCTATAACATCCAAAGTTACTTTTGTATGATCTTCTAACTCGTCAAAAAAAGAATCTTTGGGGCCCTCAATAAAATTTTCACTAATTTGTTTATCTTCCACACGATCCACGTTCTCTTCTTTGACTTGATAATTCAATACTAGAGGAAAGTTACTAATATGTAGAATTAATATCTCATGGTTGTCTTCATTGATTTTAATTTCAGAAGTCTTTGGAGGAGAGATCTGTTTTATTTGATTTTGATTTCCTTTTGGGAATTTTATGTTGAATAGTTTAAGCATCTTCGACCATGAGCGAATTTTTGATTTGTCTTCACGTGTTCTTTGGACTTGAATTTGCTCCCACCAAGATGAAACATAACCATCAAGTTTGTATTCAACAATTTTTATCTTTTTCTCTTCAGGAATCTCTATAAACTTAAAAAATTTCTCAACTTTATCGATCTAAATAAATAAATTCTCAAAACCATGAAAGTATGAAATATTCACCTCACTAAGGTTTTGGTTTTCCTGAATAGCTTCGTCTGTTGATCTCCAAGACATCGGACCGCGAGCCTCTTCGGCGATCAATTGATGAACTTGGTTTTTAATTTCAATCTGTTTCAAAGCTTTATACTTCCTAGTGATAAAAGTAAGAAAATTTTGTTTAATCAAATCTCAAATTTGATAATCTCCTATATCACTATCCATGGAGTTGTCGCCATCAACTACAATCAATGGAGTTGAGCTCAGGAACAACGTTGCTTTGATACCACTTGATGTAGTGGGAGAGGGGGCACGAAGGGTAGGAGGAAGAGCACCGTTTTCTCTTGATTCAGCGGGAGAAAACACGAGAGATAGGGATAAGATCACCGTCTTTACTTGATGCAGCGGGAGGAAGGCACGAGAAATAGGGAAAAGATTACCGTCTTCTTACAATGATAGATCCTCTTGATGTAGCGGGAGAGGACACGAGAGATAAGAAGAAGATTATCATTTTTTCACCAGATAGATCCACTTGATGCAGCGGGAGTAGGAGGCACGAGGGGTAGGAAGAAGATCAATGTCTTCTTCTTAATGCAGCAGGGGAGGGCACGAGAGATCGGGAGAAGATTATCGTCTTCTCACCATAATAGATCCTTGAATTCACAAAGAAGATAGAAAGGGAACAAACCCAAAATAAAAGAATATTATTGATAGAAAAGTTTTTTTTTACAATCTTGGACTGTATATATAGCCCTCTAATAAACTTAGAGTCCTACTTGGTGTAGAATAAAAATAGAATTTAGACTTCACTAAGAATTCTACTTAATATATCTTAAATAAAGATATATAAATCTTATTTCTTATTGGGCTAGAACTGTCATTGACTCAGACTAATAAACAAATCCTAATTTTGACCAATACAAAGTCTGGATTATTCAAAATAGTAAATAAGAGATTTGTAGGAATTGATTTCGGTTTTCGAACGGATAGTTATTTGCTGGATTTGGATCAATATCTTAGGAGATATGGTTTTCGGACTGTAGCTGTACGAATCTTAACGAATCCTAATTGGAGTTGGAATTCAACTTGAACTGGATTTCTAATTTTACTGTGAAAAAAGATATAGTTGTCCTACATTATGTTTAATCACTGGAGATCTTCTCTACTATATCTCAAGATAGCTACTAGTACTTGTCATTTTTTATTGTGATGCTTAACTGACTCATTACTACTAAATGTGAATTAGCTTTGCTGTATCTGGAGAAGATACTTAACTAGTAATGATATGTATTGCTGCAGGTCTCTTTCCGTACCAAGGTTTTTCATCCCAACATCAACAGCAATGGCAGCATCTGCCTTGATATTCTCAAAGAACAGTGGAGCCCTGCTCTGACAATATCCAAGGTAATCTAAGTTCCTTTTGTTTTGTGTACTTAAATCTTTTTCCTTTAAAATTGCCAGTAAACCTATTTTTCACAAACTTGAGTTTGTAGAGTTTATATTGTTGCCCAATTTGGGGCAATTATTCTGAGATTTTGGATGAAGTAAATATTGTATATGCGATCATATAGTCTTTGCTCCTTGTTTAGTGGGCGTTCAATTGTGTTTACATATATGATTATCATGGTGTTCTAATGGCATGCTGTGGATCTGTTTTTATGCTCTGGATTGTTTTGTAGTGGTGGTAATCCCAACTTGTGGCATTGGTTAGCAGTCTCACTAGTGTTTTTAATATTTGCAGGTGCTGTTATCTATTTGCTCCCTGCTTACGGACCCAAACCCGGACGACCCCTTGGTGCCTGAGATTGCTCACATGTACAAGACAGACAGGGCCAAGTACGAGGCTACCGCCCGATCCTGGACTCAGAAGTATGCAATGGGCTAGAGAACTACCTGGTTGTCTTAAGCAACGGTCTTAATCCGTAAAAATAAAGTGTAGGGCTTAATTAAGTTGATTGTCATCTTGTCTTAGTTGATATTTTCTTGGCTCTTTAGCTTTTTGCTAAAGAATCTATAATATATATATATATTTATTTATTTATAAGTGTGAAACTTTTCTGTTTTTCAAGTATATTTTTTGTCTCATTTAGTATATTGATTCTGCTAAAATCATTTCTCTTTCTCCACTGAAAACACGGATGGGCAGTTTTTATTTACTGATTTTAATTTTTGGTATGAAATCGAGCCCTGATTATCATCTAGGTGGCTCCTACTGATTTTGCAACTCAGTAAAGCTAGCGCCTGTTTTATCCAGATTTTATCAAGGGGCGCAACTTTCTGTATATTCTATAACAATTTTTTTGCTTGATATCACCTGACCAAAAACTCAACCGGCTCAGTCTACAGGAAACAAACATCGGAAAAGCTAATAATTCTTCTACTCCATGTAACGACTTAGGGTAGGAATGTGATCTTGAAATTCATCTTTCATTAGCTGCAGAATGAGGAACTGCAATTTCCGATGCCTTCTGTTCTAGGATGCCATCTTCCGGAGCAGTATACTGGACTTTGTTGCAGCCTTCCCTTTGCCAACACAGACGTCATAGAAAGCCCAGCTGTGCCATGGATTTGGACCATCCACTGCACAAAATTGGAGTACTCATCAAGGAGTAATACTGGGTTTAATAACTCCATGGAGCTTCCAGCCCCCAAAACCTGCAGATGTAAATGCCTGCATATTAAAACAAGAGAGCAGTTGGCCATGGTGTTAAAATGTTGTGGAACAGGAAAGCTGCAGTTAACCACAAACGGAGTAGAAAGAAATTGCAAAGAACAATAAATGCAACCAAAAAGCACTCTAGATCAGAGTGGACAAAGAGCGCATTTGTCATGTGCTCTATCAAATGAAATGACTTGCGTGGTTAGAAAATTGTTTAACCACAAGCCACTGTGCATGCCTGGTTCATGCAGTTATGCATCAGCAGATTCTATGCTTATTGTGCATCTGCTTGTTGATCTGGAATTCAATCAAGTTTAGCTTTAATGCTTATAGGCTTCTATATGGACATCTCCATGACAAGAATAATCATCTAGGGAATGTAATAAAAATAAAACCTGAAAACAAAAAAGGAATCAAAATGCTTACCTCGTCCCATGATTTACCAGTAGCTTCGAGCAGAGCAGCATTGCATGTCTTCAATTCTACTGACTCACCAGAAAACACTGAAGCAGCCTCCTCCCAGCCTCTGTTGTGTCCCATGCACCTGTGAGTAACACCTCACTTTCAAAGAACAGGTGCAACTACAGAATGTGCAGCTTATAATTCGGTAAAAGTTCAACAGACAAGCAAATGTGTAAGACTCACATCACAGTAAGTATCTCCTCCCGTGAGTACTCACAGATAGCCTTTTGAAGGTGCTCTGCAGTCTGGCCATCCATTGCTGCAATAGAATAGAAGCTTGGTATGAAATAGACTTCTGCTGCAGAAAAGCCTTTTGCATGCTCTTGCATGATCTGAAGAGTTTCTTTTGTTCTTGTGGAATCACTGAGTAAAGAAGACAAGTTCAAGCTGAGGTTTTAGATTGAGTACCTCTCAACGTTAAAAGTAGAGCCCAAATAGGAAACCACTAAGCAGAAGGTCTACATTTTGAACATACAGGACTGCTTTCTCCACAAGACTAGGTCAGCGAAGAGAGACAGAAGAACCATGCAGTTGCCAATGAGATGTATATGATATGTGTTTTACTCTAAAGATAATCTGCAACTACTTTGGCAAAGATTTTGACAATAAAGTAATAACTTTCAAATTCCAATCCATAGGTTGACAAGAACCTAATTGAGCAAATTGTTTTGGAGATAATTCACAGATCCAACCTAGGAACAATGACATCACAAACCCATAACCACAAGAACCACCGCAAATTTTCACAATTTTGTAACTCAAGAAAGAAAGCATAAGCATATATCAGAAAAGAAAAACGAACTCCAATTTAACCTGGAAAGAATGAGTTCTGGTATCCAACCCATCTGCTCAAACTTGAGAGCAACACTGATGGCATCCTTCCGTCCGGTTTTGCTCAATGGCCGATCGTGATCTACACCAAAAAAAAAATCATTAAAATCACTGCAATCTCTCTCTACTTCTCAGCTCCGGAGAACGATTCAAAGCATATTACCCACAGAAAAGAAAGCCAAAAAAATTCATCCAACCTAGTTCTGAGTTCTCCAATTCGCCATACTCGACTCGGAAAATTCAAACCTAGAGCGGCAGAGAGGGAAGGAGGAGGGGAGAGAGAAAGGGAGAAAGAGTACCCTTGATACGGGAGCCGGCGAAAGTGCTCTCCGCGTGTCGGAGGAGGATGAGGCGGCGGCGGAGAAGCGGTGGGGCCAAGGGCGAGGCCTCCTCCTCAGTGGTGACGGAGATGGATCGGGGAGAGGAGAGGCGAGAGCTAGGATTAGGGTTGGGGCTCGTCGGGGGTTTGCGGAGGAAAGAGAAGGCTGTGGGCGGAGAGCAGCTGAGCACACCAAGTCTCATCTCTCGCCGACCGAATAACAGAGAAAACCGACAAAATGCGAAAAAACGGAGCAGCTGCTTTACTAAAAAAATTTGTGATAATTACATATAAGTCCCTGAAATAGTTCAATATCACATACACTCCCTAAATTTTATTGAACATGAGCTAAACCTGGTTACTACGGCTCAGAGCTCAGAATTCACTTAGATTTTTCCTTTTTCTTTTTGCCTTTCGATATAATGTTTATGTTCTTTTGCTATATAAAAATATTGAGAATTTTATGACTAAATAAGCCAATTGTCCACAACAAGAGGTTAGTCTTAGTAGGATTCCGACCCATTCACATCAGGGGCCTGTTTGGTTTGGGGTCAGGGGCCGGGTCAGCATTTTTTAGAATTTTTTTTTTATCTTGTGAAATTAATATTTATTATTTTATATTATTATTAAATTAAATTATTATAAAAAATTAAATAGTTTTTTGAGCTTTAAATTATTGAAGTCTTAATTTTGATAAAAAGATATTAGTTTACAAAAGTGATTCACACCTTGATCTTGACCATGACCCCGTTCCAAACAAACCCCAGAAGATCAAGTATGTAACTTACAACAAATGATAAAGTATTTTCGTAATCCAAAACTAATATCCTCTCACATCAATTAGAAAGATTTCAGGGAAACATATGTAATCGTTCAATTTTGATTATATGTTCCGAATATTAATCATATGTAATCACCCAAATTTGATAACACAGTCAATTTAATTCATTATCGAGATGGAAATGAAAGGATTAATTAAACATATTCAAATCCTAGCACTAGTCATTGAATTAAAAGACCAAAAAAAAACGTTTAAATATTCCCAACTAAGGAGTCTAGCAAGAGAGAAACTACAGTCTACAGCAATCAAGTGAATGACTTGAAAATCTGGTAAGCAGTTGGCCTCCATAATGAATACATCCATAATTAGTAGTCAAGTGAATACAGTACAGGCGAACCAAAACAGAAAATTAAAGCGTAGCGGTAAAAGCTCCACAGAGATTAACTAGAGTCTTGAATAACATTTCGATTACACTACAAGTAAAAAAAAACAGAAACAAAAACCGACATCATAAGGAGCTTAAAGCATACCAAACTATCTCAAAGAACGTCATCGAAGCAGTAGAAAAGGTAAGAATCAGAGTAACAAAAGGAATTATCCTCAGTTGTAGCCCTTACAGTCCACCAGGCATTCAGTTAAAATGCCGAACATTAAGATTTGGCTTCTTCCAGAAGTATTGCCTAGGCATTAACTTTCTAATCAATCTTCACTGATGAGAAAAGGTAATGAACGAAACAGAATGACACCAGGAAACCAATAGTGCCAGTGGACAACATGATCGCAAGAGCCATGATTAGCGAATACCCAAGGTAGAGCATAGCCGACACAGGCCCGCTCAAGCTCTTCAGATCAAACACCAGATAGTTGATGGAATAGAGGAAGACATACAGAGCAACTGAACCAGAAGCAAAGAATGCCTTCCACCACCACCGCCAGTCTTCCACACACAGATGCATGTAAGTTAGGACAACAGATACTTCAGCACAGACGATAACAAGCAGGAGGAGGACAACAAGTAGGAACCCAAAGACATAGTAGAACCTCCCAAGCCAGATGCTAGAGAGAATGAAGAAGAGCTCAATGAAAAGGGTCCCGAATGGAAGTGTCCCAGCACCAAGAACTAGGAGCCATGATGGGTGTTTCCGGGCAGGGATTTCCCTGGGAATCTGGTTGGTTCGAACAGGGAACTCAATAGCTTCAGCTTGTTTGCCCAATAAACCCCCAAAAAGAGTGAGTGGCACCGAGATACAGAACCACATGGAGAGAAGAATGAAATACAGTGATATTGGGATTGCTCCTGTGCTATTCCTTCCCCAAAGTAAAAAGTTCAATATGGTGAGAATCACAAATACAATCCCAGGGAAGAAACACGCAGTTGACCATGCAACTGATCTCCAACCTTCAGGCCCACCTTTGATCGTCCTCCAAAGCCGCACGCTAACATAACCAGACAAGATTCCAAGGATGAGATACAGAACAATCATGCCAGTCAATAGCATGCCACGGGAGGCAGGAGACATAAACCCAAGAGCAGCAAAGACAATTGTCACAACTGCCATGCCCAAAATCTGAACTCCATCTCCAATCATGATACAGAGTAGCTTTGAGCAAGTAGGCTCTCTGAAAACATCACCCACCACAAGCTTCCATCCCGACAACTCCTCATTCATCTGAGCTTGGGATTCTTTGTCCAGCTCCTCATATCTGGTCAAGTCCCTCCGAACAGTCCTCAAGAATATCACAAACACGATTCCAGCCAAGAAGAAAATAACCATCAAGGAGTTCATAATTGAAAACCAATGCACCTTCGCTCCATCCATCTTCAAGTATGCATCCCATCTAGATGGCCATCTGATATCACTTTTCACAAACTCAACCTCATAGGTAAAAGAAACTTTCTCCTGCTCACGGATAATCTGAGATTTTTCAAGCGGCGAAGGACACACCACAGGATCAACCTTATCATACATGTTAAGCTTCGACATGACCTGGGGATCACGCTTAACACTGCAAGGAGACATCTCAAATCCAACAATCTCATAGCCTGGTTTCTTCTTATCAACCTCAGATACCACCCCCAACCCTTCCTCACCCGTCCCAACTATCTCCACACCACTACCTTCATACTCATGAACCAAAACCTTAAATTTGAGATGATTAATGATATAATCCTCATTACTCCCGCTCGGATTGTATCCAACTGGAAACCCAGTCCACTGAATAATAACGCCATCCTGTTCCGTGAACCTTCTAACAGGTAAATTGTCCAGAATCATATTAACCTGATAAAGATCACGAGTCCTCTGCTTCAAGAGCTTCACATCATGCTCATTCAATGGGTCCGTGGTGCAAAGATACAAAGATTCATTGACATTGACGCGGAACCTATACGGCGAGTTATCAATATGGTCTCCCATGAGGAGTTCCCCGAGGTTCTCGGCGCTCTTCTTGATGCCGCCCTGCGGCCGGCAATAGGGCAGGCTGTAGTAGCTGAAGGGGAGCTCGGTCTCGATCGAAGTGAGAGAGTTCACCTTCACCGAGATCTGCTCCCCTACGAAGTACGTATGCATATAGCTCCCAGGCAGATAAAACCCATCCGAAGGGGTCGCCATTAGAATCAGAAAGACCATTGCAGAAATCATCGAAGCCAATGGCGGCCACCCCATATTTCAAGCCCTAGTTCAAAATTACACGAAAATGACCGAAAAATGAGAAAAAAAGAATAAGAAATCCGAGATCAATTCGATGATAGCATCAAACACGATTCCAGCGAGAAAATCACATCTAGAATGCGGGAATACCGAAAAAATGGAAGAAAACCAAAGAAACCACCAAATCTCGTCTGAAAAGCCTGCAAATGGGAATGCGGAGATCGATCTGGACGGATCAACGGTTAGGGGACTCACCAGAAAGAAGGATTAGCGCGGCGGCAAATCGGAGAAGAAGCGGCGAGCTCGGAGAGATCTTGGGAGAAATATTTCTTCTCTTTCACGGGTTGAGGGAGTTGAGGCAGATGAACTAAAAGGCACCGTTCGGATTCCGTTACGCTAGTATGCGATCGTCTGGTCGGCCGCATAGTGGTGTTTGTGCGTTTACGCATATCAACCGTCGGATTTAAAATATTACAAATCAGGAATTTATATACGATAAATCAACGGTGTATGAGCATTGCATAGGATAGTCTGTGTCCGGTGGAACGTATTGGATATTCATACACGAATCTCGGCGCACCTCATGGTTAGAGCTTAAATCACCATCTGACCGTCCATTGTCAGAACAATCGGATCCTTTGAACCCGTTTCCCAAATTTGTTGATTTTTCTCAAAAAAAAATGCATTTACACCCTTGCAAAATCAGGAATCACATAAACTAGAATACAATAGCATACGTATTGTGTAAAGCAAGGTTCGCTGTTTCGGCCGAAACCGAAACGTTTCGGCCGGAATCGCAACGAAATCTGCGGTTTCGTATCGTTTAGGGTTTACGGTTCATTACTATTTATTACTGTTCATTTTCGCCAACGAACGCACGCGGGAGCGGGAGCTCGCCGGGCTCGCGCGCGCGGGCGGGAGCTCGTCGGGCTCGCGCTCAGGCGGGCAGGAGCTCACCGGGCTCGCGTGCGGAGGCGTGAGCTTGCCGAGATCGCGTGCACGGGCGGGAGCTCGCCGAGCTCGCGCGCGGGCAGGCTCAAGGGAGCTCGCCGGGCTCGGGCGGGTGGGAGCTCGCCGGGCTCGAGCGCGAGCGGGCGGGAGCTTGCCGGGCTCGGGCGGGCGGGAGCTCGCCGAGCTCGTGGGTTGGGGGGCGGGAGCTCCGGGCAGGCAGGCGGCCAGGCGAGAGCTCGTCGAGCTCGCGCGGGTTTAGGGGGGGGGGGGGGGGGGGTGCGTTGGGGGTTTGGCGGGAGCTCCGGGAGGACAGGAGGGCGGGCGGGAGCTCGCCGAGCTCGTGTGGGTTGGGGGCGGGGTGGGGGGGTCGTGAGGAGGACCTCGCGCCGGCTTCGTATTCGAACCCAAAAACCCTGCACTCTTACTAGTTTATCGTCGTTCTCTCGCCTATCTCGTGCCTCGCTAACCTGACTCGTACTCCCATAAGATGAGGCTGGCCTTACACTGGGACCAGTGTTGTCGCCAATTTAATTTTGACGTCCTTATCGGTTTCTGTCAGATATTATTTACGTACATAATATTATTCACGTAATTATTCATTTTTTAAAAAAAATTTTAAATATATTATAATTTTTTAATTTGAAGTTAAAAAATAATTAAAATTAAATTAAATTTTAGTCAAAATATAATTTTTATTTTAGACCTTCGATATATGGTTATACTTCAGAATCGCTGCCATGAGATCGCGAAGAGCTAATTGTTTTGATTCATATGCCCATAAATGCTCATCCGGATCATCCAAGTACTAAATTTGTAATTCTACACCCAGATGTTCCAAACTCAACCGATGATGATTATGATGATTAGTTGTATTATGTTAGAATTTATAAATTATGTACGTGTGAAATACATTTTTAATGAAAAGTTAAATTTGCTTATGTTAATTTTTAAATTATAATTATATTCATATCATTTCTTATATATTTTTTAATACATTAATATATATTAAAAGCAGACAATATCAATAACTAACTGTCAAAATTAATTTTAATTAGTTTAAATAATATTTAAAATTATTGTAAAATTAAGTATAAATTCATTCATAATTTTTCAAATTTTTTCAAATATTTTATTGTATTTTTAATTTGAAGTCAAAGGACAGTCAAAATATAGTCAAATTCTGATCAACGCCTGATTAATAATTTAAAAAATTCTTTCGGCCGAAACCAAAACGGCCGAAACTGAAACTGAAACGGCCGAAACGTATCGATTTCGGCCGGTCCCGAAACCAAAACCGTAAATCATGGTGTAAAGTTTTTAGTTTCTGTTGAAATATTCCGGTTTGGGTCCAATCCGTAACATCAAATTTAGTTTCAAACTTTAAAGTATATCATATTAAATTCTATATTATTTTTATTACACAGATAAAAGTGGTATATGTTGATTATCATTCTTTTTTTTAATTAAAATAACCCAAATTTAATTCTAAATAGGGTTCAGCTAAAATATAAATGTCGAAACCATTTTATATTTCAAAATATTATATTTTGTAATAGACCAATAAAAACAAGCGTGGTCACATACATTTATTTTATAATAGACCTAGCAAAATATGATTCAATTTGTTAATGGAATCAAAATTAAACAAATTCAAATCATAATCGGATTAAATTTAACCCATTTAATTAGTCAGATCAAGACCGACCCGTTTACATACAACTGGGTTGGCACTGTATAAATCGTTTATATCGATAGATTAATTTTAGCAAATAATTATAAATTTGTTAATTTTATTTTAACTAATATAAGCCTATTAAATTGATATAAAATATTTTAAATAGTGTTAAATTATTTTTATACATTTATATTATTATTATTATATTATATAAAATATAAATTATTTTGGTATATAAAAGAATTAATTTGATTTGTTTAAGTTATACATGTTATATAAATCAAATCAAATGATTGTGTAATAAATAAATCGATTTGAATAAAAATCCTAATTCGTTTATTAAATTAGTCAAATTTAGGTCAGACCAAAATTTTCTAATAATATGAATATAATATAACTCAATAACATACAAAACTAGATTTTACTCATATTTTTTTATTCAATTTGACTTCTAAAATTAAATCTAATAATTTTAAATAATAATAATAATACATTTTTTACAAAATATTTATAAAAGTTCAAATAAATAAATATTTTATATATTAATAATTTCATTGTAAAATATAATTTCGTCTATCCAAACAACAAAAGTGGACCACTTTCAAATAGTTTCTCTATACTTTTATTTATCGATTCCGAATTTGAAATCGTGGAATCAAAAGAATTGAGTGATTCCGGAAAATTGAAAGAATTAAAAGAATTAGATAATTTCCGTATTTGGATGAATATTTTTTTAATGGAATTAGAATTTAGTCAATTCATAAATTCTAAAATTCTGTTGTTGGTTGACAAATGGAATTGATCAATTAGAAAATATTTTATTTGTAAATAATTAGAAAAGTATAATAATATTATTATTAAATATAAAAAATAATTAAAAAAATAAATATTTTAAAAAGGTCGAGCACACCACATTTTCAAAACCCTATATCAAAATCAAAAACTCCAATCTTAATCTAAATTTAAAATTCTAATTCAACCAAAATACTAACAAATTTAACGAAAACATATTAGAAATTAAAAAGCAAAGCGGGGCAAGTGCATGCATAGAGCGGCGCAACCTGTGGCAATGGCGGGTGAGGGCAAGAGCGAATGCAAAGCAGCACGAGCGCTGATGGCAAGCGCTCGGGCGGCATTGGCGAGAGCGGGGACACAAGCGGCATGTGTTGGTGGGTGAGTTGGCACAAATCAAAGTAGGTCGAGCAACGAGAGAGACGATAAAGGTCGCGTCGTGCTTCGCCACCACCGCCGCACTCACTCCCGCGTGAAAATTCAGTAGGAATTTAGCCGTGAAACCCACGCCAATTTCCGAAAAATTAGCGTCTTTCCCATCAAAACACAGGGAATTGAAAATCGAAATCTAGAATACTTGAAAATCAACCGATTCCTTTGACTCTGAAATATAGAATTGAACCAAATACAATATATAATACAAAAAGTTAGATTTTCAATTCTTAGAAGTATATTGATTGTTCCCCAATAACCGAATACTTTTTTCTGTAAATACTGCATATTTGATTACATCCATAAATCCATTTTCTTCCCTATGAGTTCCAGTATCGATAAGAATTCTCCCCATTCCAAATTTCAGAAATTAAACCAAATAGACCCTCCCCTTTATTTTTGACCAACTTTTAGTAGTAACTAAAAATAATTCACTTTTCACATTAAATCTTGACTGAACAAACATATATTTTAAACTTATTAATATATAAAGTATTATTTATTTAGAAAATTTTACAAATAAAAAAATTTTAAAAATCATTTTGTTATTACATGTGAAAATTTTTATGTTATAATAATTCAAAATGTTATTAATTTTACTTTCAAAAGTCATTTCGGAGTAAAAAGTATGTAAATAAAACTTAGTTCTTTTTCACTTCCAGATCAAAAGGGTTCAAACATGGTCTAACTTCTTTAAAATTAATTTTAGACAACTAAACACTAGAAATCAGCAAAAGCAATTTTACTTTCAATCACTTTTCCTACTTTTTATCAACCAAACAAATCCTAAGTGGAAGAAATACCAGTGCATGAAAATGCACCTCATGAAATGAGAAATGGAATGCCAAGATCTTTTACCGTCTTAACACTTCCATCCAACATAACATCCATATAAGTGATTTTCTAAAAACACTAATTCTACTCATGCATCTGTACCTGAACCAGTAACCGTTGCAGGCTGAAGAGCCTGAGAAATCAAACTGCTGTGCCAAAAATCCAACCCTGAACTAGACTCGAGTATATCATGTGCAAGCAAAATCTCTGGTTTTGTGTTCAACAAGCAATCTGAGGTTCTTTGTCTCTTCAGCGGCCTCTGGTGCTTTGGGCTGTTGGATGGAGTGGCATCATACTCAGATTCCATTGTCAGCGACTCAGAGCAAGATAAGGAAAGGTCGTCATGTGAAAGAGAATTCAGGTGGTTTCCAGGGTTGCTGGTTGCCTTGTCTGTAGGCAGAATTTCAGATGCTGGAGCAGAGGTTGAGGGGTCTCTCTTGTCCGAGTCCAGGCACTGGTCATCAGAGACCGTGGCTGGAGTGCTCGAGCCTGGTGCTTCAGCAAGCATGCCACTAAGCCTTTGCTGCTCGTCAAATATCTTCTTCAAACACTTGCCTAGGGCTTCTATCCTCAGCTGCAACTGCCTTTGGACCTACAGAAGTTGATGAGTAACATGTCATTTCCAGCTCTACTCAATAAGATCCTGCTATACCAGGACTTGCTGGTCGCTGTTAGCAAAGAGTCCACCAATATCCATATCTATGCATATAATACCATGGAGAACAATCCCAGATATGCTTACGAAGGCAAAAACTTGTTGGAATTTTTTCTGTGTATGATAATCTTCTTTATATTTTTCAGTAGCATCTGTTCTTCTCTGAAACTCTCAACTGCAAAGAAGCCAATAACTTGCCTCTAATTGTTCATGTAGCTGCTTCTGCACTTCCATCTGCAACTTAAGGGCTTCAGTTATCTGCATACCACTGCCAACAGAAAGGGTTAAAATTTGTTGAGAAGAGATTGGAAATACACAGCATTGGTTTACATATGCAAAACTGATAGGTCTCAAATTCTAAGGCACTTCTTTGCTTAGTTCCAAAATTTATATCCTTCATTTTCCTATATAGTTTTTTATTCATGTTCCATAATCTGTAAGGAAAAGAAAAAATACATCCATCAAATACAGAAAAAGAAAAAATCAACACAGAAGTTTAGATTAAGAAATACCAAGCTTAATATGTGATCTATTGTTCGGTAGAAAATTTCAGAAACATCAAACAGACAGCAGAGACGCAAAGTATGTATTCTTGCTTATCCTTTACATGTTTGGAGGACCACTAACTAGATAAGTGCATGACAACCAAACAACGACAAGGTTTGGATTCTCTTTCAAGGCTTTCTAATGATCTATTTGTATGTATACTCAAACCGTATTACAACTTGCATCCCATCAAATGTTTCTTGTATAACATTTATTGCCAATTCTGTCAATTGTTAAAGTTGATTAACAAACAGGCTATAAATATAAAAATTATATTCACCACTGACACTCTAATTAGGTAGAAAGCATATGGAACAATAACCAAGGGCAGTTGTTTATTTGGTGCAATATTTCTATAGAAAACATTTAGTTCCCAAAAGGATATTTATTTTTTAACCAAGAATTTCTCAACAAGAAGATTATTTTGTTCTTACGAAGAGTTATCAATGCCAGAAAGTATGTCTCCTGAATCTTTCTTTTCAGCTTTCACACCTACGAAAATGAGAATGTATTATAAGGTGCCTATGCAATAGATCACTGTCACATAATTAATCCCATAAGCAACAGAAGGACTTCCAAACCATCAGAGGAAGAGTCAGGAATATACTTTGCCAACCTATATTTCTGTTGGGAACACATGAGAAATGCAGTCAGGAAGTCAGAAGTAGATGTATGAAAAGATCAGAAACAGAACAAAAATTAAGGTTGCTTCCTGAATCACCTGTAAGTGACTTTTGACATGGTATATAGTCAACCCTTGTACACCCATAACTCTGAGGACACCTTTAGGAGTGGCTCCTGTTAAAGTGCAAGAGATGTTACCACGCATGCTGCTGAAAAACAACGCAATACACTTTTTGCTTGCAACTAACATGGCTGCTATATGGACTCAGTTGAAAATAAATGCAACTCACAAAGGTTCAATTTTCTGAATGGTTTGTCTTGCAGTGTCTTTAATTTCTCTAATGACACATTAGATAATCGATGGATCCTGAACTCATATTTTATTTACATGTGTATAATCTAGTTTTCTTAATTCAATAAGGAAATTGCATTGAATAGAAAGTCATAAATAACACCATTTCCCATGCTTGCAAATGTTGTGATCATGCCACTTTAAGGTAGATCCTGGTTAAGTGGCCAGACTGCAGAAAAAATGTGGCTAATGGAACTAATTAAGAAATTGTTCTAACGGCAGCCATAAAATGAAAACAGGTTGCAGGACTGGATATGATATGAGAGTTGCCATATAGTGAGGAAAAATAACACTTAACTATAAGTTGCTCAGGCCATCTGTTACCCAAGAAAAAAATTATATCAATTAATATGATTAATTATCTACCACTAATAGTCTAAACTGAGAATACTTAATCCAGCCATGTTATCAATGGCTATCTCTTCCGGCTTATTAAACTCAGAAGTTCCAAACTTTAAGGTGTGCATCAAAAAATGATCCACAACCATGGCCTTTTCAAATGCTATTGAATAAAAATTGAAAGATGCACCATCATATTTAGCCAAAAGCTGCATATGCAAACATGCTGGCACTCAACCAAAAAGAACATTCCAATCAATTAATTTTTACAAGAGCTAATTCTCTACATCCTGGAGAAGTCACCATCACGATATTTTTATCAATAACTGATCAGAGAAGTAGCCAGCAAAATGCCTGCTTATGTTAGTTTTTCCACTGAAGGAGGTGATTTTCAAAAAAAAAGGAAGTACTCACTATCTGGTCCACCAAGTTGTGTCACAGAATCCACAAAACGTTCATGAAGCTCATTTGTCCACCGCAAGCACTGTCTTGCCAATAAGTTTGAGTTCTTAGGGTTATTTCCTCCACTATTTGGACCAAGGCTAGTTCCACCCATTTCTAAATGTTGGCCATGTGGGAGTGAACTAGTATGTGCCAAACCTATGCTAGAAATAGGCTTTGGTTGATACATCTTTCATCACCTGCAAAAGTAATAAATAAGATTTCGATGAACGAAGATTGTATAGAAGTCAACAAAATGAACAGTATGTAAAAAATCCTTCCACAACACACACAACTGTGATAACAAAAAGAAATCTCAAATTTATAACTTGAAGAACATCATAGCAAATTTTTCAAAAAAGACAAAAGACTGCATAAAAATAATTAAGTGAAATCAATAAAGAGATAGAAGAACACAAAAACATAATTAACAAATTAAGTGAAACTATTAAAGCCAAGTCACAAACACGTCCAATCAGTATTTATCTCTTAGAACATTCATTTGGTAAAGTAAAAAAATCCCTACGGAATTCAAAAAATCCCTACGGAATTCAAAATCAGACAGTAGTCCTACTGGCAACAACATGGTAATGAAAATAAGCTTCTAATCCTTGTTTCTATCGTCTCAAATCCCTCAACCAGCACCCCACTTGACTGGTACTAAAATTGGAGTTTAAAAATGACTTGATATCAACAAAGCATAAATTCCCTGCCATTTCATCACTCCGTTCACTTGTAAGAATTACATCCATTGGAAGACAAAGGTCCTAATTAGGGTCAACATTTACTAATTAACTGTGAAAATATACAATATGTTGAAAAACTCCTTAGCGACAGCATGACAGGGTCCAAAATTGCCAAGCCAAAAAGAATAAAGTGAAACACAGGACCTAGACAATTTTGAGATAGCTGGGTTATCCAGTTAGAGGGCTATGCAGAAACAGACAATCAGCCAATCGCAACTTAACACAATGATTCTAAACAACATAATTTATTAAAGAAAAGGGGATAGAAAACACGAATTCCATAGCAACAAGCACCAAGTTCTAACTAGGTTTCTAACTATATAAAAGAAAGGGTTCTCTGCCTAATAGGATCCTGTAGACTATGACCTCCAGTAGTTACATGCGGACTCTGGACGCTAAACAATACCATTTCTCTCAAGCCAAAGCATGAAACACTGAAACTCTACAGACAGAATCAACAAAAATTTCCCAAATTTCCAACCAAAAACTCCCTCGTCCAAAACCCATCCTTCCAATTCCAAAAGCAGCTAATTTTCGACTCCACTCTATATTCAAAAAATCAGAAAACAATCTATAAAACCTCGAATACTATCAACAACAATTGAATTTGATAAGAGAAGACATCGGAACCAGAGAAAAGTAGAGACACCAGGATGAAGAAACCCTAGAAACCCGGAATTCCGAGCTGACACGGGATTCAAAGCACCGGCGGCAACAGAAATCCACTGCGAGAACGGGAATCCAAGAAGCTCGCTCTCGATTTCACCTGAAAAATCCGAAAAAAATGGAACCTTTTTCCGGGATTCACTTGCCAAATTCAAGCTTCCGTCGCGGTCCCTCGCGATTGGACCAATGAGATCAAAGGAGACGGCGGGTTGTTTTTGGAAAGTTTGCAGGTAGACACGTGCGCACGTACGAACGGTATCCACTATGCGTTTGCCTCGGGATCGGCTCCAATTCTTATCTCAATGTGGATGGACGTGGATCCGCCGCCCCCGTTCTCCGTTACGGAATCTGACGGGCCGTGACGGAATCTCGGCTGGAAGATTCCGTTCTGCGGGGTTATAGACTGTCGTTTTGCAGGTGGTCCGCCGGAAATTAATAAATATGCATGACGTGGCAATATTTTGCGATAACAACCTATTTAAAAATTATTTGCATGAAGCACCTTCTTTTCTATTATTTGTAAAAACAAGCCACATTATTCTGTTTTTTTATTGAATGACTGCGTGTTTATGTTTACTTCAAAGTGGATTACGGGTCTAATTGGATAGAGTTTATTTTATTTTTAGTAGGCCTATCTTTATAATTACAAAATTAGACCGGTTGAAAATGAGATAGTTTCAATCCGAACTAGATCAACATGCTAAATATAAATATATATTTGCATTCATAAAAAAGCAAAACGGACTTTTATAGGAAACTAGCAGAGCTAACAAGATGATTTGCCCACATTGATAATCAACCAAAATGAGGATTTCGAGTTTTTTGAGAAAAGATGAGAAAAGAAGCTTAGTAATAATAATAATAATATATACTTCTGATTGTAAGGCACACTGGGTGCTAATTGCAAAAATCCCAGCTTTCAGCCTGTGACAAAACCATAATTCCAGTGTATCACAGCTAACCATAAGTTGCAAATAAATATTGAACCACAAAATCCACTGGAGAGGAAATAAAACAACAGATTAAATATTAACAGAATCACAAGCAATAAGAAACTCTGTAATAGAAGAGTCTGGGTAATCTAATTTATAATCCAAGATCTAGAGGTATCACTGTAAATTCTGATTTGGAGCCTCACAACAATGTTCTCAGCTTGCTTTCCCCTAAAATTCTTCCAAGTTGGGTATCAACTTAGACATCGAAAGGCAATGAGTTCCATCAGATGAGAGACACAAAATCCTTCACCTTAGCATGCATTTGGCCGGAGTTCAGGGAACTTTTGGTGGAAATACCGGCCTTCGGTGGCAGAGTGTCCAGGGCTGTGCATAGTGAGTCCACCCATGGAGAACTGGTTGAATGCAGATGAACTCAGCAGGTCGGATGAAGTCATCATTCTCATTGTCATATCAGCGAGGTCCAGTGTGCTTGTGTTGAAACCAGACACGGCAATTTGCTCAGTAGCAATTTTGCATGCCTTCTCTAGTAAGGTGTCAATGTACTTCTGGTAGGCATCCATTCGAATCTGAACATGCTTCTGAACCTGATTATTGGCATCCAGCACAAAGTTCGGTTATGCACTTCTGCAAATAAACTTTCTGATGATGATCATACCTAGCGTATACACATGTGGATGATACAGCTAGATGGAGAAAGCAGTTGAACTTAGGCTAGTTTTAATCTCAGGTTTTAATTGTTTTGTGAAGCTGATCCACCACGAGGCTAATAGCACGGCAATTCAACCAGAGATTCACATCTTTGAACTAGAGAAACAAGCAAGAGATTCACATTTTACTGCAAAAGTAGCATTACGGACTTTTGAACCTTAAAATTAGTCATACCAGTGACATTGCAATGCAGTTCAAGCAACAAGGACCAAAACTCCTGTCAAAAGTTTGCTAAATTGAAAAGAAAATTCACAAAATAGGATGGGTCTTTAGATTCAGCATGGTTGAGACACTGACATATCCATCAATTAAGGTGCTGGGATTGTCTAGACTTGAACCAGGTCACTGACAATGAGAAGGATCATAAATACAGTAACAATAAATTTGATAGTGGCCAAGTGTACAATTAGTGTTGAATTTATACGTAATAAATGGCAAATAGATTAGAGCAAGAAAGCAACACGGCTGACCTCCACTTGCTCATGCAGTCTTCGTTGCACTTCCATCTGTGCTCTCAGTGCCTCTTTGACTTCATGGCCCCTAAAGTAGCATCCTTTTAGAAGTTAAATGTTTTTGTTGCATTTGAAAATACTAGTGCAGAAATTTTTAACTTATGCATGTCCAATCAAAAAGAAGAGTGATACTGAGAGAAACATCTTACTCATTCACATCAGGAGTAGGCATTCTTGGAGATGAAGTGCAGCTGCTTGGGGCCTCCAGCGAGTAAGGAGCTGGAATCCCAGAAATAAATTAGTAGTTGAAACAGTAACCTTCTGCATGCTTTCATGAAAGTGTTTTCACAAATCAAAAACCAAAATCACTATGACATATTTACTCAACAAAGGAGCAAAAAAGGGCACTGCTAAGTTTGAGTTTTACGATAGTTGCCGACTTTTTAAATGCTTTTTTTCTTCAATAAATAAACCAAAAGGAATTCAGAACAATGAATAAAGGTAAATAAGAATAAGAACTTTTTCCTTGTTTGATAGAATATTTTGCAGAATCCACAAACAGTAAATGATTGTTCAATTAAGTAGTATCTTCCACAGAATAAAAGAAATAATTGGAATTTTTGTTTCTCAGAAGGAACTGTAGCTAGAAGAAAATAACTTATCATCCATGTCAGCAAATTACATGTAATGTAGCACACAGAAAATTATATTTCAAGTTATTAATGACTAAAATCATTAAGGTCACCTTAAATGGGAAGAAAGAAAACGCATTTGGGAATAAAACAAAAGGTAAAAAACATTTGAACCTACCATCTCTGGATTGCTCTGTCATTTCTTTTCCAGACTGTTTACCCAACCTATATTTCTGACAGAAGAAAGAGAGGTGAGTGATATCATATAAAAAATGTTACAAATCGAACTCCTCCATTTCTTCTAGTGCTTGCAAACAACTAGTCAACTAGTTAATGAATAATATGGGGTATTTTAGGCAGGTAATGCAAGAGAATGATAATCAGAAATCACATAAAATACCTGGAGATGGCTCTTGAGATGGAAAAGCGTAAGGCCTTTTACACCCATTGTTCTCATGATTGTCTTTGGTGTTGCCTCTACAAAAAAAAAAAAAGAAACTTAGCATGCCTTTCAGAGCAATAAATCATATTATAAAATGCCATATTAGAAATTAAGATCATTACAAATACTTATTACTAATTGAAAAAGAAAAGCAAGGACTTCTGTAGCACCACCATGATCTAGGTGGTTGTACCACACAACAACAACACCTCTTTTCTGAAGAGAGAATTGTCCCTAGACTTACATCTATAGAAACCCTATCTTTTGTTGTGTTTCATCCATTTCTTTAGTTATATGATCCATTTCCAGTCTTTTGATAAGCATCTAGATTCCAGAATACTAACTTATGCTGCTATCGGCAATTAAACTCTATTTGTTCATTAGTTCACATAATGCTTCTGTTCCAAGACATGAGGTTGAGAAAGAGTGTTGGTGGGAAAATGGACAGTAAGGTACAAGATGGTGAACAATTAGTGGATAATCAATGGCCATTCCAGTTGCTACGGGGTGGCAGAGATAACTGGATTACATAAGTTCCCTATAGTCCCATTCACTACACTAGGAATGTGACTAAAGGAAATATACTGGCACAAAATTTGGCCATATATATTATAAATTTATTAGGGAAACGCCATCACCATGGTTATCAACAACAATGAATTGTAAACCAGAAGGGTTCTTGCATTCAATGTTGAAGTGATATAAATTTGATCAAACAAGGATCTATAATTGTAAAAGACAAAAAAGTTACACTATGATGAACGTGATTGTTATAGCCAAGAAAAAAAAAATACACAAATCACTTGCTACAGCAGTTAATATTATGAAAACACCAAACTACAGAACACGCAGAGGACATAGAGAAAGGATACAAGTAGATGGAAGGTTGTCAAAATATCAAGAAACTGCTAAAATGAATAAAAAAAGTAAAAAACACAAATCACTAAAATAATGTTTAAAAAACCAGTCGCTGTATCAGTGAAGATTCCAACACAATGATGAAAATAACAACTGCATTTGGAAAACACTAAACTAGACAAGGAAACTACAGCACAAGTTGACAAATATAAGATTAGATACCCAATCTCAGGTAATCTCGTGAGTTTAAGAGGATAGTAATCCCTAATCCTCAATTGAGAAAAATAAGAACTGCAGAATATAAAGAATTTTTTCTACAGTTAATAAAAATGGTAAAAAAATACCAAACAAGATATATAATGAAAGAAATTCAGACGAGCATTCCTCATCACTCGCCAAATCAACTCGAGTTTTAAAACCACATTGAGAATCTCAGAGCAAAATACAGAGATTTTTAGATAGAGAAAAATAAATGCACCACTCATAGAAGATAGAATAACATAAATGTGGCAAACAAACAAAAAAAAAAATCAAAACAAAAAGGTACAAGTTTTAGTTAAGCCTAGTTCAGCTATGTCTGATCCCAAAAGAAATCACAGCACATGAGGAAGAGAACAAAGTTATCACCAAAACACCAGTATTTCACGCATAAAACCAAGAATTCATCCCATTACATCTCATTTCACCTACCCCGAGGAAAGAACAGCACCAAACATCCCAAATCTATAAAACTCTTCCAAATTTATGGGGAGAGATTAATTTCAACCGTGAGCGGATTGACTATCATTCAGTTATGCTACCAACGAAGGCAGGAAAAACTAATAAAGAAGAGACCATAACACCAAACTCCATTAAATTCCACAAGAACACGATTTGATCAAAAACCATTCCAGTAGCTCCAAATAGACAAATCGTAAGGGGCAAAACCCCAACCCTAGCTGACAACCAACAATTTCAAGAAAAGTGGCAGTAATCGACAGAAACCCCCAACAGATCAGCACGTAGAAACAACAACTCATTTCACAAGACAGTCAAAGGACCAAGGTCTATTAACAAAAAAAAAAAATCAGAAAACACCCATTTTGACCATAGAAGGACGACGAAATTCACAGCAAACCAATCAAAACCGATCCTTTTTTTAACAACAAAAAATACCTAATTTAACCAAACCAACGCCGAATCAGCCACAACAAAACCTCAGATCCAACCATCCGCTCCACCAATCACTCGAAGCCCCAGCATTTCTCCATGCCACCAACCCAAACAACAAAACCCACAGAACAAAGAGGGAAAGAGAGGGACGAACTTTCGGGGCCTCCGAGCTGGGTGACAGCGTCGACGAAACGCTCGTGGAGGTCAGCGGTCCAGCGGAGGCGGGGCTTGGGGTCAGCAGTGAGGACGAGGCTGGGGCCATGGATCTCCTCCGAAGCTTCCTGCCTATGGATCAGCCCCGAAAACATCCTCCTTTTGCCTCCCTCGCGGATTTCTTGCTTTCCAAAGAGCCCTCCTTTCAAAAAGCTACGCCCTTTTCTCGAAGAACCCCAACGAATTGAAGCAACGACTTTGGGAGAAGAAAAAGATAAAAAAGGAGAAGAAAACCCCAAACCTTTTTAGGGTTAGGAAAGGATTTGATGGAGATGGCAACGCATGGCGAGGGGCATGGGCACACAAGAGCACAGAGCGGAAGAAGACAAAGCCATGTGTTGATGTCCTTTTCTTGGTCATTTTATAATTTACTTTGTTTTATAGATTTTTTTTTGTTTTATTTATATGTTATTATTTGGTGCACAGAAATGTGTCGACTTCTTTCGCATTATTTCTCGTTTGAATGAAAAATTAAAATAATTAAAATAATATAAGAAAAAGGTTGATTTGTTTGGCTCATTATTAAAATAATAATTTTGTGTTTGCACGCAATTGTCTGATGGCGACCAAAAAAAAAAAACAGAAACAAAAAGAAAGTGACATCCAAAGCCAATGCTCAACTTTGATCAAATTTTGAAAAAATTTTAGGCTACGATTGAATCATTTGAATTTGAAAATTCAAAAATTCCAAAACTAATGCTCCACTTACATACATACACCCTTTGATTCGAGGTTAAGGTTAAATTTAAATTTAAAATTAAAATTAAAATATAAAAAAATAATTTAGGTAAATTTTTGATATTTAAATATTAATTTAACCTGTAGTGAATAATTTAATTTTTTTAAACTTTTATATCTTTAAATATATTATTTATTAAAATTAAAATAAATAAATATAAGAGTAGTATGTTTTTTAATATTTGAATAGTAAATTGATCAAGACAAAGTAATCTTGATCCTCGTTTAGAAAGATCTTCATTAAAATAAATATGAATTTTTATAAATAAAATTATTGTAAAAAAAACCTACAAATCATATTATTATATTATATAATGGAGTCAAAAACCGAGCGGGCTGTATTGGACTCAAGCTTGACTCGTTAAAAACAAGTTGAGCTCAAATATAAAATCAAACTCATTTTCTTAACCGAGTCAAATGGAGTTTAAACATCTAAAAAATCTCGAAGTAAATTGACACTCGTATTACGACAATCATAATCATTTCAGATTGTTTGCAAAAATTGATAGTACGGGTGGTTTTTTGAAAAAAAAAAATCTTTTTCTTTTTGCACATCCACCCCTATATGCTCTCATTTTTGAAATTTTAGTTGGCGGGAACGATGGTTTCGTCAACGCTCTACTTCGGCACCCGGACCAGCTGCCTAAGGAGAGCCCGTGGACGTGCCCCGGGCGAGGACGTCTTCTACAACATCCCCCTCATCTGGGGAGTGGGTCGGCCCGAACCGGATCTTCGGTTCGCGGGGCCTCTGTACCAAGCTGAGCTGGTTCTTCCTGGTCAGGCTCCTCTCCAAGAAAAAGTGGATCCCCCTCATCAAGTTTCCGGTCATCTTCGGATCCATCACCTCCATGAAGACAGTGCACTCCAAATATTTCAATAGCCAAAAAAATTAATTATCAAATTAATTTCGATTAATTCATATTAGAGATCTTGGTTTAGAGTGAAATTTATAAATTTTTGAATAAGTTTCACGCTTTGTTTTATGATTTTCATATTTTCAAAAACCCGCTTAACCTTTTATAATTTTCATATGAATCCTTGTAATATATTGTTTTTGCACAAAGCTCACTAGAATATTCGAAAATTGCAGAGTAACCTTTCAACTGGGCCAAATCGTTACAACCGGATTTTTTTCAAGCTCCCCCAAAATCTCGCGGAGAATCTCAACTCCCTCCCCCTCTTCTTCCTCCTCGTCCGTCTCTCTCTCTTTCTCTCTGTCTCTCTCTCTCTCTCTCTCTCTCCAAATCCACTCCATCGCCGTCTTCATCAATCAATGGCAGTGGAGGAATCCAATCCCTCGCCACAATCCCCACGAGTCCCAAGCCCTCGAGCACCGGAAATGGCTTCTAAGCAAACCCATCCCCAACTGCCGGAAATTCTCATCGAGCCCGACCAGGAGCCCCTCTTCTCCGCTTCCTCCCACCCGCTCGCCGAGATCTCCGACAGCCCCGGCCACCTCCTTCTCCTCCGCCTCCTCCACCGCGCCCAGGACGTCGCCGGCGACCGCATCAACCTTGGCGAGTCCCACTGCTTCGCCCTCAAACGCCAAATCTTCCACCTCTCCTGCCTCTTCTTCGCCTTCCACTTCCTCTTCCTCCACCTACTCTTCGCCAACGCCGGCGCCGACCGCTGCCGCCATTGGTGGGTGGCGTCCTCGCTCTCGGTGGCGACCTCGGCGGTGGTGATCGGGTCGGTGCAGGCGGAGCTGTGTCGGCTGTGGCGAGCGGCCGGGAGGGTGAGGAGGGAGAAGGGGGATGGCCGGGCGGTGACGAGGGCCGTGCAGGAGCTCAGGATGAAGGGTGCCGGGTTCGATCTGGGGAAGGAGCTGCAGGGAGGAGGAGGAGGAGCAGCAGGGACGAAAACGAAGAAGAAGAGCTCCAGCGTGCAGATCTGGTGGCGGCGGAGACGGTGGGGATCTGGGGTTCTGGTGACGGCGGTGCTCATCGGGTTCGCCGGAATCGCCGTCGCGGCATGCAGGTTCATTTTGTGCGGTTGAGACGTTGATATTGAAGTGATTGGCATTTTTTTCTTGATTATGAGCTGCCAATAAATTGACAAATTTTTTTTCTAGGGAAAGTTGGGTTAATTATTTTTGACAAATGAGTAAATAAAATTTGAGTCTTGTGCTGTTTGTTGAGATCAGTCTTTTGTTACAGTCCTGGAACTAGTATGAAATTTCTAAGAGAAATAAAAATAAGAAGATTTTCGTTTGATTAATACTTTCTACATCTCTTCATTGCAGTGAAGTGCTGATTGTAGTTTGAAGTGAAGGATTTCTTAAATAAACTGACGTAGAAATAAGTGTGATAAACGAGAAAATTACCGTTACTTCTATTAAGAACTCCTTGAATTTACAAGGACGAGAGAAAACTTATTAAAGTAGAACTTTATTGATAATAAAAGTGATTTTCCTTCTATAGGATTGAAAGTATATTTATACAAATACCAGAAGTCCTATTTGAATAGATTTTTGGTTTTTCAAGTTCTAAACCGATTACAACTCAGCTTGAACATATTAATTGTATTGGTAGAAGTTTTAAATATGTTAACCTATCAAAATAAAATTTTAAATAATAATTCATCATTCTCAAGTCCTAAACTGAATAAAATTCAGTTTAAGGTTAATCTTAAGTTGGTGGTATCCGAAAATAAGACCTAATTGACTCATAGTAGGAGAGATTTATGACATCATAATGAAAAAAATTTTAACATATAAAGGCACTAAGTAAGATAAATTCTAATTTTAAATAAAAAAGTGAATCAGACCATTTGTAATGTTCTCTCGACTTCTGAATTAGTTTCTTTTGATATTTCTGAACTTCCTTTGAGCGTCCTGCATCATAAACTATCTGCTTTACCTATTTTTTTCTCCAAATAGTTTGTTCACAGATATTTTTCTCCAACTTCACGGTTAAAATCTTTGGTAAAAATTGTTCTTGTTCCTGGGAAAGTATCCTTGGCTTGTAAATAGAATAGAGAACATTGTGAAATTAAAAGATGCGCTTTTTTTATTCTTTGCTTGATAAAGAATTTAGTTTATGATACAAAGATAGCTGTGGATTGATGAGATATACATGTAGGTATCATGTCCTATTTATGCTCTAATGACATTCATGAAAAAATTGGAGGATGATTGAATCGGTTTGCATTTCTATTTGCTTTCAGCAAAGTATTGACCGAGCTTCGATCACTGAACGAGGGGGATCCAAGTCTTTGTCTTGAAGAGAGTTTCCCAGTAACCTTTGCATTTCTGAAGCAAAAATGTCGTCAAGGACCTGCATTTTTCATTAATTTTAACAATTAATCCATGAAGAATCTCATAATTTCCATATCTAAGCTTTCGGAGCAATGAACAATGAGCTTACTCCTAATGCAAATTCTGATCCTCTATACCAGTTTCTGTTCTCTTTTCGGCTTTCCAAGAAACTCAGCACAATCTACTTAACAGAATGCAAAGCATCATTATACAAAATGAATGTCTTCAAACTAAATTTAAAATGTGAATCAATGCATGTAACTGATTTGTTGTACCTGGCCCATTCTGTCCCAGAAGCAGCGGGAAATTGTCACAAAGATCCTGCTTGAGAAAACATCATGCAAATTTCTTATGGAGTCCGTCAGCTGGAAAGAAAGGGTTTGCATTCTTTCACGGATCTCAGCTTCGCCCTCTGCCTCTTTTGCATCTTCAAGGATTCTTTTGAGCCTTGTTGCTCGGTTAACTTGAGTCTGAAACAAGCAACCCTCTTCTTTAAACAAGTCTTACAATTTCAAATAGATGCAGAAAATTTGTGGCATTCATGTAGGAGTTACTGACATTGTTAATGAGCTTTTCTACAATGGCTTCCATATACTTTTTGTATTTCTTTCGCAACAAAACAACTACTCCATTCATCTGCTCTCCGAAAACCGGATTTCCATCTCTAGCAATTGGTAGATAGGATGCCCATGATTTTAACTTCTCCTCGACTCTGAGGTGTAGCACATCAAGTATTCGCTTGACTGTATTGAGGAAAGTACCCAACTGCCATAAGAGAAACAGAAACATAACCTTTAGAAAAAGTGATACTTCAAAAACTATTCTCAATTAATTTAAGCATGATGAACTATAAACTGCTTACATGATTTGGTACATTGTAAATACATGTTGATTGCCGTCTTGTGAGTTTCTGCACTTGTTTTTCAAGAATCTTTGGAATGCCATCTCTCAAAGGCATTAGGATATCACTGTAATGTTTCTCTAATGATTTCATAATTGCTATTTCTACATCGGCAACAACCTAGAAATAGGAAACCTCGGACCAAAGTCAAAATCTTAAACATAGATGATGTTTAACATTTAAGGAAAAGCAAAATACAAAAACCACTTACATCTTCCAAACTCAATAAATATGGAGGCCATCTTTTGATGACTACCTCATATTCATTCAGATCATCTCTAATTATATCATACATGTTCTCAACAAATGGTGATGTAGAATAATTTGTTACTATTTCAGTGCATGGGACCTGTGAAAAGTTTTAGCCGTTAGGATTGTCCATTCAGCAGAAAGAGATAACAATTGTCATAGAGATAAAGAAACATAACCTTTTCCATCTTACAATGGTCAAGTAAGCGAAGCTGATTATCTTGAATCCAGACCATTATGTAATTATGGAACAACTCCCTTGAAACTACACCACCTTGGACTTGCCTGAAGAGATAGATGATATATGTTTTAGGTGAATTTGCAAGTATCAGAACCTTCCTCTTGAACCGTGAGTTCTGTTTCTAACATAATAAAAAGTAATAAAGGAAACTCCCTACAATATATTCCATGAAGCAAGATTCCGTTCGAATTCAGAAGTTGCAATCAGCAATTCAGAAACATGTGGGGATGGCTTGGGTGGAGGGCAGGCTGCAAGAAAGTCTCTGAGTCTTTTGTTTAACTGAGTGCTGTAAATGGAGACTGCTATATTTGGCAGGTCAATGGAACTGTAAGAAATCACCACAAACAGTTACAGAAAGTACAGAAAGATGCAATCTATACTAAGAATGATCATAATAATTTTTTTTAAAAGGCTAACAAATGATGTTCACACCTTGGCAGTATGTGCTGATTGTGAATCTTGATGTCTGCTTGAATCTCATTGCTTATGTTTGCACACAATGCTTTCATTTTCAGATATGCTATCGAGATTGTCATAGGGTCTGCCAGAAAACCATCATAGTTGTTTGATGTGAATTCATCAGTTTCCATCATATGCCATTTACACCTCTTGGCTGCAGCAGTCTGTAGCAAATTGGGACATTTTATTGGTCAAACTCTATCAAAGATGAGATTAAGTTTGAACATGCAGCACAGCAGCAATATAAAAAACTATCTTGCGGTAAGAATTTCCGATAAGAAATTCAACTTTCCTGCACAACATTGTAGTTGCAAAACACATTTTACCTAATTTTTTGGCTAAATTATAAGGAAACATATTGTACGAAATAGAAACGTTGGTCTTGGTGGAGGTTATCATTTTTCTTATAGTAGAAAAGCATTATAAGTGTGGTGCGGTCATTGATGATCCTGATATTGACAGCACCATTCATAGGTCAATCGTCATTTTCCTTTTACTTGTGCACTAGCAGGGGTGTATCAAGGGATGTGGAGTGACATACAAAGCTCAAGAAGCATTTTCCTATTACTAGAGATTTTAGTTTGACAAGAAATCCTGAGAAGAGGTAGTTCAGTTTTATCATAAGCCGCCTTAAAATGTCAAAAGTCTTGACATAATGTAAATTCCAAAGGAACTTTACTGGAATGAAGAATTTTATTCAAAAATAGCCGCAAATTCAAAAAAGAGGAGCTTAAAAACCAAATAATTCAATATTTGTAAGTGGAGTACCTGAAAATAATTCCTCAATATTTGCTGAGCTTCCTGGGATAGGACATCATTAAGAAGGGTGAAGATCTGCACAGCAGGAACTAAAGCTGGTGCAGCAACCTCTGGTACCGGAAAAAGCATGTCGGTTAAGCCATTAGGAGATAACTCGTCTAATGACTTGTAGTTTTCAAAAGCGGTTGCTATTAAGCTCTTGATTTGACCTTCACATTCCAATAATATGCTTCTCTGGAAAATGAAACCAGGAAGATATCTCAATAAAATTGAACTCATGTAGTAGAATATGAGAGTGCATATAGAAGCATAAAATACTATGTTTCTCATAAGGGTTAGAATTAGCAGCTACTGTGGCAGAATTAAGGCGAAGTTGCAACATACCTGCAGACTGCAACCATTGATCAATAAATGTAGAAGACAACAGCTATCAAAATATTGTAGAAAAATTTTAATCACTATCCATTTGCTCAGCAAGATACTAATTTATCTGTTCTGTTTAGGCTCTGTAAGCTTACACATATGTTAGTGAGAGGTGCAGAAACTTATTTATCTTATTGCATGTTGCTACTGAAATTTGTAGAAGCCAATTATCTTGTGAAGGACACTCTTTATCACCTCAACCTATAGGGTTCCTATGTTATTAAATTCCTACAAAAAGAATTGGCTTCAATATTTATCATGCAATATCTTCTGACAGTGCATTACCAGAAATAAAATAGAATTACCTCCTGTCTGTTGAGACTCTTAGCATTCCGGGCCTTCATGACAGACAAAAGCAGATTGTATATAAGCTCTAAACAGCCCTTTGTTGGTGTAGCAACATTCATGATGCATGAAAGATACCTGAGAGAATTGACACAACCATTGTAATGTTCAAGAACCATTAGTAGCTTGATTGGAGTTATTCAATGTGGGCGAGTCTTATCTTATGAATTTTAAATTACCTCAATTTTGTATATGCATCAGATACTCCATAATAATCAGCAAATTCATGCAGCAACCATTCCCATATTCCATGAATGCATAGATTTTTACCATTAAAATGCAGAGCCCGCAGTGCCGCTCCCATCACCAGGTCATATATCATAGTTTCCACAACAAGACGGCCCTAGAGCATGGAAGTGAGATGTTATCAGGTGCTAGAATTAGTGAATAAAATTAAGGGAATAAAACCTGAAAATATTATAGAAGAATCCATTTATTTTTTTTTTCTATCACTGTTTTGAGATTTGAAGTTTGCAAGAGAACAAGTTTACTATTGGGGTAGAACATCTACTCTTATTCATGAAGTGCAAGTAAACTTCTTAAAAAAAAAAAGGCTCAAAGAAACTTAAGATCACAACAAATGAAAGAAGATGGTTGCTGGTCTGCAGGATGTACAAGGAAGTCCTTGATCTTGTTTGTGGCCCTTTATAATTTCCTTTAGAATAAAATCTTGTTACCCAAAAAAAAAAAAGGAGAGAGAAAAAAAGAAGGGTACAAGAAACCTTTATAGAGCTTATCTTGCTAGATTGGCCAGATATACTGATGATAAGTTGAACCTTTCCAACACATCCATCATCATCAAGGTACAGCGGCCACCACCTTATGATTTTGTTTTGCTTTGATGTAAAAAAAAGGTATATTATGTGTCAGAATTTATGAAGGTCATAACAGAAAGATATCGTCAGCAGAAAGCTCTTTGATCCTAAAATATTCTGTCTTTTACCTGAGTATCAGCCAAAGATGAAATATCGATAGCAGCATGACCGAGGTTGAGCTTATTGCTATCTTGCACTTCTACTGAAAGATGATCGCCATGGCTCTCTGGATAGCTGAAAAAACAACTTGCATTTTAGTACAAGCATCTGCATGGGAATAAACATGCAATTGTCTGTAAAACAAGAAATGGCAACACCAAAATTGTTCATACATGTGATTGGGATAATAAATTGTTTCAAGAAGTAGGATACGGCTATCTCAGGAATAACTTACAATACATGAGAATCACCACTTCCAGGAGTCAAACAGGCTGTTGAGTCAGTAAGAGCATCTGCACTTGAGCTTTTTAGTTGCAACAAGCATGACACAGGTTCTGCATATGTGAAATGAATTATCAGTAATCAGTGGTAATCAAGCTAAGGAATTTTAAGATGAAGAAACACACAAAAAGCTAGTTTTGATAACCTTCAGAAGGAACTGGAAGTGATGCTATTCTTAATGTGTTGATTTGATTTTTCAGCATCGAGGATACATGTCGAACATAATCTGCTCCAATTTGCATGTAAATCGCTCTTTGTGAATGTGTATTCCGAAGTTTCCTTCTTCTTGGTATGATGCGAACCTTTTTCACTAGAAAAAGATAATGGTTTATAATGAGGCTAGCTAGTAGGCAATATCATGTAGAAAGTTGAAGCATCAACCACACAAACAGCTGTTGTTTTTTTATGGCTGCTCTTAATAATGAGGCTGACTAACAATATCATCTTTTGTCTGACCAGGACACAAGACCCATGCTGAGGATGGTAAGCTGAGAAATGGCCTCATCCAGAATACAGAACAAAACTAAAATAGCAGAAAGGAGTGAACATAACACACAAAATTTCACCTAATATAATGATATCCCGTACTAATGTATAACTAATAGCAAATTTCTGCACCTACCAACAATTTGGGTCAAATCAGCCATTGCTTATATCCTAAATTTGAGCCTGCAACACCTGAGAAGTGTTGGATATATTTTGATCTCAATATTCTGGTGCAACAATGTGTTTATGTAAGAAAACTGCTTACCTTCAACTTCAATTTCTTTAATCACTTCCCTTCCTTTGCTACATGCCCCTCCTGTATTGTCAACAAGTCTTCCATCCCCCAGATTTAAGCCTTGAGGATGCAGCAAATACTTCTGCAATCTGTATGCTCATTAAGAATACCATTAATAAGAAGAAAAATATTAATCTAGGCAAGGAAATGCAGAAACTATCAATTCACATACCCAAATGCATTGCGAAGAATCATACACTCATCTCGCAGAAATTCAGGAGCCTCCATAGAGTTTCTTGCCCATGCATTCAAGCAAAGTCTGAAGCATGCATCATATGCGATGAAAGTTTGCCATGCAGACTGTACACTGTTAATCAGTGAGTAGACCAATTAATGCTGAAGCAAAATTAGGCTTAGGATAGTCAACAGAAGCTAAAAACAACTACACAGTAAGTGATGTTAAACTCCAGAAATTAGTTAACCAAATATGCATGGCATGTTGCATACCTAGCAGTGAAAGATGGTATTTCATTTATCACGCTATTCCTTGGAGGAATTTGCAGTTCTTCCTTTCTAGAAGCACATCTGATCCAAAGTCCATCAATTGGAAGAAGAAGAAAAGTTAAGATTGCAGAAGTAGATCATGTGTAAATGTAAATCTATATCAGGCCGATTGATCAAACAGAAATGATTACCAATACCTTAGCTGTTGCTCAACAGTCATTTTGGACTCTACATCCATGGTTGGTGAAACTTCAAAACATTCATAGACCACATCTGTCTGATCTGGTGAGCAAAACACAGTCAATTTCTTTCATTAATATACTTCAGCCATAAGAATGATTTCCATGAACTGTATGGATTGCTTACCATCTTCATCTTGGACACATCCTTCTACTCTGTTCCCCATAATAGGAGGTGCACTAGGGGGCGTGTGTAGATCATGAAGTTTTGTGTCCATGCAGCTATTGTAAAGATGACTCTGCTAGACCAGATGAGACTATTAAGCGATTGTGAAAACCAAACTATTAAGCTAGACCAGAAGGAAAATCCCCATCATGAATATCAAGTATATTGTAAACAGAATAAAGAAAAAAAATATATAGACATGATAGATATAGTGTATCACTGTTGCATGCCTGTGAGCTGGAAATTCCATTTTGCTCCTGATTCTGGGCAGCCTTATGATCAACAGAGTGATTTATGCCATTCAAACTCATAAACTTGGCCTCCACCTCAACCTTTAGATTCTCCTTAGACTGTCCTCGAACCAAAGGACGCAGGCCCATGCTATCTGATCCTTTTACTGATTCCACCTCACAAGTTCTGTTTTTTTGCTTCTCGAACTGCTCAGAGTCGCCAGAGATCAAGCTTTCCTCGCCCAGAATATCAGAGAAATAAGCATATATGTCATCCGGAACAGAAGCCACACTCTCATCATCATCATCTGAATCAACTTTAGGGGGAGGCCCTAGCAAACCCGAATAGAACTTCACTGGCGGCAACCTTTTTGGTGACAAAAAATTATTGCTCCTGTATGACAAGGGTGAATTTGAAGCGGGCTCTAGGGGAAATTTCTCTATCAGTGGTGGACGACTGGGTTGATCAACCACTGATCCCTGTACAATTTATCAGAAATGGACATGTAAAGTACAAACTAGCATATAAAAGCATATGTAACCTGAGAAAAGAATCTGAAAAAGAATTAAAACCCTAAAACTAATTTATCAGCCTCAAACAAGGCTATCAATGCTAAATTCCAGTTTGCCAAAAAAGAAACATAAAACTCTGAAATTCCTCAATTTAGCTACTAACACAGAGAAATCTTGAGAGATTAACCGGACAAAATGAGTCTAGCGATAACGTATGATCATGGTAGCGCGAATCTTGCTGAGCTACTTAGTACCTGATGGTTGGCGAAATCATTCTAATTGAATAAAAAGATCGTAGCTGAACAAACCCATCCAATAAACGAAACATGAACATGAGGGAAGCCCTAACGCAACTCAAGAAATCAAAGCCCCTCCCCAAAAGAACCATTCGAGTGAACAATCAAGACAATAAATGGAAACTTCTTCGGGCGCAAACTCGGGTTTTATATTCATCAAAGGCAAAATCGTAGAAAAACCTCGATTTCAATGAGCAACCATTTTTTGCGTCACAAAGAAACCACATTTCAAGGGGCTTCATCAAGGAAACACCAAAAAAAAATCGGAAGAAGAGACCGAAATCCACATCTTATCATTTTCGTGGATTTGAGGCTTACTTGTTTGATCCAGCTGATGGCCGTCTCGTCGAGCCCCTCCGTGAACATCTTCTCCGATGGATGATTTCCGCTTCTTCTTCGCACTGCCGAGGTAAAAGGAAGGGATCGAAATAAAGAGAAAGAGATTAGGGTTTCCGGATTTGAAATGGGGTCTGGAGATGGAGAGAGAGAGAGAGGCAAAGAGAAGAGAAGGGAAGTGGGGAGCGTGGGTGCTGATAGTGGCCCGGGGTTTTCTAACGGCTACTTGCCGGAATTTGAATGTTTTTAATGATTTAGACCTTCATTTATTAGACATTTACTCCACTAGCTCACAATTTTCTCACACAAATCATAAGTTATCCTCTTCTTTTTGCAGATAACTGCTCATGATTAGTCATATTAATAAAAGCAAGGTTGCATATAATTTACATGTATATTCTTTTAATTGTGAGCAAAAGATGTAATTATCGCCACTGATATGATTATCACAGTGTTAATTGAATTAATTACGGCTATGATATGTCTGACTCACTTTTAAATGCGCCCTTTATTTTTCTAATAAAATAAATAATTATCAAATTAAGGCTTGTGAAAAATTATGAACATTTATTTGCTCTACTGATCTTTATTGATGCTTGTTGGATAAATATATTTTATAAAAATCGAGGAGAATGAATATGATGGAACAATTTTTTGATTTTCTTTTCCACTAACGAAAGAGATGTTTATTTATTCGAGTTTTTCATGAAAAATTTATAAAAATATTGTTCGAAGTCTGAATATTCTTATGAGATCAGACAAACCCTAATCTGGTGCTCTGAAATAATTAATATATCTTACAAGGGGTTGTATAAAAGTACCCAGATTTGTTTCACTTTGAGATCTGTGCAGAACAGATCCCGAGGAAGAAAATCTTGCCCCATGAGAAAAACCCCCCCGTCTGAGAATCCCATTTCGTCTGATTCCAGACAAACCCTAATCTCCCGCCATGTTTTTCTTCTCCGAAGAACCAAGACGATGGATTCCCTCAATTCCAGAGCAGAGGATGTCAAACCCCAGTTTCCGGCATCTTGTCCTTCTCAACTGAACCAAGACGCGAGCTATCATTCGATCCCGGACCGGAGGATTTCAAAGCAGCCTCCTTTTTCCTTCTCAAATGAACCAAGCAGCGAAATTTCATTCGATTCGGCAGCAGAGGATGTCAAGTTTGCCTCCTCTTCCTTCTCAATGAATAAAGAAGCAGGATTTCATTGGATTCCGGAGCAGATGATGTGTCAACCCCTAATTCCCGGCTTTTTTTCTTTCTCAAATGAACTAACGAGCAGGATTCAAACGCAAAAGGGAAAATCCTTCCTCGCTTCCTTCGTTTTATCCTGGATTTTATATTTCGGCCAAAACGATTTGATTTCGACCCGTATCATAATAAATTGATCAAATCTATTATACTTTAGGATTTTCGGCAGAGCCACATTGCGCGTCGCTCGCGCGGGGCGACACAGCGCATGGCGAGCTCATACCGGCTTTGTACCCGAGCTCACCTCTTCGCCGAACTGGCTCCACTCGCTCGCCAATCTACCACGGCTCCTTCACCTCCCTCGCGCCCTCGTCGACCTAGACCATGTTCCTACAAGTTGGGCCAATCTTGCACTCGGGTCAGCATAATTGAGATTATTCACGTAACTGTTTATTATTTTAAAAAATTTAAACATATTATAATTTTTTAATTTGAAATTAAAAAATAATAAAAATAAGTTAAATTTTAGTTAAAATATAATTAATAAATAAAAATATATTTTGGTTGAAACTAAAATGAAAATGATTTTGATCGAAACACGTTTAATTTTTTATTCACGTGCATACATACATAACCATTTCACTGAAAGCAAAGTCAAAAAAAATTTGTGTTGGTCTTACCCCCATGTGAATTGTTGTCACGAGATCATGTAGAATTAGTTGTTCTGTCTCGTATGTCTATAAATATTTATCTGAATTATTCAAATACTGAATTCATAATTTCACATCCAAATGTTTCAAACTCAACTGATGATGATGATTAGTTATATTACATTATAATTAATAAATTATGTATGTGTCAAGTATATTTTAATAATAAGTTAAATTTTCTTATATTAATTTTTAACTTTTTAATCATATTAATATTATTTCTCATATATTCTTTTATATAATAATATATAAAAATAGTGATTAACTATCAAAATTAATTTTTAATTAATTAAAATAATATTTAATATTGTGGTAAAATTAAGGAGAAATTACCTACAATCTCCTATAATTAGTCCTAATTACCTACAACCTTCCGTAATTTTCGGAATTATCCACACCCCCTCTTTTTCAAAATATTTATCTACACCCCTCGATTCTTATTTAATCAAAGCTTTTTCAAAAAATTCTGATTTTACTCTCGATTATTTTTACAATTAAACCCCTAAAAACTTTTTTTATTATTTAACACCCCGAAATTTGGATTTTTATAAATAACACCGCGAAATTATTCCAATTTACAGAAAAGTCATCGAAATTCATATTTTTACAAATAACACCCCAAAAGTATTTCGATTTATAGAAAAGTCCCCGAAATTATTGTAACGGTGGCGAGGGTGGCGGCGCATCGAAGGCACTGGCACGGATGGCCTCGGCCTCCGGCTTCTGTGCCCGCTCACCGACCTCAGTCGTTAGCTCCCGCATGTCGGCCTCGAGCCTTCGCTCCCGACGCCGGCCTCCAGCGTCATCATCCGCACGCTGCCACCCTCGCAGCCGTAGCAATAATTTCAATGGCTTTTTTGTAAATCAAAATAATTTCGGAGTGTTATTTGCAAAAATCAGAATTTCGGGGACTTTTCTGTAAATTAGAATAATTTCAGTGTGTTATTTGTAAAAATTCAAATTTGGGGTTTTAAATAATAAAAAAAAAAGTTTTAGAAATTTAATTGTAAAAATAACCAAGGGTAAAATCGAAATTTTTTGAAAAAATTTTAATTAAATAACAATCAGGGGT
The DNA here is from genome assembly GCA_005019695.1 of Trichopus zeylanicus subsp. travancoricus. Lineage (NCBI taxonomy): Eukaryota > Viridiplantae > Streptophyta > Magnoliopsida > Dioscoreales > Dioscoreaceae > Trichopus > Trichopus zeylanicus. The sequence goes on from RXID01014368.1 coordinate 431,217, forward strand.
GTAGATAAATATTTTGAAAAAAATGGGGGTGTGGGTAATTCCGAAAATTACGGAAAGTTGTAAATAATTAGGTCTAATTACAGAGGATTGTAGGTAATTTCTCCTAAAATTAATTATAAATTCTTTTATAATTTTTATATTTTTATAAAATATTTTAAAATTTTATCGTATTTTTAATTTAAAATCAAAGTACAGTCAAAATATAATTAAACTCTGGTCAAAATATAATTAAAATTTTAAAAAAATCTTTCGGCCAAAACTAAAACGACTAAAACGTATTGATTTCGTTGAGCGTCGAAATCAAAATTAAAATCGAGATTTAAAATCTTAATTTTATCTGTCAGACACCTAGCGAGCTTGAATTATTTTTGAGTTCTTTCCGTAACATCTAAAATAAAAATTTCGATCATGTGACGATTTATGTCTACCAGAAAAGAAGTTCGCACTGTTTTTCGGATTAGTTTGTGGCTTATAACAATCCATCCATTACCCAAAAAAATGCAGAGACAAACTTCAACTGATACAATTCGAGTTGCTATTGAAGGGGATGACTGTTTTGACATGGCGCGCATTGGCTGAGCAGCTCTGGAAGAATCTACACTGCCACAGACGCAGGTGACACCCCAGATTTCGGTTAAAGATGTGATGTGATTGCCCTCGTGAAATAGTTCTATATTTCGGCAAGTCAGCTCTCATGTCATGTTTTTGTAATATCTGATGAGCCGGTAGGTACATGGACAAACAGTAAATTTTATAATTAACAGTAATTACCTTTATTTCTATATTAATAAAGTGTAGAAGTTAAAATTAAATTAAACAGTATGACTGTTTGTAGATTCAATAATAAGATTTTTTTTGGAGAATAAAAAAAAAAAATTCTTTGATCGAATAGAGCGCGGGTCGCAAACGCCCAAAAATAATATTGTGTTGGATCGGAAATATCACCTAGTGATATGAGAGTCACTCTGTGTTTTTTTATTGGTGTAGACAAATTCAATGATGACGTTGAGTCCTTGAGGGGGCACAGGAAAAAATAAAATTGTAAGATTAGGTAAATCATAGATGTTTAGAAACAAAATCATGTTGGGTTGGGAGCGTTATATTGTAAGATCCAATGGATTGATGGACAAACAATAAAATTTGTAATTGACAGTAATTATTTTTAATTTTACATCAATAAAATGTAATAGTTGAAACTGTACTAAATATGATGACTGATGTAAACATAATAACGATGTATTTTCTTGAAGTGATTTTAATATTATTATGTGATAAATTTGATTCGATGATTTTATTATTTTTGACTCTACGAGAAAAAGCCTTATTATGAAATCTATCATAGTCATTATATTTAATTCAATATCAAACTCTTGTACTCGTAGGATTAAAAATAACTGTTGTTAATCAAAAATCCTATTACCTGTTCACTGATCCACGAATCCATCAAGTCTTACAGTTTCAGAAAGAATGGTTCCTAGTCTGACTCACCAAGGCAAAGGTCTATTGATTCATCTTAAACTTGTCAGATACAATTTTGGAAGCTGGTGACGACACACCACACCATGAAACTCGACTCTTCCATGCGTTTCTTGTGATTATTGGTAAGTTTTAGCTGCCCTAACGCTTTCAATCAAGTTCACATTTTGATGGAGATTTGTGGGAAAAATAGACAATGATCTCTTGAACTAGTTCCCTCTTCCCTACGCACAGACTGAGTTTTGTTGCTGGATATTGTTTGCGACGGAGATGCTGCTCTGGCTGCTTGGCTGCCCTGGTATAGCTGCAAAGCCGAAGAAAAACATACAAGCACTGCTGCCTTGGGTGGTAAGATCTTGCGGCATTCATAAATTACCTCAAACAATGAGGAAAAGACACTTGCATCCCGGAAAGAGCTTATGGCAATTACACGAGTTGCTTATAAATCACATCAAAGCATGTTTTTCCTCATCATTTGCTGACAAAAAGCACAAGATAAAACAGTACAATTGGTTCAATTTTGCTGTTTGGCATGTTCTATCAGTAATGAAACGAAACGAAATGATGATTAATTTCTTTCTTTTTTTGGTGTTTACAAAAGTTCCAAGGCCTTCCTGTCGGCCTTTAAGGATCCAAACTGTAAAGGATCAAAACGGGGAAAAAAAAGAAAGAGAAAAAGAAAAAGCTGGTCGTGGAGCCAACTCATTTTGTGGCTGGATGAGGGGGCAATAAAGCTACATCGCATAATATAGTTAGTTGCATGGGAGCTCCCACTATTTTACTGCTTTTTTGCTACTTTCATAATTTTCTTCTATAGTTTTATTTATGCAAATAATTTCATTTTATAGGGATATATATATATATATATATATATACATATAATGCATTAATCCGTCTTTCCCTTAAAAAAAAAAGAGCATATATATGCAGAAAACACCCGAGCATCATTTGGTTTGAGATGAAGATCAAAATCAGTATTTTTCAAAATTATTTTTTTATAAATTTAATATTATTTATTTTATATAGTTATTAAATTAAATTATTATAAAAAATTAAATAATTTTTTGAACTTTAAATCATTGTAAAATTAATTTTAATAAAAAATATTAATTTATAAAAATAATTTACTGCTCTTAATTTTGATCTTGATTTTTGATCATGATTTTTATTTCTTTACAGAGAAAACATATGGACCCGGCTAGGGTGTTTTTATATAATTAAAACTAAATATATTGGGCGGTTTTATACGAAAACTTGCAAAACATTATTTGTCAACAAATGTAAATATAAAATTTGGATTGGTGAATGAATCAACAGGCTTATGAGTTTTTTTTTTAATGTTTTTGAGTAAAAAAAGCATAATTTGGCAAAACCGTGAGGTTTCTTCTGTTAATTAACAATTCATTAGATGCTGTCTAGAAACTTGGAAGTAATTTGACAATTATCATATTATTTTTTTTTTAAAAAAATAGTAGCACAAGAATGCAAGCTCCGTTAGATAGATTTCTTCTTCTCTTTCACTGTGCGTAAGTTGATTTCAGAAAAATATGTGAAAAAATAAATTCCTTTTATGAGGAAATGTACCAAAGTACCAGATGACAGAGAGACGAAGGTCAAAGAACATGATAGCCTCCGCTTGAGAAATATATTCAAATTATTGGGTCCCGCTTTACAGCAAAACTGTAAGGCACGTTTAATTTAATATCAAAATTAGAAATCATATTTTTAAAATTTTTTGTATAAAATTAATATTTAATATTATTATTAAATTAAAGTATTATAAAAAATTAAATAATTTTTAAAATTTAAGTTATTATAAATTAATTTTAATAAAAAAATATTAATTTATAAAAATAATTTATTAATTTTCACCTCGATTTTAATTCTAATTTCGAATTAAATGATGTTTAAAGAAAAAAAAAAAAGTTGGCTGGCTCGTTGTGTGGGAAGCACAAGAATAAAGCAAAAGAAAGAAAGAAAGAAGAGAGAGAAGGGAGAGTTTTGAGAAGCAAGGAATGAGAAGAAAAGTCCCAAATCCATGAAACAAAACGAGAACAACTCTAGAGAGAGAAAGAGTGAAATGGGAGGAGGAACATCAAGGTGGAGGACTGCAGCCAAGAAGCTTGGCTTCCTGTGTGCTTCATTCTCCTCTCAGACCCGTCATGCTCTCTCCTCAGAATCTGTAAGTCTTTTTTCCTTATATTTTTCTCTTTTCGTCTCTGTTTCCTCTCATTTTCACCATTAAATGGTATTTTCCTCCATTTATTTGCTTTGTTTCTCTGAGTTTTAAACAACGTCGAAGTGTTCTGCATTTGGTTTTGCATTATATGTGATAAAATTGGGAAAAAAAGGCTTTTTTTTCATTTATTTGTTGATATTTTTGTGGCATTTGGTGGTGCAGAGCTCGGGCTCTGCGGTATCCAGAACTGCGGAGAAGACGGATGAAGTTCCAAATATGGCAGAAACGAGGGGGCCGGCTGCAAATAAGGTAATGATATTTCAGGAAAATTATTTTCTTTTTTTTTTTTTTCTAAGAAGGAAGATTCCACGAGTGAGTTCAAATTTGAATTTGTTTTATAAGGTTGTGTTTGGATTTTTCTTTATTTTATGTGGACGATTTTGTTTGCAGATATGCCCTCAAAAACTTGTTTATTTGTATTTATGCTCCTATGGAGTTTTATTTTGTTTTTTGGAGGTTATTTGATGGTAATTAATGTGCTCAAATTTGAAGCTAAAATTCAGGGTACATTAAGGCTTTTAATGACTCATTTCAAAAACGAAACTTAAAATTCATAATTTAGATTTTATGTCAAAATGAAAATTGACATTCTCAATTAATTTTAAAAAATCATTTTGTATAATTCTACAATATTATATGTTAAATAATTATTTGGGAAAGAAGTAGATAAAGAATGATATGAGAATTCATGAAATCGCTCGCATTGAATCCATGAAATATTTTTTTAAAAAATAAAAAATCATATATTGATAGAATAAGTTGAATTTCCACAATTTTTGCATTTTTGAAATTAATTTCCAGGAATGACCAGCTCACCTCCTGCCAGCAGATTGCCCCAACCGCCCTTCTGATTTCTTTTGTCTTCATTTGGAAATTTGGAATTGTCAGGGGTAAATAAATCAAAATAGGACAAGCATTTCAATTGTCACCCGAAATGTGACAGACAAAAGAGAACCCACCAGTCATGCATAATTTTGGCAGGGCCCCACCAGCCCTGGACCACCCTGGAGGTGGGCCCCATAGCCCGCCGTCCGAAATGGGTCCCACCATGTTAGTGGCTCCCACATTGGCCTCTCGTCTTCTTCCTTTTCGCCTGCATTGCGGGATTCCCACGGATGCCAATATCAGATCAAAAAATTTTTTTTTTTTGTTAAATCTAGAAAAGAAAGTGTTTATGAATTATAATCTATCAAATAATTAGTCCATGATTATTTCCTTAATCATTTTTTTGAGAAAATAAACAGTAAATCAGAACCAAGGACTTTCGGTTCAGCGAGGTTATGTCGGGTTCAGATGGTGCAGTCAAAATTTGCGTTTTCTTTTTTTTTTTTCGCAGAAAAGAAAACCATCTGAAGGTGATCAATTTCAGTACTAACGTACGTTCTTGGCTTTGCAGAGCTTATGTGCTATATGCTTGGAGCCGCTAGTGCATAATAACAGCCCAGCCGCCGCCGACGGGCAACTGATATTCACGGCAGAATGCTCCCACGCCTTCCATTCCCCCTGCATCACCTCCAATGTCCGCCACGGCAATGTGACGTGCCCTATCTGCCGGGCCAACTGGACTCGGCTCCCCCGCGATCTTGCTCTCCCCAGCCACCACCGCAACGACCCGATCCTTCGTATCCTCGACGACTCCATCGCCACCTCCCGCGTCAACCGCCGCACCTCCCTCCGCTCCACCAGATACGACGACGACGACCCGGTGGAGCCCGACGCCGCCCCCAACCACCCCCGCCTCAGTCTTACTCTCATCCCCGCTCCATGCAGCCATTATTTGTTGCTGTCGTCAACTACTTTACCTAGTGCACAGAGCCCGTCTTATCTGTCAGTAAAACTGGCCCATCAACGGGCCATGGACCTTGTCCTAGTGGCGAGCCCCAATGGGCCTCACCTGAGGCTGCTCAAGCAGTCTATGGCACTGGTAGTGTTCTCTCTCCGTTCCGTGGATAGATTAGCCATTGTCACCTACTCATCGTCGGCCACCCGGGCATTCCCGCTCCGGCGAATGTCGGCCCATGGTAAGCGTACCGCCCTCCAAGCGATCGATCGGCTTTTCTATCTGGGCCAGGCAGACCCAATTGAAGGTCTAAGGAAAGGAGTGAAGATACTGGAAGATCGAACACATCAAAACCCGTCATCGTTCATCTTGCATCTTTCAGACAGCCCGACAAGAGCCTATACCAACGACGAGCTCTGGGCCCCGGTCCGAATCCACCGGTTCCACATTGGGTTCGGATACGGACTATCGAACGGGTTCGTCATGCATGAGTTTGAGGAGTTCTTGGCCAGGTTGCTGGGTGGTGCCGTAGAGGAGGCCCAGCTGAAGATTGGGGACAATGCAGGTTGGATACGGCTCGGCGAGCTGAGGAGCGGCGAAGAGCGGCGGATTCCAGTGGATGTGAAAGATGGCTGCAGGTTTGTTTGCGTGCGATACAGCTACATTGATGGAGGAGCTGAAGAAAGGCTTAGGACTGGAGAGGTGGTGGTGGAACTCGGTGAAAAGGGAGAGAGTGCAGAGGGCGAGCACACAGCAGAAGCGAGGGAGTCGAGCAGCGGAGATGGGAGGAGAAGCAGTGCCGAGCTACGTGACTATCTCGACCCATTCATGGCGCGGAGATGGGCAAAACACTTGCATGGATATAGGGCTTGAAAGTTCAGACCAAGGCATGAGAATGGAAGCAGAGTATTTAGCAGTTCTCCAGTTCAATACACCCATTTTTTTCTGTCTCAGGTTTGCTAGCTGCTGCATTTGAGTGTGGCAGAGTTTGAGGTTGTTCATCAAATCAGCTATTAAACAAGCAGTAGTTGAGCTTTAATTTATTAATTTCAATATATTGCACATAAATTGGTCACCAGAATGTATACGAAGTATCACAGTGTTGACAAACGCATTCAAGCAAACAAAATAACATGGGAGTTCAGTGTCATAAAACAGAAAAGATTTCATTTCATAATCTGTAATTGGTGCAGTGAAGCTTCAGATGCAAAATTTCTGAGTCTGGCTTTTGATTCTTATTGCAACTGGATTTGAGGATGGTTTGATTATCTTCAAGCCTACTGCTGCTGATCTGTCAAGCACAACAAGTCTCGTTCTAATGGTTTTCCTAACAGTATCAGCTGCTCTCAAAGCCAAATATTCGAAATACTCCTGCAATATTTATTTGGCACATTAAAAAAAATATCAGATGAAAATCGAAGTCAGGAATGTAAGCTGGCTAGCCACAGAAATTGTGTTTTCAGTAGGATCAGATGAAACATACCTTCATCAGCCTGATACTTGTTTTTGTCATCTCCAGCATAAGCAAGCAAGTGGTATTTAGGGTTCCATTCCACGCTATTCATTGCAGCCTTACATGGAATCTGATGAACTGTTCGGCCAGTCTGAATGTTAGACTGTGAAACAGGGGGAACAAGAGAGAATTAGCCCAAACAACAACAAACAGGAACTTTATAATGAGGTGATTAACTGCCAGCAGCAACGAGTTACATACAATATCAATGAAGTTGTCTTCACTAGCTGATGCAATATATTCTCCATTGCAATTAAAGCTAACAGTTCTCACAGGCCATCTGAAAAGAACAAGAAGCAGTGTCAAAAAACAAAAACATACATACATGTAGAGCCAAATTTACAGTCTAGAAAATCAGAATGTCCTCAACCACAAACTACAGGGATCAATCATGCTACTCCTGATTGGAGGATATCCGATAACAGTAAAAACTGGTTAAACAACAATAATTTGCTAGGAATCTTTAACGAAGAAATCGAAACCTCTTGCTGTTGTACAATGGCTATTTATAATTCAGCACCTTATATCTCCTCTCCTGAACTATCACAACGATAACAATAGCCTATCTGATGTATAGCAAATCTTCTACAGGTTTGGGGTTGGACTATCCGAACACACCTTTAACATTGCTCAATATCTAATGGAACCAGTCCAATCTTATATGCAACACTGGATCCTTCCAAAAAACTTGGCTTGAAGACATAGTACTCAGGCAAATACAATAGTCAAAAATTTAGATGCATTGGGATCTCACTCAAGTTTTGTGAATGTCCGTACACACAGCATCTCCGAGAAATCCCAAAGGCTGACTAGTGAATCAGCACTTCCAACAGCAAAATATCTGCACTTCGGTAAAGTTCAGAAGTTTAGTCGTAATATTCAGCATGATTATCAAGATTAAGCAGATCTACTTGACATATAAACAAAATATGAGCAGTTTGAATGACTACAAGATTGTCAATGAAAACTTAAAATTCTAGGGTACCATGGGCAATCCATTCTGTTAAAGTGAATAAAAGAGCCATGTTTCCATACCATTACCATAGATTACAACTGTTGCATGTATCATCCAAATGGTGGAGCCCTTGGCAAGGATGAACTTGGCTTATACTTCAGACTTCATCACCTTATTGACTTTTTTTTTAGAGAAACATCATCTTACTATTATTGTATCCAATAAATTTCATTCCCTATCGACATTTCTGTGAGAGCTCTCCATTTCAGTTGGAAAATGCAGTCAGATACAAAGGGCAGTATAAATGATACAGTAGTACACTACATCAATAGCGAAAACATTGAACAAATTCCATTACTATTAATTGGTGGTCACATGACTTCCTATTGGTTGCTTTCATGAGTTTTATTGCATTTTCTCTCGCCATTGAAAACAACTACATTTGTAGCACGAACAAACATGTAAACAAAGACAGAAATAGCAGAACTTTAATAGGAGTAACTTAACTTGCCTTCCTGTAGGATCAATGGCAATGCAGTAGCAACCAGCTGTGTGAGCCATTAAAGTGTGAAGCACTTTAAGAGATGGATAAGTTTGTACTTCAACAGTTCCTGCAGAAATAGCAAGATTATTTGTAGAATAGATGAGAACCAGTCATGTATTCCGTTTTAAGATCTTAAAAGTCTTAGAATGAAAATAGGAACATTATGTTAATTCTCACCATTGCCAGTGGTAATTAAGAACAGCTCTCCAGTTGTGTTCCATGCAATCTCATTTATCTGTGGTGAAGTTTCTTAAGTGTCAGAAGAAAGAAATAATTACTCAATGTAAACAGAAGAAAATGCTATGCTCATAGCTGTCAACAAAGTACATGAACTCTATAACAATAATATTTCATATTTATTCGCTTATCATACTAGTCTCAAGCAAGGTTTTAAAGTTTGGCTGAAACATTTCGGCTGGTTATCTACTTCGGTTTTAGGGTTCAGAGACCACAATGGCCATGGCTCGCTCACATCCACCGTAGCAATGGAGGATGAGAAAATATCCAGACGTCCCAGATCCCTGATGGACAAGAAGATGGCAGCTGTGCAGATGGAGCTCCGCTACCCGTTACTGTGTGGACTCTCGGCAAAGGAGATCATCGGACACACTTCTTATTCTTTCTCCTCTTCCTCAACCATGCTCACTCAAACGAAGCCCATGGCAGCTGCACTTATGGAGCTTAGCCACCCATTGCTGCACAGCCTCTCGGCAGAGGAAACCATTTGGCCACCTTGTTCTACCTCTACCGATGCCAAGATCAATCTGAAGAAGCCAACAGTGGCAACAAAGTCTACAACAACAATGAGCTCGGACCAATATCCAACCATCAAGATTTAGTTCTGGCATAAATCACCAGTGACCTCTCCAAATCATTCTGGCGGGAATCGGGTATGATGGCTCCCAAAGGTTGATCGCGGCACGCAGGCAAGTGAAGGCGAAGAAGTCGCTGTTGATATCAGCTGGGGATAGTTTCTAAGGGAGTAGGAAGTCAAGAAGAATGTCAGGATCGCCAGCAAGGGCCGGGATGGAGGAGGTGGCCAGAGCTAGGGCAAGGAAGAGCTCCTCTCGAGTCAATGGCAGAGAGCTCCATTGTGATGTTGGCGAGAAAGGAACAATGGAAGGCCACGGATGCAGTATCCTCCAACGTCATGACTGCCCCGAACGCATCAAGATCTGGTTTCCCCTGGACATCATTCTTCAAGAAGTCGAAGTCGGCACCAAAAGTAAACGAGCTGTGTATCTATCGCAATACAAAATTTATAATTGCTTGGAGTCTTTAACTTGTTATAATAATTTTCTTTCCCATCAATTCTATTAGACCGGTTTGTCATTTAGCTTCTTTTTTTTGTTTTCTAATTGATGAAAGACACGCAAGACAATGCACGTGACTTGTTATTCTTCTTTTCCAGCATTTCGATAGTGAGTTGACTAAAGTCGATGATAGGAGAGGATTTGGCATCATTTTACCCCCAATATATAAATCTAGTATTCTATAAATTGTTGTGCTTGAAGCTTCTTGTTTGACGTGTTGGTGCTTCTTCTTCAAAGCATTATACTGTTGTTGTTATTCTGACCCTCCCTCTCTCGCTGGTACTCATTTGTTTCTTCTTTTCTAGTTTTCTTTTGCGACCTGATCATGGTGTTAAATTGTTAATGAATACTTTTGGCTTGACTTCATGATTCATGGCATTCTACATTTTCAAGAGCCTTGGTGGCACTTAGTCTCATGTTATGTCCCTGCTTCAACATGTGGAGAAGGATATGTTGGAAGGGGTATAGTGCTCACGTTATGCCCATGCTTCAAACCCTAGCCAAATGAATATAAGGTAATTGGTAATGGAGAAGGATATGTTCTAACATCTTCTCCAAATTACTGTTAGCACAAGATAAGGACGAATCTTCATGAAGTTCATAGTGTGTAATATTAGATGTAATTGAAGTTTATTGTCTAACTTTATTATGAAAATGAATAGGTCAAATCAACACATAGGATTAGACTACATATAGATAATGAATTATGACCTGGTACGAGCCAAGACACAAACCCTAGCTATTTGTATTTGATGACATTTGACATTTCTCTTGCTTCTTCTTTTGCTTACTTCCAAAATAAAATAATCTTGTTTAGAAATAGAATTAAGATTCTTCAATATATTTTAGATTACTTGAATGACCAAAAGAAAATAATCAATTATGCCTTCTTGTAATTAGAATATAACATGAAATAAGCTCAACAAATTTGAATTAATTTGTACTCAACAGTGGAGATTATTTCTCTTGATCTTTTCTGTCTAATTATGTTCTTCGAGTTGAGAAAATTATGACCCAATCATCTCTCCTTTTGGATCTAGAGTTAGTGTTGACACACAACTTGATAAAGTTATTATTTTTTTATTTGATAAGCCCAAAATTTTCTGAAATTTTATTTATATTCTCATAAGAATTGCAATTGTTTTTAATAGACAACTTTCTTTTTGAGTTTTGCAAATTCTCTGTAAATTTTACATATGATATTTATACACCATGAATTTTGTTATAAGTGGCTCCCAAACAAAATACACAATAATCTAGTCGCGATGATAACACCATATAACAACATTGTGAATTAGTGAATGTGGTCATTCGAAAAATTCATTGTAAATAGTGTGATCATATACTTAAGTTTGAAATCACAAAATTAAAATAGTATTTGAGAGGAGTAATCGACACAATTTGAACTTGTGAAAAAGTTTCCAATGAAGTGAGACAAATATTTTGGTTAATAGTATAAAACGATAGAGAACAAACAAAAAAAATAATAAAAAAATTGCAATTTGGATAAAAAAGGCGATAATGAGACTCAAGAAATTATTTGTGACAACTGAAAATTGTACAATAAAACTTAAAATGGTACAGGCCTTCTTAAGACAATTTGTCAACAATTTGTTAGATATTCATACTTTTAGTGATTATTGATTTGCTAGTCTCAGAAAACAACATACACAACAACGTTTGTCTATCCCCTCGGGGGTTAGAAAATATTTTCATTTTCTTGACATTATATTTATTAATATTTCTCTTGTTGACCCGTTCTATTAAAATCAAAAAATAATATTCAACTAAATTTACGAACAACATCAAGTGATTTCCGAAAAACAAAATACTAGTTGGATATGCCAGTATTTAAATTTTTTTTATACATCATATTCTATTTCATTTAATAGATAACAATTACAATCATAAGATGATACCTCTCGCTTAAAAGATTAGCTTAAGAGTTTCTCCACCAAATATTTACGAAATTTCTGAAAAATATTTGAATCTTAATGCAAAAAGATATCTACTTTCATGAAGAGTTTCCATAAATATATAAATGAATTTGATTGCACCTTAATGTGTAATGGATGAAAACTACAAAATAATAAAGATTTGATAAATTTCTTAATATATTATCTTGAATAAATAGTTTTTTTAAAGTCAGTCGATATATCAAGAAAGTTAAAATTAACAAACATTTATATCATCTGATTGACAGTATTATTGAGAAGATTGATGAATCAAGAGTAGTACGGGTCGTAACTGATAATATAATTCCTTTAGTATATGTTGCAAAGAAGTTAATGTAAAAAAAAAACTATCTATTCTAAATTTCTTGTACAAGATACTCTATTAATTAAATATTGGAGAATATGAGTAAAAATCATAATACCAAGAAAGTTGACGTCATTCATTTATAATCATATTTGGTGTATTGAACTGATGACAAAAGAAACACGAAATTGAGAGATTATCATACCATGTATTTACTCGATTTGCCACACAATTCATATACTTAGATTTCCTGTATACCTATCGATAAATGCTAAAGAGATTATCTAGCAGCGGAAAATGTAACAAGCATCATTTGAAGTTAAAATGATCAAAAAAACATGTTTCTGAAAAATTTTGCAATCAAGTCTTGAACGAATAATTTTGAAAATTAATTGAGAATATAATTAATATCTTTAATCCATTAATTAAGATGTCACGAATTGTTGACTCATATAATCATTATAGATGATATTCTTATATGAAGTGATAGAACGAATAAAATTGCAGATAATACGACATACTAGAACAAATAAATTTTGCAAATAGAAAAATATTATCAATTGTTATTCGGACAAGATATTATCCAGAGATATTAATATTGCTGGTAATTAAGTACAGTGTCATTCTATAGCATTTTAATTTGTTACAACGACAATATTATTATCTAACATTTAATCATATTGTAAGATATTTTTTAGATCTAATATTTCAATATACCAATAATATCAACAATAGCAATATAATTCTTAAAGCGTTATATAAGATAATTAAGAGGATGAAACCAGATATGAGTATTAGAATATTGACATTACGCAAGATATATTCAAAATCATTCATTTTTATATTTTGCAAACTTTATTAAGTTTTTAATTTGAGTATATCTATTAAACAAGTAAACAACTTCAAAAACAAAGTCAAAGACTTTGATACATAGCAAACAATTATATCTACTATCAGTGGTACTTCTAATATATTTGATATTTAAAAATAATATATATTTACTAATTTAAATAATATCAAATTTTTACAAATCCTTTTTGATAAATTGCTACTAGATGATGAAATATATATAATCGGCACACAACACCTTATTTTACAAAGATATTAATTAAAATTTTAAATCAAACTATTTCAAGTTCACAATACAAGAGGAATTGAACAATTTTTGAATTAATTCACACGGAGACAAAAAAATAGAATTCAAATGAAAAAATTAGATAAACTTATTTTTTTATCATTACAACATATATTTAAAAGTCTAAAATTTACAAAAAAGAATATCACTAGTGGATAAAATAATCAATTTGTCCGTCATATTTAAAATTAAAGATTCTCTAATAGAGTAGATTCAAAAACGAAAAGGACTTGTATTAAATCATATTCAAATTCAAGAAACTATTCGTTATATTTTAGAGGAAAAATCAAAAGAGAAAACTAACAAAACAGACAATATTGTTGATACCAGTAATAATAGTAATAATGACGCAACTTGTAAGATCAATTTTCAACCATTGTAATATAAGGACTTGTTTTTATTTTTTTCAAATCATAGAGAAAATAAATTTTTCAATTTTAATTTATATGATGGTTATAAACCGTAATATCAATTTGCTCCACATTGTGAACAATATGGCAATCAAGGTCCGACAAATAATATGGACTCCAAATACTATGACCGATATTATAACTCAAACTTCTTCTAATGAAAGATATCATCAATCAATACAAGAATCTTTATCATTTGACAATATACATTCTACATTATTTGATGCAAGACATAATTTCATACTACCCTCACATTGAATAGTACTTGTTAGGCCCAATAAGTTCGTAGGCCAGTAGACAATCAGTAGGATATGTAACTAACAACAGTTATTTTTAATCCCACATCAACAAAGTGCAAGAGTTAAGACTAGGTTAAATATGATATTTACGGTAAACCTATTGATGAGATCTTTTTCTGAGAAGTTGGGAAAAAAAATAAAATTCTGCAGTCGAATGGATCACAGACCATGAATGCTTAGGGACAACATTGTGTTGTGTCGAAGACATCATATAGTGATGTCAGAGTTACTTCGCACCTCTTGATCAATATAAACTACCTCAATAAGAATGTTGAGTTCTTCAAAAGGAAAGATCGTTAAACCTAATGGGCCAGTAGACAGACAATAGAGCTTGTGACTGTTAACAGTTATTTTTATTTTCACATCGATAAAATATAAGAATTAAGACTGGATTAAATATAATAATTGTCGTACACCAATTAATGAGGTCTTTTTCTGAAGAGACAGGAAAAAATAAAACCCTAAAGTCGAGTGAGTCACGGACGTCAAATGCTCAAAAATAATATCGTATTGGATCGGGAGTATCACAATATTATAAATTACAACTCTCTTGTACTGATGAGGATGATAATGAAAAACACCAATTTTTTTTAGATTTTTCTCAAAATAACACCTCGTTATAACACATATGTTCATGCTACCTATAATATGATATTTTCATTATTGTGTTAAATTAATGTTTGATATTATATATGTAATTGGTATGCATGTAATTTTATTGTAATTTTATAACTTTTAAATTTATTGTCTTTATGATTTATTTCGTACTACCACAATTTTTTAACTTCATTATCAGATTGTATTGTAGTATTTTGTCCAATAGTTACTATCATTTACTTTATATCCATGAATCCTAATGATTATATGATGCTATTTTCAAATCAAATAATGATAAATTCTGACAATTATAGTATAGTTTCAAACTAAATTACACTTAAAAGAAGAAGAATAATTATATTCATTATTCATCAAAAACTTTTATTTTGTTATATAAAGATTTCACCTTCAGTTTATGATATACTTAAACAACCTTTAATTGAACAAATATGAAAAAATCATGAAAGAATAAATAACCAAATTTATCATATCCCTCAACAAGTCCATTTAACGTTATCGATTATCGTCTTGTCGTAATTATCCATGAGTACTTCGCACATATAATATTTATTCTTCACAAATTATTGGATTACTTTTATTATATATTATGAATCAATAATATTATCTTCATTTTGAACCTTCAATGTTCGATTATATTTCGAAACTGCTAGCATGAGATCGCCCGAAGTTGGTTATTCTTATTTATTTAGTTATAAACACTCATCTTGATCATCCATTTATTAAATTTATAATTTTACATCCGAATGTTCCAAACTCAACCGATGATAATAATTAATTATATTACATTTTAATTAATAAATTATGTATATTTAAAATATATTTTAATGAGAAGTTAAATTTTCTTATATTTTTTTTTAATTATCAAACATTTTCATATTTTTCTTCCTTACTTTCTATTTTTATATAGTAATATATGGTAAAATTGACTATACAAATAATTATCTATCAAAATTAATTTAAATTAATTAAAATATATTTAATATTATGGTAAAATTAGTTATAAATTCCTTTAACTTTTAGAAAATTTTAAAATTTTCATAATATTTTTAATTTAAAGTCAAAATATAATTAAATTCTAGTCAAAACAAAATTAATAAATAAAAAAATGTTTTAACCAAAGCAAGAATGATTTCGACTGAAATGACCGAAACATATCAATTTCTCTAGATGCCAAAATCATTTCCGAAACCAAAATTTAAAATCTTAATCTCAAGTACAACCAAGACTTCTATCTTTTAAGGTTAACAACTGCATAAAATTTGAGTGCACACAGTAATAGAAATTTTTATGCAATTACCTCATAACTAAATTTTCGCCTGTATAATGGCTTGAATTTACGAACATCCAATATAGTTAGCTCATCCTCCTGCAACACAACCAACCAAAGTAGATCTGAAAAAAAGAGCTATGACAGAATGATGGAGAATAACAACAAAAAATGTACAACAACTCAGTGGGCACAACCAACAAAATATGCTCACCAATAACTTTCTTATTTAATCTAATAACATCGGTAGGAGACAACAAATCACAAATTCCAATTGATAAAAATGCATAAGGAACAAGTTTTCATAATCTATTATTTTGTTTAGAGTCTTTAGACCAAGAACCCAAGATACAAATCAAGAAAAATAATAATAATAAAATGACAAGATCGCAAGAAGTCTACAGAATGAAGAAAGTTAGAAACAACTAGTTTTGAACATTGTCATAAATATGTAACACAGAAAAAGCACATCAAATACCATGTAAGCTTATATTTATATATCTACCTTGTTTCCCACAGCTATATGTGTGCCATCAGGTTTGTATGTGATATTGATATTTTCTCCACTAAGTTCAACTTGTTGAGAGCATTTTCCACCTAGTAAATCAGATATAGTAGGCAATGGGATCAATTGATAAAATATAAGAGCGACAAAAACTTTTAGTAACTCTCATTCAATTTAATCAGTATTACATTCTTTACATTGAAATATTTCATAAATTTCACAGAAGTTGGTAGCGTAGTTTGGCCTTTCGAGTAACTGAAATCCAAACGAAAGAAACTCAAAAATCAAACTCAATTTTAGAATCAACAAACAAGTCATCAATAATACTCCTAGTCTCCAGAATTTCTAAGAGAAGGCATAAGTTAATTTAAAACAAATTTATATGCATTCAAGTCAAAAATGGTGAAAAAAAATCTTGGTAGCTTAGGCATGCAACAAAGTCACTTGGAAATAAATATTTAACATCCATTAGTTTCAGATAAGTGGATAGTTAACATTGATGGTATGTTAAATAAGTTCATTGGTTAGATTCAGAACTTAATTTGAGAAGCCAAGAAGCATACCATGGCATCTAATGTCTTTTATACTTGCTAAAGTCTAATGGAAAAACTTAAACGGAAAACTTTAAGGACTCAGTTCACTCACTACGAGCATCCCAAAGACGAACAGTCTTATCCCCAGCTGCAGTTGCAACTATATCAGTATGCTTAGGGTCCCAACACAGCTGATCAACACTGTCCGTGTGCCCTTTCAACTCAACATCTTTGACCTTCCCCTACAAAAAAAAAGTAAGAACGCAGGTCAGTGCAAATCAATGTTCATGCATCAATTTCAGAACAAATTTCAAATCACAAACCCAACCATCAAACCAAGCTTACAAAGTTACAATTTTCCAGCCATTAGAAGTTACAAAGAGCCATTGATCTGATTTAGTTCAAAGCTCTTAACTTCTGATAATTTTTCAGATTAAACATAGGGTCCAATTCGCAGTACAGGTGAAGAATTAGAGAATTGGAACAAATAATAGCAAACATTACTATACTAACTATATACAATTGGAAAGTTCGCATCTTGGCGATGGGAAAATGGTTACATGGCCATGGGGATCGATGTTCCAGACGCGGGCAGTATGATCGGTGGAGCCCGAGGCGAGCTTCACGCCAGTAGAGTTCCACGCCACAGAATGCACCTTCAGTCGGAATTTCCAGAAACACGTTAGCATCAAAACAAAGCATCAAAATTTCGTAACATAACTGAGAAAGATAGCAGGATCACAACCGGGATTCGAGAATATACGCCAAGCAAGCTATCATAGAGCTCAAATGAAAGCACGAAGGAAGGAATGGAAGGTCTAGGGTTTTAGTGGGAGACAAAAAAAAAAGGAAGAAGGGACCTTCTTCTTGTGGCCTTGGAACTCTCTGGAGGTGAGATTCTTGAAGTTTATGTGCTTCTCCTTCTCCTCCATGCCCTTCTCCTCCGCTTCTTCCTCCTTTGATCCTGTTCCAAGCTCCGATTTTTATGGTGTTGTTCAATGCTCCGAAAGCAGCTCGTCGTTCCAAAAAGCGACCGAGGAGGCCCGAACACGACCTGGACCTTTAACTCTGTGGGACGGAAGTGGGCATTATGTCCAGCTCCTTGCCCTCCATTCAAATCTTAAGTTTTTTTATTAATTTTTTCCAAACAAACACCAACAAGTTTTACAATTGCAAATAGCACCTACGATTTTCGATATATATATATATACATATATATATATATCTACATATAAATATATATACATAAATGTATGTAGATATATATATATATATATATCATAGAATTAATCATTTAGGAGAAAACCAACTACCATAAAGGAATCAATAAAGAAAAAAAAACTTCGTCTAACATTAATCAATCCAATTTCGCCTAAAAGCAGCAAGAAACCAAACTAGCAAACTAGCAAACAAATGCATAAAATTTTTTCAACAAACAGAGGAACAAGCAGCATTGCCACTTGCTACTCGAGCAAAAAGAAAATCTCCAAAAAGAGCAACGAAGACTTGCATAGAGTATCTCATATGTCTCAATGAAATTTAAAAGTATTCCAAATATTCCAGGACCAAATCAAACAGCAAAAACGAATCAATAAATCAAAAAATCACCTTTTGTCACACTAAACAATCAAATTTCGCCAAAAAAAACCAATAAAACAAACACACAAATTAGCAAACAGACGCATAAACGAAATTGCCACTAATTAATCCAGTAAGTCGGAAAAAAAATTTTAAAAAAGCAATGCGGAGTTGTTCAGATTTAAAATCAAGACAGAAGGGAAGAATTGGACTCACCTGTAGGTCTCGGCTTCTCTCCCGTGTGAAATCGTCCGTGGAGCGGGATATCACCTTGACCTTCATCTCTTGCAATTCTGAGATAAACCATAGGAGAGAGAAATCAAGAGAGAGAGAGAGAGAGAGGGCAAAGTTGCGGTAAGGCAGCGTAGAGAAGCTGGCGGCGATGGGTAAAGTATTGGCTATGGATGATGTTCTGAAATCCGAATCTGGTTTTGCTTAGATTTGTTGAGTAATTTTTGTTCAAATAAATCACCGGAGGCAGGTGGGATTTTCCAAGCAATGAAAAGATTGGTGGTTCTATGCAATAAAGTGATAAAATTGGTACTTTTCCATAAGAAACCATATCCATTTTGT
Source organism: Trichopus zeylanicus subsp. travancoricus (assembly GCA_005019695.1). Lineage (NCBI taxonomy): Eukaryota > Viridiplantae > Streptophyta > Magnoliopsida > Dioscoreales > Dioscoreaceae > Trichopus > Trichopus zeylanicus. The sequence continues at coordinate 450,214 of RXID01014368.1, forward strand.
GATTTTACCAGAGATGAGGATTTAATTGCAAAATTCTTTTCTCAAAAGATATTTATGGAGAAACTAAGATTTATCTTATTTATTAAAAATCTCATGTAATTTTAGTATTTACTTGTATCTCTTCTTTTTTATTATTTACAACTCTTGATTATTATTTAATCAAAATTTTTTCTAAAAATTTTACTTTTACCCTCTATAATTTTTCAACTAAACCCTTCAAAATTCTTAATTTCTTACTCTCTACCTTTTTATCAATTATTTAAAAATAAACCGTTAATTAAAATTTAAATTATAATTGACCGTTTCATATATTTATAAATAAACATCTCAAATATTTATTTTAGATAAGTCTAAATTTTAATGTTTTTCAAATGAAAATTTACAAGAGAACATTAAATGTTTTAAAATTTTTTTACAAATAAACCCTATATAAAAATTTAAATTACAAGTTTAATATTCATACATTTATAAATAGATCCCTCAAATATTTTTATTTATAAATAAATTCAAATTTTTATCATTTTTTGATAAAAATTTTATAATATTGAAGGTTTTAAAAAAAATTTAAATTACAAATTTAACATTTATACATTTATAAATAGACCTCTCAAATTTTTTATTTATACCTAAGTCCAAAATTTATTAATTTTTTAATAAAATCTCACAATATTGGAGGTCTTAAAAATTAAAAATTTAAATTATAAGTTTAATATTTGTATATTTATAACTAGACATCTTGAATATTTTTATTTATAAATAAATCCAAATTTTATAAATTTTAAAATAAAATTATACAATAAAGATATCGAAGGTTTTTTAACTTAAAATTTCAAATTAAAAGTTTAATATTTGTATAATTACAAATAAGCCCATTGAATAGTTTTATTCATAAAAGTCTAAATTTTATCATTTTTAAAATAAAAATTTACAAAAAAGACATTGAAAGTTTTAAAACTTAAAATTTCAAATTACAAATTTAATATTTTGTATATTTATAAAAAAACCCATTGAATATTTTTATTTATAAATAAGTCTAATTTTTATTATTTTAAAATAAAATTTTACAAAAAAGTATTGAGGGTTTTAAAACTTAGAATTTCAAATTACAAGTTTAACATTTGTACATTTAAAAATATATCCCTTGAATATTTTTAATCATAAATAAGTCCAAATTTTATCATTTTAAAAATAAAATTTTACAAACATTGAAAGTTTTAAAACTTAAAATTTTAAATTAAAAGTTTAATATTTGTACATTTACAAACAAACCCATTGAATATTTTTATTCATAAATAAGTCCAATTTTTATTATTTTTAAATAAAAACTTACGAAAAAGACATTAAAAGTTTTAAATTACAAATTGAACATATATACATTTACAAATAGACGCCTTTAACATTTTTATTTATAAATAAGTCCAACTTTTATCAGTTTTTACATAAAATTTTACGAAAAAGATATTAAAGGTCTTAATTTTTAAAATTTTAGATTATAAGTTTAATATTTATATATTTAAAAGTAGATCCCTTAAATATTTTTATTTATAATTTAGACTTATTTATAAATAAAAAATATTCAAGGGATCTATTTGTAAATATATAAATATTCAAATTATGATTTAAAAGTTTAAATTTTGAAAAATACAGTGTATTTTTTCCTAAAAATTTATTCATAAAATGATAAAAGTTGGATGTATTTGTAAATATAAATACTCAAAGGGTTTATTTATAAATATATAAATATTAAATTTATAATTTAAAATTTTAAAATTTTAAAATTTAAAACTTTTAATATCTTTTTGTAAAATTTTATTTTAAAATAATAAAATTTAGACTTATATATGAATTAAAAAAATTTAAAAAATCTATTTGTAAATGTGCAAATATTAAATTTGTAATTTGAAATTATAAACCTTCTATATCTTTTTTGTAAAATACAGTAACACCCACAACGACTTCAAACATGCGATTCAAACAGCACAAAACGTGCTACCAAAGAAGAACAAAATGAAGATCCACTGCAAAATTCTAGAAAATGGTATCGATCGAACGATAAGAACACGCAAAGATCGAAATGGAGATCGAATACAGGAATAGGGGGATTCAATCGCTTACCATCGCACTGCTACGGTGAAGGCTCCCGGCTTCGGCGCTCCGCGGCCGAGGCGGCGTCGGCGCGTTGCTGCGAGCTCGGGGGCGGGGGCGGGGGCGAGGCGGCGTCGCTGCGAGCTCGGGGGCGAGGGCGAGGCGGCGTCGGCGCGTTGCTGCGAGCTCGGGGGCGAGGCGAGGGCGAGGGCGAGGCGGCGGCGTCGCGCGTTGCTGCGAGCGCGGGGTCGAGGCGAAGGCGAGGGCGAGGGCGAGGCCGAGGCGGCGCAATTAGGGTTAGGGTTCGAGTTAGGTTAGGGTTATATATACATAGGATTAAACCGGTACGGTTTCGGTTCACCGGTTTTTCAGATAACGCAGAACCGGAACCGGAACCGGAACCGGTTTTCGGATTCTATTAAATTTTAGAACCGGAACCGTACCGGTTTGATCTGAGAACCGATTTTCCGGTACGATTCTCAACCGGTACGATTCGGTATACCGATTTCTCAGTTTTTTTGCTCACCCCTACTCTCCAATCCTTGACCTAAACTTACATCAACCTACGAGATCTCAAAATTTATCATATTTATGAAAATTCTTCGTAATTTTAATATTTACCTAGATCTCTTTTTTTAAAAAAATTTATTATAATTATTTAAATAAAAAAATTTTCAAAAATTTTATTTTTATCTTTTATAATTTTACAATTAATTTTTTTAAAATTCTTAATTTCTCGTCCTTTACTCTTTCCCTCAAATAACTACAAATAAAACCTCAATTAAATTTTAAATTATAATTTACATATTTATATATTTATAAATAGATCATAAAATATTTTATTTATACATAAGTCCAAATTTTAATATTTTTTAAATAAAAATTTACAAAAAGCACCTTAAATGTTTAAAAGCACCTTAACTTTTCTTCTTCTTCCAATTGATGGACTTTGGATCAGATGTGCTTCTAGAAAGGAAGAACTGCAAATTCCTCCAAGGAATAGCGTGATAAATGAAATACCATCTTTCACTGCTAGGTATGCAACATGCCATGCATATTTGGTTAACTAATTTCTGGAGTTTAACATCACTTACTGTGTAGTTGTTTTTAGCTTCTGTTGACTATCCTAAGCCTAATTTTGCTTCAGCATTAATTGGTCTACTCACTGATTAACAGTGTACAGTCTGCATGGCAAACTTTCATCGCATATGATGCATGCTTCAGACTTTGCTTGAATGCATGGGCAAGAAACTCTATGGAGGCTCCTGAATTTCTGCGAGATGAGTGTATGATTCTTCGCAATGCATTTGGGTATGTGAATTGATAGTTTCTGCATTTCCTTGCCTAGATTAATATTTTTCTTCTTATTAATGGTTTTCTTAATGAGCATACAGATTGCAGAAGTATTTGCTGCATCCTCAAGGCTTAAATCTGGGGGATGGAAGACTTGTTGACAATACAGGAGGGGCATGTAGCAAAGGAAGGGAAGTGATTAAAGAAATTGAAGTTGAAGGTAAGCAGTTTTCTCACATAAACACATTGTTGCACCAGAATATTGAGATCAAAATATATCCAACACTTCTCAGGTGTTGCAGGCTCAAATTTAGGATATAAGCAATGACTGATTTGACCCAAATTGTTGGTAGGTGCAGAAATTTGCTATTAGTTATACATTAGTACGGGATATCATTATATTAGGTGAAATTTTGTGTGTTATGTTCACTCCTTTCTGCTATTTTAGTTTGTTCTGTATTCTGGATGAGGCCATTTCTCAGCTTACCATCCTCAGCATGGGTCTTGTGTCCTGGTCAGACAAAAGATGATATTGTTAGTCAGCCTCATTATTAAGAGCAGCCATAAAAAAACAACAGCTGTTTGTGTGGTTGATGCTTCAACTTTCTAGATGATATTGCCTACTAGCTAGCCTCATTATAAACCATTATCTTTTTCTAGTGAAAAAGGTTCGCATCATACCAAGAAGAAGGAAACTTCGGAATACACATTCACAAAGAGCGATTTACATGCAAATTGGAGCAGATTATGTTCGACATGTATCCTCGATGCTGAAAAATCAAATCAACACATTAAGAATAGCATCACTTCCAGTTCCTTCTGAAGGTTATCAAAACAAGCTTTTTGTGTGTTTCTTCATCTTAAAATTCCTTAGCTTGATTACCACTGATTACTGATAATTCATTTCACATATGCAGAACCTGTGTCATGCTTGTTGCAACTAAAAAGCTCAAGTGCAGATGCTCTTACTGACTCAACAGCCTGTTTGACTCCTGGAAGTGGTGATTCTCATGTATTGTAAGTTATTCCTGAGATAGCCGTATCCTACTTCTTGAAACAATTTATTATCCCAATCACATGTATGAACAATTTTGGTGTTGCCATTTCTTGTTTTACAGACAATTGCATGTTTATTCCCATGCAGATGCTTGTACTAAAATGCAAGTTGTTTTTTCAGCTATCCAGAGAGCCATGGCGATCATCTTTCAGTAGAAGTGCAAGATAGCAATAAGCTCAACCTCGGTCATGCTGCTATCGATATTTCATCTTTGGCTGATACTCAGGTAAAAGACAGAATATTTTAGGATCAAAGAGCTTTCTGCTGACGATATCTTTCTGTTATGACCTTCATAAATTCTGACACATAATATACCTTTTTTTTACATCAAAGCAAAACAAAATCATAAGGTGGTGGCCGCTGTACCTTGATGATGATGGATGTGTTGGAAAGGTTCAACTTATCATCAGTATATCTGGCCAATCTAGCAAGATAAGCTCTATAAAGGTTTCTTGTACCCTTCTTTTTTTCTCTCTCCTTTTTTTTTTTTGGGTAACAAGATTTTATTCTAAAGGAAATTATAAAGGGCCACAAACAAGATCAAGGACTTCCTTGTACATCCTGCAGACCAGTAACCATCTTCTTTCATTTGTTGTGATCTTAAGTTTCTTTGAGCCTTTTTTTTTTTAAGAAGTTTACTTGCACTTCATGAATAAGAGTAGATGTTCTACCCCAATAGTAAACTTGTTCTCTTGCAAACTTCAAATCTCAAAACAGTGATAGAAAAAAAAAAAAGAAGGATTCTTCTATAATATTTTCAGGTTTTATTCCCTTAATTTTATTCACTAATTCTAGCACCTGATAACATCTCACTTCCATGCTCTAGGGCCGTCTTGTTGTGGAAACTATGATATATGACCTGGTGATGGGAGCGGCACTGCGGGCTCTGCATTTTAATGGTAAAAATCTATGCATTCATGGAATATGGGAATGGTTGCTGCATGAATTTGCTGATTATTATGGAGTATCTGATGCATATACAAAATTGAGGTAATTTAAAATTCATAAGATAAGACTCGCCCACATTGAATAACTCCAATCAAGCTACTAATGGTTCTTGAACATTAAAATGGTTGTGTCAATTCTCTCAGGTATCTTTCATGCATCATGAATGTTGCTACACCAACAAAGGGCTGTTTAGAGCTTATATACAATCTGCTTTTGTCTGTCATGAAGGCCCGGAATGCTAAGAGTCTCAACAGACAGGAGGTAATTCTATTTTATTTCTGGTAATGCACTGTCAGAAGATATTGCATGATAAATATTGAAGCCAATTCTTTTTGTAGGAATTTAATAACATAGGAACCCTATAGGTTGAGGTGATAAAGAGTGTCCTTCACAAGATAATTGGCTTCTACAAATTTCAGTAGCAACATGCAATAAGATAAATAAGTTTCTGCACCTCTCACTAACATATGTGTAAGCTTACAGAGCCTAAACAGAACAGATAAATTAGTATCTTGCTGAGCAAATGGATAGCGATTAAAATTTTTCTACAATATTTTGATAGCTGTTGTCTTCTACATTTATTGATCAATGGTTGCAGTCTGCAGGTATGTTGCAACTTCGCCTTAATTCTGCCACAGTAGCTGCTAATTCTAACCCTTATGAGAAACATAGTATTTTATGCTTCTATATGCACTCTCATATTCTACTACATGAGTTCAATTTTATTGAGATATCTTCCTGGTTTCATTTTCCAGAGAAGCATATTATTGGAATGTGAAGGTCAAATCAAGAGCTTAATAGCAACCGCTTTTGAAAACTACAAGTCATTAGACGAGTTATCTCCTAATGGCTTAACCGACATGCTTTTTCCGGTACCAGAGGTTGCTGCACCAGCTTTAGTTCCTGCTGTGCAGATCTTCACCCTTCTTAATGATGTCCTATCCCAGGAAGCTCAGCAAATATTGAGGAATTATTTTCAGGTACTCCACTTACAAATATTGAATTATTTGGTTTTTAAGCTCCTCTTTTTTGAATTTGCGGCTATTTTTGAATAAAATTCTTCATTCCAGTAAAGTTCCTTTGGAATTTACATTATGTCAAGACTTTTGACATTTTAAGGCGGCTTATGATAAAACTGAACTACCTCTTCTCAGGATTTCTTGTCAAACTAAAATCTCTAGTAATAGGAAAATGCTTCTTGAGCTTTGTATGTCACTCCACATCCCTTGATACACCCCTGCTAGTGCACAAGTAAAAGGAAAATGACGATTGACCTATGAATGGTGCTGTCAATATCAGGATCATCAATGACCGCACCACACTTATAATGCTTTTCTACTATAAGAAAAATGATAACCTCCACCAAGACCAACGTTTCTATTTCGTACAATATGTTTCCTTATAATTTAGCCAAAAAATTAGGTAAAATGTGTTTTGCAACTACAATGTTGTGCAGGAAAAATGAATTTCTTATCGGAAATTCTTACCGCAAGATAGTTTTTTATATTGCTGCATGTTCAAACTTAATCTCATCTTTGATAGAGTTTGACCAATAAAATGTCCCAATTTGCTACAGACTGCTGCAGCCAAGAGGTGTAAATGGCATATGATGGAAACTGATGAATTCACATCAAACAACTATGATGGTTTTCTGGCAGACCCTATGACAATCTCGATAGCATATCTGAAAATGAAAGCATTGTGTGCAAACATAAGCAATGAGATTCAAGCAGACATCAAGATTCACAATCAGCACATACTGCCAAGGTGTGAACATCATTTGTTAGCCTTTTAAAAAAAATTATTATGATCATTCTTAGTATAGATTGCATCTTTCTGTACTTTCTGTAACTGTTTGTGGTGATTTCTTACAGTTCCATTGACCTGCCAAATATAGCAGTCTCCATTTACAGCACTCAGTTAAACAAAAGACTCAGAGACTTTCTTGCAGCCTGCCCTCCACCCAAGCCATCCCCACATGTTTCTGAATTGCTGATTGCAACTTCTGAATTCGAACGGAATCTTGCTTCATGGAATATATTGTAGGGAGTTTCCTTTATTACTTTTTATTATGTTAGAAACAGAACTCACGGTTCAAGAGGAAGGTTCTGATACTTGCAAATTCACCTAAAACATATATCATCTATCTCTTCAGGCAAGTCCAAGGTGGTGTAGTTTCAAGGGAGTTGTTCCATAATTACATAATGGTCTGGATTCAAGATAATCAGCTTCGCTTACTTGACCATTGTAAGATGGAAAAGGTTATGTTTCTTTATCTCTATGACAATTGTTATCTCTTTCTGCTGAATGGACAATCCTAACGGCTAAAACTTTTCACAGGTCCCATGCACTGAAATAGTAACAAATTATTCTACATCACCATTTGTTGAGAACATGTATGATATAATTAGAGATGATCTGAATGAATATGAGGTAGTCATCAAAAGATGGCCTCCATATTTATTGAGTTTGGAAGATGTAAGTGGTTTTTGTATTTTGCTTTTCCTTAAATGTTAAACATCATCTATGTTTAAGATTTTGACTTTGGTCCGAGGTTTCCTATTTCTAGGTTGTTGCCGATGTAGAAATAGCAATTATGAAATCATTAGAGAAACATTACAGTGATATCCTAATGCCTTTGAGAGATGGCATTCCAAAGATTCTTGAAAAACAAGTGCAGAAACTCACAAGACGGCAATCAACATGTATTTACAATGTACCAAATCATGTAAGCAGTTTATAGTTCATCATGCTTAAATTAATTGAGAATAGTTTTTGAGGTATCACTTTTTCTAAAGGTTATGTTTCTGTTTCTCTTATGGCAGTTGGGTACTTTCCTCAATACAGTCAAGCGAATACTTGATGTGCTACATCTCAGAGTCGAGGAGAAGTTAAAATCATGGGCATCCTATCTACCAATTGCTAGAGATGGAAATCCAGTTTTCGGAGAGCAGATGAATGGAGTAGTTGTTTTGTTGCGAAAGAAATACAAAAAGTATATGGAAGCCATTGTAGAAAAGCTCATTAACAATGTCAGTAACTCCTACATGAATGCCACAAATTTTCTGCATCTATTTGAAATTGTAAGACTTGTTTAAAGAAGAGGGTTGCTTGTTTCAGACTCAAGTTAACCGAGCAACAAGGCTCAAAAGAATCCTTGAAGATGCAAAAGAGGCAGAGGGCGAAGCTGAGATCCGTGAAAGAATGCAAACCCTTTCTTTCCAGCTGACGGACTCCATAAGAAATTTGCATGATGTTTTCTCAAGCAGGATCTTTGTGACAATTTCCCGCTGCTTCTGGGACAGAATGGGCCAGGTACAACAAATCAGTTACATGCATTGATTCACATTTTAAATTTAGTTTGAAGACATTCATTTTGTATAATGATGCTTTGCATTCTGTTAAGTAGATTGTGCTGAGTTTCTTGGAAAGCCGAAAAGAGAACAGAAACTGGTATAGAGGATCAGAATTTGCATTAGGAGTAAGCTCATTGTTCATTGCTCCGAAAGCTTAGATATGGAAATTATGAGATTCCTCATGGATTAATTGTTAAAATTAATGAAAAATGCAGGTCCTTGACGACATTTTTGCTTCAGAAATGCAAAGGTTACTGGGAAACTCTCTTCATGACAAAGACTTGGATCCCCCTCGTTCAGTGATCGAAGCTCGGTCAATACTTTGCTGAAAGCAAATAGAAATGCAAACCGATTCAATCATCCTCCAATTTTTTCATGAATGTCATTAGAGCATAAATAGGACATGATACCTACATGTATATCTCATCAATCCACAGCTATCTTTGTATCATAAACTAAATTCTTTATCAAGCAAAGAATAAAAAAAGCGCATCTTTTAATTTCACAATGTTCTCTATTCTATTTACAAGCCAAGGATACTTTCCTAGGAACAAGAACAATTTTTACCAAAGATTTTAACTGTGAAGTTGGAGAAAAATATCTCTGAACAAACTATTTGGAGAAAAAAATACGTAAAGCATATAGTTTATGATGCAGGACGCTCAAAGGAAGTTCAGAAATATCAAAAGAAACTAATTCAGAAGTCGAGAGAACATTACAAATGGTCTGATTCACTTTTTTATTTAAAATTAGAATTTATCTTACTTAGTGCCTTTATATGTTAAAATTTTTTTCATTATGATGTCATAAATCTCTCCTACTATGAGTCAATTAGGTCTTATTTTCGGATACCACCAACTTAAGATTAACCTTAAACTGAATTTTATTCAGTTTAGGACTTGAGAATGATGAATTATTATTTAAAATTTTATTTTGATAGGTTAACATATTTAAAACTTCTACCAATACAATTAATATGTTCAAGTTGAGTTGTAATCGGTTTAGAATTTGAAAAACCAAAAATCTATTCAAATAGGACTTCTGGTATTTGTATAAATAGACTTTCAATCCTATAGAAGGAAAACCACTTTTATTATCAATAAAATTCTACTTTAATAAGTTTTCTCTCTTCCTTATAAATTCAAGAAGTTCTTAATAGAAGTAACGGTAATTTTCTCGTTTATCACACTTATTTCTACGTCAGTTTATCTAAGAAATCCTTCACTTCAAACTACAATCAGCACTTCACTGCAATGAAGAGATGTAGAAAGTATTAATCAAACGAAAATCTTCTTATTTTTATTTCTCTTAGAAATTTCATACTAGTTCCAGGACTGTAACAAAAGACTGATCTCAACAAACAGCACAAGACTCAAATTTTATTTATTCATTTGTCAAAAATAATTAACCCAACTTTCCCTAGAAAAAAAATTTGTCAATTTATTGGCAGCTCATAATCAAGAAAAAAATGCCAATCACTTCAATATCAACGTCTCAACCGCACAAAATGAACCTGCATGCCGCGACGGCGATTCCGGCGAACCCGATGAGCACCGCCGTCACCAGAACCCCAGATCCCCACCGTCTCCGCCGCCACCAGATCTGCACGCTGGAGCTCTTCTTCTTCGTTTTCGTCCCTGCTGCTCCTCCTCCTCCTCCCTGCAGCTCCTTCCCCAGATCGAACCCGGCACCCTTCATCCTGAGCTCCTGCACGGCCCTCGTCACCGCCCGGCCATCCCCCTTCTCCCTCCTCACCCTCCCGGCCGCTCGCCACAGCCGACACAGCTCCGCCTGCACCGACCCGATCACCACCGCCGAGGTCGCCACCGAGAGCGAGGACGCCACCCACCAATGGCGGCAGCGGTCGGCGCCGGCGTTGGCGAAGAGTAGGTGGAGGAAGAGGAAGTGGAAGGCGAAGAAGAGGCAGGAGAGGTGGAAGATTTGGCGTTTGAGGGCGAAGCAGTGGGACTCGCCAAGGTTGATGCGGTCGCCGGCGACGTCCTGGGCGCGGTGGAGGAGGCGGAGGAGAAGGAGGTGGCCGGGGCTGTCGGAGATCTCGGCGAGCGGGTGGGAGGAAGCGGAGAAGAGGGGCTCCTGGTCGGGCTCGATGAGAATTTCCGGCAGTTGGGGATGGGTTTGCTTAGAAGCCATTTCCGGTGCTCGAGGGCTTGGGACTCGTGGGGATTGTGGCGAGGGATTGGATTCCTCCACTGCCATTGATTGATGAAGACGGCGATGGAGTGGATTTGGAGAGAGAGAGAGAGAGAGAGAGACAGAGAGAAAGAGAGAGAGACGGACGAGGAGGAAGAAGAGGGGGAGGGAGTTGAGATTCTCCGCGAGATTTTGGGGGAGCTTGAAAAAAATCCGGTTGTAACGATTTGGCCCAGTTGAAAGGTTACTCTGCAATTTTCGAATATTCTAGTGAGCTTTGTGCAAAAACAATATATTACAAGGATTCATATGAAAATTATAAAAGGTTAAGCGGGTTTTTGAAAATATGAAAATCATAAAACAAAGCGTGAAACTTATTCAAAAATTTATAAATTTCACATCTCTAATATGAATTAATCGAAATTAATTTGATAATTAATTTTTTTGGCTATTGAAATATTTGGAGTGCACTGTCTTCATGGAGGTGATGGATCCGAAGATGACCGGAAACTTGATGAGGGGGATCCACTTTTTCTTGGAGAGGAGCCTGACCAGGAAGAACCAGCTCAGCTTGGTACAGAGGCCCCGCGAACCGAAGATCCGGTTCGGGCCGACCCACTCCCCAGATGAGGGTGATGTTGTAGAAGACGTCCTCGCCGGGGCACGTCCACGGGCTCTCCTTAGGCAGCTGGTCCGGGTGCCGAAGTAGACCGTTGACGAAACCATCGTTCCCGCCAACTAAAATTTCAAAAATGAGAGCATATAGGGGTGGATGTGCAAAAAGAAAAAGATTTTTTTTTTTCAAAAAACCACCCGTACTATCAATTTTTGCAAACAATCTGAAATGATTATGATTGTCGTAATACGAGTGTCAATTTACTTCGAGATTTTTTAGATGTTTAAACTCCATTTGACTCGGTTAAGAAAATGAGTTTGATTTTATATTTGAGCTCAACTTGTTTTTAACGAGTCAAGCTTGAGTCCAATACAGCCCGCTCGGTTTTTGACTCCATTATATAATATAATAATATGATTTGTAGGTTTTTTTTACAATAATTTTATTTATAAAAATTCATATTTATTTTAATGAAGATCTTTCTAAACGAGGATCAAGATTACTTTGTCTTGATCAATTTACTATTCAAATATTAAAAAACATACTACTCTTATATTTATTTATTTTAATTTTAATAAATAATATATTTAAAGATATAAAAGTTTAAAAAAATTAAATTATTCACTACAGGTTAAATTAATATTTAAATATCAAAAATTTACCTAAATTATTTTTTTATATTTTAATTTTAATTTTAAATTTAAATTTAACC